>CM035431.1:87862825-88040325 GCA_020310875.1 Ceratopteris richardii | reverse complement strand
GTTGGTAAGGCAAATACTTACAGGTCTGACAGGAGATGAGAAGTGGAAGCCTTTCATATTGTCCATAGAATTGTCACTTGATCACTTTACTCTTGATCTTAATCAATTGCTAGGACACATGCTAACTTTTGAGCAGGACATTAAGGGAGACAATGATAGGAGTGCAAGCCAAGCTATGTACTCCAAGGACAAGAAAAAGAATGGCAAAGGGAAGCAGTCAAATGATGATGAAGGAACTTCAAGTCAAGCTAACTTTACAAAAGGAAAGATGAACTTCAGAGGTAAAGGAAGAGGAGGTAAGAACAAAGATAATACTAAAGCTTGTTGGATTTGTGGCAGAACCAATAATTTGGCAAATGATTGTTGGTATAACAATCAAAATGGAGGAAATAATAATCAGAGTTTTAATCAAAGAGGTAGAGGAGGCAGAAACCAAAGAGGCAACTTCAGAGGAAGAGGTGGTAGGACATCATATGCTAGAGGAGGTGGAAGAAGCTTTCAATCTCGGTCCTACAACAACAATTATTATAATTATGCATCAGATCAGAACGATGATATGACTCTCATTTTGAATGCAACTCATGAATCAGTAGGAGAAGATCAAAGGGTGTTTTATATTGACTCAGGATGTAGCAATCATCTGAGTGGCAATATATCACTGATGACTGATATGGAAGCAAAGGTGAATGGACATACAGTTCAAACAAGTGACAACACCAAGCATAAGGTGGAAAGCATTGGATCAGTGAAGACAAAGAATGGAAGTACACTTTTGAGCAAGGTACTTTATGTTCCTACTATTCCTAAAAACTTGATAAGTGTAGGGCAAATTGTGGAGAAGGGATATGAAGTCAGATTCACAAATGATGGTTTCTATGTGCAAGATCCAAATCAGGGATATAAAAACATTATTACAGGTAAAAAGGAAGGAAGGTTGTTTACTCTCAAAGTCCAAGGTAATGTGGGACATGCTCTATTTACTTATGGAAGTCAAAAGATGTCTGCGTTAGACCTATGGCATAAAAGGCTAGGTCATTTCAATGAGAGAGCCATAAAGGAAATGTCAAGGAGTGATGTGGTGCTTGGTTTGCCAAATATTGAAGGGCAACACATGGTGTACAAGTGTGAAGCTTGTCAATTAGGTAAAGCACACAAAAGTTCATACAATAAATCAGGGTGCAAGTATTCAAATATGCTTGAATTGATTCATACAAATGGGTGGGGTCCTTCAAGGGACTATAGCATAAATGGATCCAGATATTATGTGTTGTTTGTTGATGATGCAACCAGATGGATTGCTTTATATGTAATCAAGGACAAATCAAAAGTGTTCAAGACATTCAAGAATTAGCATGCTTATGCAGAAAGGATTATAGGACAAAAGCTCAAGAGGTTGAGATTAGATGGAGGGGGAGAGTATTTTTCTAAAGAATTTGATGATTATTTGTGGAATGTAGGTATAAAAAGAGAAGTAACTTGCAGGTACTCTCCTCAACAAAATGGAGTTGCAGAAAGAAGAAATAGAACTCTTGTAGAGTTTGCAAGAGCAATGATCAAGGAAAAGAATTGTCCAAACTACTTATGGGCAGAAGCTATCAACACTACAACATACCTTGTGAATAGATTACCTTGTAAAGCTTTGGATGGAAGAACTCATTATGAAGCATTGTGGGGTAAGAAACCTACTCTTGATCATTGTAAGGTATTTGGATGTTTAGCATATGCTTATGTTCCTTCACAATTAAGACATAAGTTAGAACCCAAAGCAGAGAAGTATGTGTTTATTGGGTATGATGATAGATAGATGGGTTACAGATTGTGGAGTCCATCCACAAAGCAATTTCTTGTTACCAAAGATGTTACATTTGATGAGCAAAGCACATGGTATACAGGTTCAACAAATGATTATGCAGGTGTTGAAGAAATACAAAGGAAAGGGAAGACAAAAGTAAGTGTGTATGAAGAAGATATTGATGATGTTGATTATAAAAGTAAATTGCAGGACAATGTTGAAGATGGGCCAAGATTTGATCCAGAATCAAATGTGGCTGAAACTTCAAGAAGTGCAAGGTCAGAAGATCCTTAAGAGAAAGGAAAGAGCCTATTAGGTATAGCTATGATACATCTTTTCTAACAACAAAAGATTATGCTTACATTGTGAAGACAGAAGAGCATCCAATCACATATGAAGAAGTTAAAGGTAAACAGAATTGGGAGAAGGCAATGCAAGAAGAGTATGATGCTCTACTTGAAAATGAAACATGGGAGTTGGTGCCAAGACCAAAGAATCAGAAAGTCATTAGATGTAAATGGGTGTATAAAACAAAAAGGTTTGGAGATGGTAAAGTGTCTAGATACAAGGCTAGACTTGTGCTCAAAGGTTATGCCCAAACTTATGGGGTAGATTATGATGAAACCTTTAGTCCTATTTCTAAGATGTCTACAATTAGATCATTGATTGCTATTGTTGCTTGTAAAGGATGGAAGTTATCACAATTAGATGTGAAGAATGCATTCCTGAATGGATACATTGCAGATGAAGTATACATGGAGCAACCAGAAGGTTTCATGGATTCAATTGGATCAGATTATGTGTGTAAGCTCAAGAGAGCTTTGTATGGTTTGAAGCAAGCTCCAAGAGCATGGAATTACATGCTTGTTAAGTTCTTAAATGAATGTGAATTTCAAGCATCAAAGGCAGATAGTAGCTTGCTAGTGAAAGCAAGTGAAAATGGACACATAAACATGTGTATTTATGTTGGTGATATTATTATCACAGGTACAGATGCTCAAGGAATCAATGAGCTTAAGAAACAAATAGAGAAGGAGTTTAAGATAAGTGATTTGGGAAACTGATCTTATTTCTTAGGAATGCAGATTGTATATACTCAACATGGAGTTTATGTTACACAAGAGAGATACTTGAAGAATCTTCTGGTCAAGTTTAACATGGAGGATTGCAAGCCTTCAACCAAACCATTGGAGGTAAATCATAAGTTGAGCAGGTATGGAGGTGAAGAATTCAATGATTTGAAGAAATATCAGAGTTTGGTAGGTAGTCTAATCTATGCTACCTTGACAAGGCCAGATTTATCATATGCAGTAGGTGTGTTATCACAATTTAGACTCATTGGATTGCAGCTCAAAGGGTACTCAGATATATCAAAGGAACCCTAAGTGAAGGTTTGTATTATGGATTTACTTCTGATACAAGAATCAAAGTGTTTAGTGATGCAGATTGGGCAGGTGATTCAGATGATAGAAGGTCTACTCATGGGTATCTCTGTTATATTGGAGATAAGTTAGTCTCTTGGTGCTCAAAGAAGCAACATACAGCTGCTTTGTCATCTACAGAAGCTGAGTATAAAGGAATCGTAGAGGCTGCAAAAGAAGTGATATGGTTAAAGACCTTATTGAAAAGTTTTGGAACTGATCAGAGTACTCCAATTATTTTTGGAGACAATATGAGTTCATTGTATTTGGCAGCTAACCCTCTTTTTCATGCCAAGACTAAGCATATAGAGATTCAGTATCATTTCTTGAGGGAAAAGGTACTTGATAAAGAGATTGAAGTGATGTATACTCCAACAAAAGAACAAGTTGCAGATATGTTAACAAAAAGCTTGGATGGACCTAAGCTACAGAGGTTCAAAGAGATGGCAGGAGTAAAGAAGAATGGAATAATCACAATTAGTGATTGAGGGGGAGCTGTTGGAACACAGCAATCACAAATTGATGATTACAAAGAGCTTGAAGCATGTCAAAGATCAGATTGAAGTTCAAGAAGTCACTTGAGAAAGTGAAGAGATCTCAGAAGTGAAGCGTGTATACATATGTACATTACAATTGGAAATACTTGTAATTTGAGTATAGATAATCCTTAGGATAATAAGGAGTAATGTAATAGACACAAGATAATTCTAGAACCTTGTGTATATAAGTCAATGATGTAAAAAATAACATGAGAGAGTCATTAGAAGACAAGTGTCATAGAGTTAGATGTGAAGAGAGTCATCTTCAAAAAATAGCGATGCGTATTTCGTAGATAATACATATACACATGGATACACAAATATACATATTTTAAGTCTAGATCTTTGGCATTAGGGCTTTAGGGCTTCTCATACATATAATTCAATTAAATATATATGAAGAGAAAACGAAGAAAAAATTATGAAAAAAATCTGAATATATAAATAAATATATATATAAAATAGGATAATTGTATAGATAAATAAATATGAAAAGAGCTAGTGTTTTGAATAAATAAATTAAATATATAAAAATAGGATTAATTTTAAGGCTTTTTATCAGAGTAAATATATATATATATATATACACATTTCACATACACACAAACACACACACACACACACACACACACACACACACACACATATATATATATATACACACACACACACATATAAAAATACACATATATATACACATGCATACACAAATATACATATTTTAGGTCTAGATCTTTATGATTAGGGTTTTAAGGTTTTTACACATGCATAACATATATACACACATACACATACACATAATACATATATAGATGTATATACGCATGCATCCTCAAATATACATATTTTAAGTCTACATCTTTAAGGTTAGGGTTTTAGGGTTTTTACATACATATAATTCAATTAAATTTATATAAAGAAAAAATATAGAAAAAATTAAGAAAAAATATGAATATATAAATAAATATATATATAAAATAGGATAATTGTATAGATAAATAAATATGAAAAGAGCTAATGTTTTAAATAAATTAATTAAATATATAAAAATAGGATTAATTTTAAGGTTTTTAATCAGAGTAAATATATATACACATACACATACACACACACACACACACACATATATATATATATATATATATATACACACACACACACATATACATAATCACGTTTCCATTTGACAGATCATGAACTGTACATCTATCATCATCAAATTTCATAGCCAAGCCAATCTTGGCTAATGCAGAAACTGATAACAAATTTTTCTTGATCCCTGGCACAAACAAAGCATCTGATAAAGTGAAAGAACCACAATCAGTATTAGTCAAAATGATGTTACCATCCCATAACAGGATAAGAGGAGTTGTTGGCTTATGTAACAGTATTCCCTATAGGGGTAGGCTCGAGTGAAGAGAAGAAACTGCGTTGCAAGGTAATATGTTTGGTCGCCCCACTATCAAAGTACCAAACATCTGAGCCTATTACAGACATGCACTGCTCATGAGAAGATGGGTCAAAACTACAAACAATAATAAATACCCATTCTTCTTCTTGTATAAGATTAGCAAACTCCGTTTTTGGTGTAGAGGCTTCTACAACAACCATTCTAGCCTCTTTCTTCTTCTTTAGCAGCCAATTTTGGACAGTTCTTTATGATATGATCATTTCCTTTACAGTACTTGCAAGACAATTTCTGCTTTTCTGATTTTTTCTCAACTTTATCTTGGTTCTTTGAATGTGTAGCATTTGCAGATTTCTACTTACTAGTAGAAGAGCTCCATTTTCTTTTGCCCTTTTGACTAGCTAGGAAAGCTTGATTTTCAACATGCATAATTGACTTGTTTTTCCTGGGCTGATCTTCCTGCAACAGAACAGAGACTAACTCCTCTAATGACAAGGCATTTGGATTGCCTTTCATTATCAACCGAAGAGTAGAAGCAAAAATCTGATATGAATCAGGAAGACCATTCAGAACGGTCTACACAAGTGAGCTACCTGGTATAACCTCATCAACAGAAATCAACTATTCCTTTAAGTCTTTGATCTTTGTTAGAAAACTATCCATAGAATCACCTTCATTCATGTGCTCACTCTCCAACTATTTTCAGAGGTAAGCAACACGAGCCTCATTCCTCGCTTGGTACAATGTGGTAAGTGTATCCCAAGCATCCTTAGCTGTTCTGTAAGAGCGAATGTGAGGAATAATGACACATTTGACAGACAAAGCTATCAATGCATGTGCCTGAGCATCTCTGCCATCCCAACAAATCTGCTCTGCAGTAGGTGCAGTAGAAACTATAGCACGAATAGGAATATGCAGAATATCATCATCCTCGACACCTTCTACATTAGCTTCAGTACCTGTAGTTGTAATAGTTGCAAGTGTGATAGGACGTTTTTCAACACCCTGCACAATGTTCCACAGTCCTTTGCAACCAATACATGACACATCATAAGCCCACAACGGGTAGTTGGTACCATCCAACTTATCCTCAACAGGCAACCTACAAAATACATCACTGCTTTGAGCCATGGCCAGTGATTAAAATACCTTGATGCAAAAAATTGTCTATATCTCAAAAAGTTGAACAGAACTGCCCAGATGAATTCTGCTAGACCTGTAACAGACTTCAAGATGCTTATACTGTGGAACCGAAACTGGTATATAACTTTGGCACAAAAAGACGAAATAGCCTACACAAGCACTGTGATAGTGCATTCGCAGCTATTTTGATCTCTGAAACACCCTGAGTATGCTCACCAAATTTTGTGTGATTCTGAGACTGCAACCGGAGGAGTATCAATGATGCCCTAGATGAAGCGACGACCTACTCTGATACCAATTGTTGGAGTAAGACGTCTACGGAAGCACACAAACAACACAAGGAAGAAGAATAATCTTGGAGCTCAACACACAAGACTGAATGTATTACTAGAGAATGTACAAAGATAAGTAGCCCATCAAGGCAATAGGCGTATATACAAGTCGGGGGAAAAAAAACCTCCTAAAGAGGGGAAAAAATGCCTCGATGGTCCTAGAGTGTTCACACACATCACTAAAATATATCAACAGTAAGTGGATTTGAAATAAACTTTCATTGTTGTATCAAAATACCTTTATTTACTAATATCCTTCTAATTTCTTATTGCAGGCTTCCTTAAGATCAATTTTTGCTAGAGGACAATGAAATGCCTCCAGCATGTGGAGATGCAAGAAAACTTTTACAATCTATTGGAATGGATTACACTAAGATTCATGATTGTTTGAATGATTGCATCCTCTTTCGAAATGAGTATGAGCATCTCCATGTATTTCCAAAGTGTGGAGCAAATAGATTTAGAGAAGACCTTTTGGGCGAAGGAACCCCCGCAAAGGTTCGTCGCCACTTTCCTATCATTCCACGAATTAAGAACATGTTTAGATGCAAATCTATAGCTGAGTTAATGTCATGGCATGCAAAGAGCAGGTCTACAGATGGTGTAATGTGAGTGCCTGCTAACTTTGATGCTTGGAAGCACATAGATAGTAAGTGGCTAGAGCTTGCTAGTGAGACTCGGTCCATACATCTAGGCCTAGCTATGGATGGAGTAAATCCATTTGGTTTACACAGCTCTTCATGGAGCACATGGCCTGTATGTTTGGTCAATTATAACATCCCGCCATGGCTAGCCACAAAGAAAGGTCATTTTTTATTAGGTCTTATTGTGCCAGGTAAGTATAAGGTAAAAAACATGGATGTATATCTTGCACCACTTGTGGAATAACTGCACATTTTATGGGATGGGATTACTATGCGTGACATGTCTCAACCTATAAGAAGACAAGATGTGCGACTGCAATGCATACTTATGTGGATGATGCATGATTGGCCTGGTAATGGTGAATGTTGAAGTTTGTGAATTTTGGGTTACCATGCTTATCCCTTATGCGGACCACGAATCGAAGCACGCTATTCCAAAGCACTACGGAAAACTATCTATGAAGGACACCATAGATATTTACCTGATGGACAAGAGCAACAAGTGAAGAAAACAATTTCAATGTTTCAGACACCTACTGGATGCATGAGATGTCTAAAGACTACTTTCACATGAAACGACGATCTTGGAGGGCTCAAGTCTCATGATTGGCATAAGTTTTTACAGTTTGTGCTCCTTGTAGCCTTAAAAGATTGTCTTTTGGAGGATTTACAAAGAACCATTTCTAAAGTTAGTTCCTTAGTACGGTGGATCTGTTCTAAAGAGATAAATAGAGATAGCATAGAGAGTGTGAAACTCAATGCTATTGAGGCTATTTGTATGGTAGAGAAATACTTCCCCACAAGTATTCTTACTATTCAGCTTCATTTACTGGTTCATGTGGTAGATGAAGTTGCAATAGCAGGATGTGTCCATAGTCGATGGATGTTCTTCTTAGAGTGCTTTATGAAGACATTAAAAGGGTTTGTTCGATAGAGAGCACGTCCAAAGGGTAGCATGGCAGAGGGATGGCTCATACAAGAGTCTCTTGTATTCATAACTAGTTTCTACGTATGTTGGATCCAAAAATGCCTTGCTTATGGAGCGATGATGAAGATGTTCATCTTGTAGCGATGAACCACAAGGTAAAGGTTTCGTCTCACTCCTGTCGGCCTCACTCCCGCCGGTATCACTCCTATCGGCATCACTCCTATAGGTGGTGCTACTCTCACCGGAGGTATGTCTCCTAGCTTTATGACTCCATCACGACCATCTCTTTAGCCATCCCCTACTGGTTGTAGTAGTACACATGTGCGTTTGACACCTCAACACGATACACATGCTAGCCCATCTCGTAGGGCGAGGTCACACTCTAGAGTAGGAGGTTCTAGGAGTGGATCTATAGGTAGTTCTGGAGGAGGTGGTTGTTGTGGAGGCAGTGCAACGGATGTTGTGTCGCCCACTTCTACTCCTAGAAGGAGTACCTCAGATGTAGGTATGCCACGTGGTACACCATGTGGAACACCACGTACACCTTGGGGTACTCATGACCATGATGATTGCGAGGTGTGTAGTATCTGAGATGGAGCTCCGATGATGGATGCGGCCGGAAAAACAATTCGTGCACGTATACGATAGCTTTGCCCCATACAGTTTGGACCCTCTATCATGTTGAAATGGAGTGAACAAGATAAAGATCAGAAGAATTATATCACAGAGATGAATTATCAGGAGTTTTGGCTACCACATGGGCAGCCTCTTGTCAGTTTAGAGTGGATTCTACACACCGCATGCAAATTTATGTCCCATTGATGATCTGAGGCTCGTGATGATTTCAGAGGAGGCTTACCAAAGCCTGTATGGTTAGATGCTGACGAATGAGATATGATTCGCGACAAGCAGCAACAGACTCCTGACCGATATCACGAGCAGCAAGATGTTGCAACCACACATTTAATTATGGTTGGACTATCATATTTGGGCAGTGGCGGATATGACACGATGCATCATGAGTTTGTAAGTACCATTTGGTTTATTAAATTTGTTTTTGTTAAGCTTGTCATGTATGTTCCTCTAATGTTTTGTATATTTGTTGCAGGAGCTAGCAATGGGTCGTCCTCCAACATGAACGGAGGAGGCTTATGGATATCGTCATGGATTGATTGCACTATTGGAGGACTTGGAGGGACACAGTGCGGTCGTTTCATGGGAGCATTTGTGATGAGGTGATGAATTTATAAACTTGGTCTTTAATTTTTGTTTGCAAATTTCATGTGAATTTATCTCATTTCATGAATGTTCTTTGTTGCAGGACTGTTGATATGGAACATTCTTTGCATGTGTATGGTAGTGGGACACCAAAATTTTGTATTTGATTCTTATATGGCAATGCATTGCCACATTTTGTAAAAGCCTCATATATGACAATGGTTTGCCACACTCTTGTACATGCTTCATTTATGAAATATATAACTGTTTTTGTACATGGTTCATGGTTCATGGTTCATGGTTCATTCTGATTATCTCTTTTGTGCCCAATAATATTTTGTTTTATGAAATCATATTTCGGTTGCCATAGAGTACACATCACATGTACTCGCTTTTTTTGGGCAGAGTGTATTGTCTTTTGCTAAGCAACATCATGGTAATGTTGCTAGCAAAAGACAACACACTCTACCCAAAAAATTTTTGCAGATATGGCCATCGGTATACGCGATGCTAGTCCTAGCATGATCATCGGAATAAGCATCGATACACCCAGCGGGCATCGGTATACGCGATGGTGCACCCAGCATAGGCATCGGTATAACCATTGGTATGAGCGTTGGTAATATCGACGCTCATACGGACGGTTATACCAATGTGGATACTGATTATTATACCGACACCTATACCGACGCTTTAATTCTGACATGCATACCGACACCTACACTAACGTTAGGGCAAAAGTGCACCCGTTCAATTTCCTCGATAAAAGCCTCGGTATACGACAAATTTGTTGTAGTCTAATTTGACCGTACTCTCATAACATGTGTATGTGTGTATATGTGTGTGTATGTTTATATGTGTATATGCATTCATGTATATATGTGTGTATGTCTATGTATGTATGTATTTATATGTATATATGTATGCATGTATATATATAAATAGATAGAAAATTAAAAATTATACCTTAATAGTTCCAAAACAGATACATTACTCCATCCAAAACAATTTTGAAGATTGAGAATAAGTAAGCTCGCACTTAGTCGTTTCAAACGACTTCCTTCATATACATGCTTTAGACATCCCTCTCAAAGACATTTTTCATTTGACATTTTTCATTTGACATTTTTCATTTTTAGAAATATCAATGCTCTCACTGTCATTTTGATACTAATCTTCAATAAAATCTGCCATGCCATCATCTTCATCATTGTCGCAAAAATATTGTACTTTATCTTCTTTTGAATATAGTTCTTTCAACCTTGCATATTCCATAGGATCACTTTTGCGTAGCCTCCTCATAGAAGCTTCTAATAAATGAGGTCTTACTAGCAACTCTGAATGGTGTGGTGGAATATCATCAACATCATACGTTGGAATCTACACACATGAATAAAAATCATTAGTATTCCATAAATGAATGAAAAGTAAATGTTAAACATGAAATTAAAAATGTAAGTTATTAAATATGGATAGAAAGTTTCATTCTCTCTCTAGCTTATATATATATATATATATATCTATATATATATATATATATATATATATATATATATATATATATATATATATATATATATATATATATATATATATATGTATGTATGTATTTTATCTATATATTGTTCATTCGATTTATGTTTTGAATTGTGTGTATGGTATTAAGTAATGAAAAGTCTTGTTCTATTGATTTTTATTATTGTTTATATTTAGCATGTGTTTTATTGCTTTAATTATATAACTCATTCATATTTATGTGTGCTTGTGTGTGTATAAAATGTATATATGCACATGTAGGCATATATCTATATTTGTGTAAGTGTGTCTATATGCATGGATATGTATGTATCTATGTATATATATGTGCATGTATGTACATGCATATGTATGTGTGTATATGCATGTATCTTCATGTGCATGTGTAAGTGTATGTGCGTATGTATGTGTATGTACATGTGCATGTGTATGTGTATATATGTATGTATGTGCATGTATATATGTAAGTGTATTCGTATATGTGTGTATGTGCATGTGTATGTGTGTATATGTATCTATGTGCATATGTATGTGTGTATATGTTACATGGAGTAACCTTTGAGAAAGGTGTGAACCACCTCTTAGTTCATTTAGATGGGCTCACACATGAGTGCCATGTGGAACCCATGTGTAAAGCCATGGGTCACTCATTCATTATGGTAAGAGAGAGAGAATCTTTTCTGGAATTGGTATGCGGCTGGGCGGCTTAGAGAGCATTGTTCTCCGTGCGACGTTGTAGTCTGAGCCTTCAGGTCTACCTCGGAATGTGTGCAGGTCACTCTCCAAAAGTAAGAGAAATCATCAAGTTTGATATTTGGTATCGGAGCCAGGCAGAGCATTGAATATGCCACGTGAAGTTGGTAACTGACGGACGAAGCGACAACCACACAATACTCAACAGAGAACACCCAAGCACGAAGCCATCGTGGGCTCCTCTAGCTTTCATGCTCCTCTCTAGGATGTGAGAAAGGAGGGTTTTACTTTGAATATATACTCATAACTCCTCTGCTTGCCTTCATATATGGGATAATTCCCCCTCATCACATACGGCAGCAAAATCGAAGTTCGTGGAGAAGAAGAAGGTGATATAGCCCATTAAAACTGAGTTTTTTTTTGGAATTGGGGGGAGGAAAAGGGATGCCTTGGATTAAGGTTTTGGAAAAACCATGATGCGTATATGTAATACGGGCTGTGAAAAAGGGCTATGGGTAATGGGTTTCTTTTGAAAAGCTTCAACTTCTCAGTTTTGAGCTCTCAAAGTCATTACTTCAAGAGAAATTTTCTTTTCCACTTCCTACTCGTGACATACCTGGCTTCTCCGCACCATAGCTTCCTCATATGATATCCGATTTCAAAAATCTTTGTCAAGTTACGAAGCTATACTCCTAAGCTTCGCTCAAAGACCATCGATCTTGGATTTGGAGGAGATTTGGTCAACCAAAATCTCTCTGTAGTGCTTCAACAAGAACTAGGCAGCTACTCTCGGGCCTAGTTTTTCATCATCCCGTGTCCAAATTCACTTTTTTCACTTGGGATAGCTTTAAATCTTTGAAATACAGGTGTTGGGCTACATTTTGTTAACTACAAAGGACTGTCAAATCTCAGAATACATCAAGATAGGTATTTTACCAAGCTTGACCTTAGGTCAGGATATCATCAGATCAGCATTAGGGTAGAGGATGTCCCTAAGACTGCATTTAGGACTAGATATGGGCATTATGAGTTTTTGGTGATGCCTTTTGGTCTCACCAATGCTCTTGCCACTTTCATGAAGCTCATGAATAGTGTTTTACGGCCTTATCTAGGACACTTTGTAGTAGACTTTTTGGATGACATTCTAATCTATAGTGCATCAGAAGAGGAGCACTTGGAACACTTAAGAAAGGTATTTCAAGTGCTAAGGGAAAATTCACTCTTTGCTAAGGAGTCAAAGTGTGAATTTTTCAAGACAGGGGTTAGATACCTTGGGCATATAGTCTCCCAAGAGGGAATCCAGATGGATCCTGAAAAAGTAAGGGCTATTATGGAATGGCCACATCCAAGGAACCTGGAAGAGCTGCAGATCTTCCTAGGTTTATCAGGTTTCTATCAAAGATTCATTAAGAACTATGCCAAAATTGTTGTCCCTATGACAGAACAGCTTAAAGGGAAAGGGAAAGCCTTTCATTAGGGCGATGAACAAAAGAAAAGTATGGAGAAATTGAAAGTAGCAATTGCTACAACTCCACTTTTACATATAGCAGATCCCAACAAACCATTTGTGGTTGAGACTCACGCGAGTCATTTTTCCATAGGAGCGGTTTTAGTACAGGATGGTCCACCATTAGCTTTTGAGAGTAAGAAACTAGAACCAGCTCAGAAGAATTACTCTGTCTATGACAAGGAGTTGTATGCAATTGTCCATGCCTTGAAGAAGTGGTGTCATTATTTATATGGTACCAAAGTCACGATAGTGTTTGATCAAGAGAGCATCGTGGCTCCCTAATCAAACAGACCTTAAAGGTCATAAGGCTCGATGGGTAGAGACCCTTCAAGAGTTTGACTATGAGCTTAGGTATAGGAAGGGAAAGTTTAATGTAGTGGCTAATTCACTTAGCCACATGCCTATGCTCAATGGAATGAGTTTTACTCAGATCACTAGTGAGCTACTTGAGTCCATTAGAGGAAAATGTAGGCTTCATCGTGCATATTCTGAGATTTGGGAAGCCATAGAGAATGGGGATCGTGATATATGGGTTTCTAGTGAGGATGGAGTATCGATGGGTACTCAAGAAGGATTCAAGTGGAAGAACCATAGTGTCCATGATGGATATCTGTTATATAAAGGTAAGGTGTGTCCCTAGAGATTTTGAGATGAGACAGTATATTTTGTATGAGTGTCATGACACACCTAGTGCGGGACACCCATGAGTTAACAAGACTTATGATCTTGTTAAGAGGGAGTTTTATTGGCCTGGACTTCATAAGGACGTTCTAGAGTATGTGCTGAAGTGCACTAAATGCCAGGTCAACAGAGCTGAGAGATTGAGGATTGGAGGACTACTCCACCCATTGGATATTCCTAATGGGAAGTGGGAGAGTATCTCCATGGACTTTATAGTCGGATTACCTAAGACATAGAGAGGGCACGACTCGGACTGGGTAATTGTGGATATGTTAACCAAAATGGCTAGGTTTATTCCGACACATACTACAGTGAATGATGGAGAATGTTAATCTCCAAAAGAACAACTTACTCTTGTGATTAGAGCACCTCTATACCAAGAATAAGTCAAACACTTCACTAATTTAGAGGATCAATTGCTAACTTATCAGAAATTAATAAATCTGTGAAGAAGATGATACACAGAAAAGTCTGCTGCATTGTTCATTCACATTGACCTATCAAATCTGTAAAGTTTTTTATGAAACTTTGTACGAATCATCTCCTAGAGATTGCGCAACTATTCCAAGTTGAATTACTCCAAAAGATTAAGTATAACTTGAGAAATTGATTTCCCAAGTCACCTATGTCAGAAACTGTTATCCAAAACAGTCGACTCTACACCTGTAACTTTTAAGACTTGGTTCTCCTTGAATAGAACCCGTTTTACAAAATGCTTCTAGATATGAGTAGCTTATCTTCCAACTTAAAGATCAAGCCCTCACTCATGCAAAACTTTAAACTGTGCTAGGAGAAATGACCAAAACATTGACTTCGAAATCTGCGCCTGTTTTAGGAACCTGTGAGCACACTTCACATATGAATGTTCCTACACTTAATTCACTCAGCCTGATTACAATTGGAAGCTAAAACTTTGCACAGAGGTCAAGCAACTCTCAACTTAGACTTGTACAAAAGCATTCCACAATTGATCTACTGTAGAAGGAGAACACGCAGAAACATCGAGCGCAAAACTTTTCATTTACTCAGAGAAAATACAACTGAGTGATAAGAGCTAACACAAATTCACTTTCCTCTATCTCATGACTTCTATCTCCCTCATTATTGACATATAACAAATGTCACATAAGCTCTCATACATGCCCCAACTTTTCTCAAAGTATTTATAGATAATTTGTACATAATTCTTACTGAACAAAAGATCTAAGTCATCTATGACTATGCTAATGTACATATGTGTACACTTCTCTTGTCTTCTGAATGTAATCTTCTTCCACACTTTAGGAATTGATTCTTCCTGCATCATTTGATCTTCCAAGCCTTCAATTGGTGATTGGTATGCACCAACAGCTCCCCCTCAATCATCAATTGAGGTCTTCTCTGTCTTCTTGATACTTGCCATGTCTTTGAACCTTTGTAACTTAGGTCCATCCAAACTCTTTGTCATCATATCTGCCACCTGTTCTTTTGTTGGAGTGTACATCACTTCAATCTCTTTATCTAGTACCTTTTCCCTCAAGAAATGATACTGAATCTCTATATGCTTAGTCCTGGCATGAAAAACAGGGTTAGCTGCCAAATACAAAGAACTCATATTGTCTCCAAAAATTATTGGAGTACTATGATCAAACTCAAAACTCTTCATCAAGGTCTTCAACCATATAACTTCTTTTGTAGCTTCTACCATTCCCTTATACTCAGCTTCTGTGGATGATAAAGCAACTGTATGTTGCTTCTTTGAACACCAAGACACTAACTTGTCTCCAACATAACATAGATATCCATGGGTAGACCTTCTATCATCTGAGTCACCTGCCCAATCTGCATCACTAAACACTTTGATTCTTGTGTCAGAAGTGAAACCATAATACAAACCTTCACTTAGGGTTCCTTTGATATATCTGAGTACCCTTTGGGCTGCAATCCAATGAGTCTTCTTTGGACAATGCATGAATTGTGACAACACACCTACTGCATATGATAGATCTGGCCTTGTCAAGGTAGCATAGATTAGACTACCTACCAAACTCTGATATTTCTTCATATCATTGAACTCTTCACCTCCATACCTGCTTAACTTATGATTTACCTCCAATGGTGTAGTTGAGGTCCTGCAATCTTCCATGTTAAACTTGACTAGAAGATTCTTCAAGTATCTCTCTTGTGAAACATATACTCCATGTTGAGTATACACAATCTGCATTCCTAGAAAATAAGATAAGTTTCCCAAGTCACTTATCTTAAACTCCTTCTCTATTTGCTTCTTGAGTTCATTGATTCCTTGAGCATCTGTTCCTGTAACAATAATATCATCAACATAAATGCACATGTAAATGTATCCATTTTCACTTGCCTTCACTAGCAAGCTACTATCTGCCTTTGATGATTGAAATCCACATTCATTCAAGAACTTGACCAATCTGTAATTCCAAGCTCTTGGGGCTTGCTTCAACCCATATAAAGCTCTCTTGAGCTTACACACATAATCTGATCCAATTGATTCCATAAAGCCTTCTGGTTGCTCCATATATACTTCATCTGCAATGTAACCATTAAGAAATGCATTTTTCACATCCAATTGTGATAATTTCCATCCCTTGCAAGTAGCAATAGCAATCAATGTCCTAATTGTAGACATCTTAGCAACAGGACTAAAGGTCTCATCATAATCTACCCCATAAGTTTGGGCATAACCTTTAACCACAAGTCTAGCCTTATATCTAGACACCTTACCATCTGCAAACCTCTTTGTTTTATATACCCACTTGCATCCAATGACTTTCTGATTCTTTGGTCTTGGTACTAATTCCCAAGTTTCATTTTCAAGTAGAGCATCATACTCTTCTTGCATTGCCTTCTCCCAATTCTGTTTACCTTTGGCTTCTTCATAAGTAGTTGGATCTTCTTCTGTTTTCACAATGTAAGCATAATCTCTTGTTGTTAGGAAAGATGTATCATAACTATACCTTATAGGCTCTTTCCTTTCTCTTGTAGATCTCCTGATTTCTGCACTTCTTGAAGTTTCAGCCTCATTTAATTCTGGATCAAATCTTGGCCCTTCTTCTACATGATCCTGCACTCTACATCTAGAGTCAACTTCATCAACAATTTCTTCACATACTTTTACCTTTGCCTTTCCTTTCCTTTGTATTTCTTCAACACCTGCATACTCATTTGGTGATCCTGTATACCACATATTTTGCTCATCAAATGTCACATCTTTAGTAACAAGAAATTGCTTTGTGGATGGACTCCACAATCTGTAACCCATCTGTCTATCATCATATCCAATAAACACATACTTTTCTGCCTTTGGTTCTAGCTTATGTCTTAATTGTGAAGGAACATAAGCATATGCAATACATCCAAATACTTTACAATGATCAAGACTAGGTTTCTTACCCCACCATGCTTCATAAGGGGTTCCTCCATCCAAAGCTTTGCAAGGCAACCTATTCACAAGATATGTTGCAGTGTTAATAGCTTCTGCCCATAAGTAATTTGGACAATTCTTTTCCTTCATCATGGCTCTTGCAAACTCTACAAGAGTCCTATTCCTCCTTTCTGCTACTCCATTTTGTTGAGGGGAGTACCTGCAAGTCACTTCTCTTTTGATACCTGCATTCCACAAATAATCATCAAACTCTTTTGAGAAATACTCTCCCCCTCCATCTGATCTTAACCTCTTTAGCTTTTGTCCTGTGATCCTTTCTGCATAAGCATGGAAATGTTTGAATGTCTTGAAGACTTCTGATTTATCCTTGATTACATACAAAGTAATCCACCTGGTTGCATCATCAACAAACAACACATAATATCTGGATCCATTTATGCTATAGTCCCTTGAGGGACCCCATACATCTGTATGAACCAATTCAAGCATGTTTGAATACTTGTACCCTGATTTGTTATAAGAACTTTTATGTGCTTTACCTAATTGACAAGCTTCACACTTGTACACCATATGTTGCCCTTCAATGTTTGGCAATCCAAGCACCACCTGATTCTTTGACATCTCCTTTATAGCTCTCTCATTGAAATGACCTAGCCTTTTATGCCATAGGTCTAATTCAGATACCTTTTGACCTCCATAGGTAAACAATGCATGTCCCACATTACCTTGAACTTTGAGAGTGAACAATCTTCCTTCCTTTTTACCTGCAATTATGGTTCTATATCCCTGATTTGGATCTTGTACATAAACACCATCATTTGTGAATCTTACCTCATATCCTTTCTCCACAATTTGCCCTACACTTATCAAATTTTTAGGAATAGTAGGGACATAAAGTACCTTGCTCAGAAGTGTACTTCCACTCTTTGTCTTCACTGATCCAATGCTCTCCACTTTATGTTTGGTATTGTCACCTGTTTGAACTGTATGTCCATTCACCCTTGCTTCCATATCAGTCATCAAGGATAGATTCCCACTCAGATGGTTGCTGCACCCTGAGTCAATATAAAACACTCTTTGATCTTCTCCCATTGATTCATGAGTTGCATTCAAGATAAGAGTCATGTCATCCTTCTGATCTGATGCATAATTGTAATAATTATTGTTGTAGGACTGAGATTGGAAGTTTCTTCCACCTCCTCTACCATATGATGTCCTACCACCTCTTCCTCTGAAATTACCTCTTTGGTTTCTGCCTCCTCTACCTCTTTGACTATAATTCTGATTGTTGTATCCTCCACTTTGATTGTTATACCAACAATCATTTGCCAAATGATTTGTTCTGCCACAAATCCAACAAGCTTTAGCATTATCTTTGTTCTTACCTCCTCTTCCTTTACCTCTGAAATTTGTCTTCCCTTTTGTGAAGTTAGCTTGATTTGAATTTCCTTCATCATCATTTGATTGCTTTCCTTTGCCATTCTTTTTCTTGTCTTTGGAGTACATGGCTTGACTTGTACTTCTATCATTGTCTCCTTTAAGATCCTGCTCAAAGGTTAGCATGTGTCCTAGCAATTGATTAAGGTCAGGAGTAAAATGATCAAGTGACAACTCTATGGACAATATAAAAGGCTTCCACTTCTCATCTCCTCTCAAACCTGTAAGTATTTGTCTTACCAACTTTTCCTCTTCAATGTCTTCATCCACTGCTCCCAAGCTATCTGCAATATCTTTCATCCTTGCCACATAATATGAAATTGATTGTGAGCTCTTCTTCTTGAAGGTTGTGAACTCAGCCCATAGTGAGGACTTCCTTGACTTAGTTGTATTTTGGAAATGCTCTTCCAAGGCATTCCAAACATCTGTAGCACTTTCCAAACCTCTGATGTGAGGTAAAAGGTAATCATTTACAGCCATGTAGATGATACTCCTTGCTTGAGCATCCTTTCTCATCCAAGTCTTCAACATTGCAAGTTCTTCCCTAGTAGGAATACTTGGATCTGCAAATTCTGGTTTTTCTTCATCTCCTGTAATAAATGATATAAGATCTTTGCTCATGAGGTGTGCTTCCATCCTCATGGACCATGCTGGATAGTTCTCCCTATCTAGCTTATCAATCTGCAAGCTTTCTCCCATCTTGTATCCACCTGTGTATTGAAATCTTCAAGCTTTACAAACAATGTATGTACCTTTACTTCGACTTGAACTCCTTTTGCCTTTCTTGATGTCAAATAGTCTTCTCCTCAAGCTTTGACTCCAAGCTTTCACTTATTAGTCCTTCAAGTGTTGAGTTTCTTGAATCTGCAGCAGTCGGGATCCTCCTTTTCTTCAAATTGATGTCTCCTGCTCTGATACCACTGATGGAGAATGTTAATCTCCAAAAGAACAACTTACTCTTGTGATTAGAGCACCTCTATACCAAGAATAAGTCAAACACTTCACTAATTTAGAGGATCAATTGCTAACTTATCAGAAATTAATAAATCTGTGAAGAAGATGATACACAGAAAAGTCTGCTGCATTGTTCATTCACATTGACCTATCAAATCTGTAAAGTTTTTTATGAAACTTTGTACGGATCATCTCCTAGAGATTGTGCAACTATTCCAAGTTGAATTACTCCAAAAGATTAAGTATAACTTGAGAAATTGATTTCACAAGTCACCTATGTCAGAAACTGTTATCCAAAACAGTCGACTCTACACCTGTAACTTTTAAGACTTGGTTCTCCTTGAATAGAACCCGTTTTACAAAATGCTTCTAGATATGAGTAGCTTATCTTCCAACTTAAAGATCAAGCCCTCACTCATGCAAAACTTTAAACTCTGCTAGGAGAAATGACCAAAACATTGACTTCGAAATCTGCGCCTGTTTTAGGAACCTGTGAGCACACTTCACATATGAATGTTCCTACACTTAATTCACTCAGCCTGATTACAATTGGAAGCTAAAACTTTGCACAGAGGTCAAGCAACTCTCAACTTAGACTTGTACAAAAGCATTCCACAATTGATCTACTGTAGAAGGAGAACACGCAGAAACATCGAGCGCAAAACTTTTCATTTACTCAGAGAAAATACAACTGAGTGATAAGAGCTAACACAAATTCACTTTCCTCTATCTCATGACTTCTATCTCCCTCATTATTGACATCTAACAAATGTCACATAAGCTCTCATACATGCCCCGACTTTTCTCAAAGTATTTATAGATAATTTGTACATAATTCTTACTGAACAAAAGATCTAAGTCATCTATGACTATGCTAATGTACATATGTGTACACTTCTCTTGTCTTCTGAATGTAATCTTCTTCCACACTTTAGGAATTGATTCTTCCTGCATCATTTGATCTTCCAAGCCTTCAATTGGTGATTGGTATGCACCAACAGTGAAGACACTAGAGTTGGCTAGACTCTTTGTAGAGAACCTATAGCGGTTATATGGTCTTCCTTTAGACATAGTTTCTGATCCAAATAGGAAGTTTTCTAGCCACTTTTGGAGAGCAATCTTCAAAAGGTTGGACACGAAACTTAGCATGAGTACGGCCGAGCATCCACAATCACATGGGCAAACAGAGAGGGTTAACCAAATCCTAGAGGATATGCTTCGGGCATATGTGAATGAAAGGCAAACTAATTGGGAAGAGTACTTACCTATAGTAGAGTTTGCATATAATAGTGCCAAGCACTCTTCCATTGGACATAGCCCATTTATGCTTATGTATGGGTTTTAGCCAAGAGCTCCTTATGCAGTAGGTTTGCGGAATGAGAAAGTTCAAGCTGCAAAGAACTTCTTGGAAGAGATGAATGATATGCTTAGGCTTGCTAAGGACAACATTAGGAGAGCTCAAGATAGAGCTAGAGCCTATGCTGACCCTCAAAGGAGAGATATCAACTTTGAGGTAGGAGAGCAGGTCTATCTTAGATTTCCATCTAGATCTGAAACCATGAAGACGGGACCTTGTCCAAAACTATCTCCTAGGTATTGTGGACCTTTCCAAATACTTAAGAGAATAGGAAAGATGGCTTACCAGCTCCAACTTCTAGAGAATAGTCAAATCCATCCAATTTTTCATGTTAGGAGGCTTAAGAAAAGGCTGGGTGAATCTCACAATGTCACTCTAGCACAATGGTAAGTACCAACGTGAGGAGATACACCTCATAAATGTCAATCCGTGGAGATGTGAGGACCGGTATGAAGACCGTGAGCAAGTGATGGCACAATTGTGTGAGTGAAAGCACACAAACATGCACACACATACACACACACGTGCACAAAGTAAGAGCAAAGAGTGGAACAATGGAAGATCTTCGATTACAAAAGAACTCTCTTACAAAGCTCAAATCTACAACAAGTTAACCTCAAAAATGAGCTTTCCAGCCCTTTTTATAGTTTTTGAGTGGTTTTCGCCCTGTCCAAACCTAGTGTCCGACCTAGTTAAAGAATAGGTTCCAGGGCTTATTTGGGGGCTCAAACGAAGTCTAAAAATTATGAAAATTGGTACGATGATAGTTCTAATACTCCTCAAGCTCGAGGACTCCTCCGCTTGAAGAAAATGGAGTTGCAAAAAAATGGAAAATGGTATTTACAATCTTTTTTAGTGATAAAAATCACTATTTTTATAGGGATATCTTCTAAAAATTTGAGAGGTGCTTCTTGGAGCTCCCTACTTGATACTTCTTCTTGTGTGTCCACTTCCTTGATGCACTTCTATGCTTTGTCCTTGACCTTGAGCTGCAACACTCCCCCCTCTTGAGTCTGTCATCCCTGAAGACCCTTGTTGTAGTGGTTGTTCCATGTAGTACATTGAGAGGTAGTGTCCTTCGTGTATCAAGAGGAGTGGTCGATCTTCCCAATGTAGCATGGTCGATTGTCGGGTTCTTCAGTTTTCCACTACTAGCCTATTCAAGATTTGTGCCCAATGTATGTAATGCATCAAGCGACAACACCAAAGAAGGAGGTCCTGAGGAGTGGAATTAAAGAAAGATAACAACCAGGACATTTCATGGGAGGTTGCACACAGCTTCCTCATCCACCATGAGCAGGCGGTGAAGCGAAACAAGTCGAGGAGAGAGACAACACATGAAGGACTCTTCATCGGATAAGATAACCAATTGTTTGAAGGTCCTAGCTGCCTCCTCATCCACTGTATGTGTGCGGTGGGAAGAAATGGAACAGGTCCCAGAGGATGACAAAGAAGATTCAAGAATAGGACCTTTAAAACCTAACGCTCTCTTAAAAGAGAGTAGAGGTCAGCAAAATAAAGTGTGCGGTGGAAGGAAGTAAACAGGCTCTAAGAAATACAATAGGGTCAGATGTGTGAAGACAAAGACATATCAGAAGACCAAAAGCTAGAAAGAGGCAGAGGCTGAAACGTTGACGAGGGTGACTAACAACATCACATTCTTAGCCACTGATGGCATGCGTGGTAGCCCGATTTAATACACCAACCCAAATTTGTAATATAAGGAATACCAAGGGGCTCATACAAGCAAAAGACTAACTTCGGATAAAGTAACAAATTTTTTGACAGTCCTTATTGGTTCTTCGACCACTAGGTGTGTGTATTCAGAAGCCTTAGACAAGCTACACATAAGAAGCAAAAGCCTGACAAGGGACGACAGAGACAAAGAGGGGGAGAGTGTTGTAGAGCTAAGAGGCACAAAAGAGGAGTACCAACGTGAGGAGATACACCTCATAAATGTCAATCCGTGGAGACGTGAGGACGAGTATGAAGACCGTGAGCAAGTGATGGCACAAGTGCGTGAGTGAAAGCACACAAGCATGTACACACATACATACACACGCGCACAAGGTAAGAGCAAAGAGTGGAACAATGGAAAGCTTCGATTAAAAACGAAATCTCTTACAAAGCTCAAAACTACAACAAGCTAACCTCAAAAATGAGCTCTCCAGCCCTTTTTATAGTTTTTTGAGTGGTTTTGGCCCTATCTAGACCTAGTGTTTGGCCTAGTTAAAAAATAGGTTCCATGGCTTATTTGGGGACTCAAACGGAGTCTAAAAATTATGAAAATTGGTAGGATGATAGTTCTAATACTCCTCAAGCTCGACGACTCCTCGGCTTGAACAAAATGGAGTTGTAAAAATGAAAAATGGTATTTACAATGGTTTTTAGTGATAAAAGTCACTATTTTTATAGGGATTTCTTCTGAAAATTTGACATGTGCTTCTTGGAGCTCCCTACTTGCTCCTTCTTCTTGTGTGTCCACTTCCGTGGTTCGCTTCCATGCTTTATCCTTAACTTTGAGTGTCAACACTCCCCCCCCCTCTTGAGTCTATCATCCTGGACACACCCTTGTTGGAGTGGTTGTTCCATGTAGTACTCTGAGAGGTAGTGTCCATGTATCAACATGACTGGTCCATCCTCCGAATGTAGCTTGGTCTAGTTCTTCCATTTTCCATTGCTAGCCTATGCAAGATTTGGTTCCCTTGTAGGTACTTCTTCCTTGGACGTGAGCTAGATGGTGTATTTTTGTGCTTTCAAAGATTGCTAGTTGCTCAAAAGAGGTTGTCAATATTGATCTTGAGCAATTGTTGACATTGAATTGCTTCATAGGTACTGATGCTATGCACTTAATGTCCTTAGGAGCTTTGAACATGAGTTTCATAGTAGGATGCCAAGTACTTTTGACCCGTAATGACTAAGGGGTAAGTGCATTAGTGCATGGGTTGAGAAAAATATGTGCCTTGTGCACGGCCTTGTAATGTGGCCATATGTATGCGTACTTGGGTAATGCTTTGGAAGAAGTATGGTGCAGGAAATGGGGTCTTGAGCTAAGTGCTCAAGGGTACACTGATGAAGAGGTTTCCTAATCTACCATGGCTAGACTGTTGGACAGTAGGCAATTCTTTCCCTGGTGAAGGGTCCATGGATCTTTTCTTCGTGCTGTACTCCCATCATGATGACCGACCATTGCCTTGTCTTGCTTGTTGATGGATGTCCTTGTTAATGGTTCACTGAGGAGATTCTTCAAGCACATGGTCATCTCTCCTCTCTTTGTCTTTCTTGCTTCTTCTCCTTTTTTTTTTTTGGAACAACAGCATAAAACAAGAATAAAGGTGTTAGTATCAATAAAATATTTTACATGTGCCAGATGTGTCGCATGTGCCTCGGATTCTCAATTGTGTCTATGCACGAGCGTGTAAGGTGGCCCTATATTAATGCACACTTTTGAAACGCATGACCTGAATGGTGCAAAAAACAAGGTTATGCCAAAGGCACATGGTTGTTGCACGTCGAGGCTTTCAATGTTGTTGGTGGACATTGATGTAGTCTTTGTTGGAGGTAGCTAGTGGATCTTGAAATGATGTGATAAGTGGATGGTTAAATGACAACTAACCGTTCCCCTCTTTAGGTATCCATTTGAGAACAGTGTTCTGCTGCATATATATTACTTTTGGACTCTTCTTCTTTGGATGGTTACTTGTCTTTTGTATCCCACATGGTTGGTGCTTTGTTTTTGTGGGTGCTATTGATGCTTTGGGCTTCCAAACCCATATGCTTGATGAGTGTCTTCTTACATTTGTCGAAGAGGTGAGGTTATTCTTTTCTCTGTGCTTGATTCTTACCCTTTTCTCTCCTTGGCATCTTTGTTGAGACCTTCTGCATGTGGGAGAGCATAGGCGGTTGTGTATGTAAGAGCTTCTTGGGTACCTACATCTGTAATCTCCCTGGTGAGCTGCAGCTAATTTCTTAGGCACCCAGATTTGTCGGAGAGCTTTTGGTTGAGGTGGTCCTGGTTGCTTGTTTCTTATCTTCGCATGGTTGGCTTTCCTCAGTGGAAATTGTGTTGGCAAGGCTGGTGGTTGCTCTCCTTTTCATACCTAGATCTGTTTCATGGCCGGAACTACTTTTCTTCTTGAAATCTCTGTTTCTATTTGATATAGTCGTTGTATTGTACTATTTTGCTTGCCCTTATGGTTGAGTTGTGGTCGTGGCATTAGTCCTTACATGAGCGGAGGAGTCCGCTTGTCTTTGAGCCAGTTCTTCCATGAATGAGTTCTTCTGGGACATAGAGCTTTTGACACATACCACATCTTTTTTGCTAAGATTAGTCCTAGAAGAACTAAGAGAATGTGTGACATCTAGATTTGTAAGCATGCAATTCTCTAATTCTAATGTGATGCATTGTTCTTGTACCCAAACTTGAAGAAGTTGACTTCTTAGGTTCAAGTTGACTGCATGGTCATAAATCCAATCTTGACCCAAGACAAGTGGCTCTGTAAGGTCTTCATCATGACACACTAGCATTTTGACTTTCAGTGGAACATCTTGAAGGTAGATGGGAAGTTCCACCTCGCCCAAACAAGGGGTTTCCACACCTCCCAATCCTATAAGATATACTTCTATGGGCTTGATGTCCAGTTGTAGGTCTTGGCAGTGTGAAAGTCTAACTACACTAGTTGCTGCACCTGAGTCAACCAATGCTTTCACAATTCTTATACCCTTTCCTTGTCCTACCTCTATGGTCACAAAAGGGCGTCAGTCGATGATTCGAGAAGTAATTGTGCCCGATTTTTGGCACATGTCCATGTGATATTTTGGGGCTTTCGGGTTGACATCTAGGCCTACTCGCCTTAACTTATTTCTTGTGATGCGCTCTCTAGCCTCTGCTTGTGCTTCTTCTCTGACTCTCTTCTTCTTTTTGCTTCTTAGCAGTGTTGAGTCTCATTTGCATATCCTCTATAAGAGGTTGTTGATATAACTTGACTCGAGAACCACTGATATAGCTTGGCAAGATGTCACCTTCTAGAGTGGCCAATTGAACCGCACCACTAGTGGAGATTCTATTAATGATCATGGGTCCATATCCTCATTTCTCTAGTTTACGTGCATGTTGCTTTAGCATATAAACCAGCACTAGGTCCCCCTCTTTTAGTCCTTTATCTTTGATGTGTGCATCAAAGTATGCTTTTTGTCTTTTCTTTGCAGCATAGATGCCTGCTGCTGCTCGTAGCCTCATCTCACCTAAGCGTTCTAGATCAAAGATCGTAGAGGACAATTCATGTCCATTCCACTCATACTCTTGTGCTACTTTTAAGGTTGGGATTAGGAAGTCCAATGCTAGCACAACATTCTATCCGAAGACCATCTGAAATGGGGTGGCATTGACTACCGTTTTGTATGCAACTCCATATACCCAAACAACATGATGAAGTTGTTTGTCCCAATCAGAGCGTTTATTATTTATGAGTTTTGTCAATATGTTACATATGATCTTATTCGTGATCTTGGCTTGTTTGTTAGCTTGTGGATGATAGGGAGTAGACTTCTTATGTACCACCAAGAACTCTTGGAGAAGGATTTCAATGACTTCATTCAAGAAGTGTGTACCTATATCACCTACTAATTCTATTGGTAACCCATATCTAGTGAACACGTTCTCGAATAAGAACTTAAACATTGTTTGAGCATCGTTCTTTGTTGTGGCTTTCACTTCCACCCACTTGGTAAGGTAGTTAGTGGCTACAATAATGTATTCCGCATGGAAGTTCCTAGCTGGGGGATTAATGGGACCAACAAAGTCTATACCCCATTTCGAGAATGTGTGTCCCCCCATCATTGGTCTCAAAGGCATCTCATCTTTTCTTATCGAATATTGTGCACATTGGCATATGTCGCATTTCTTCACATAGGTATGTGCATCCATATGAAGAGTGGGCCACCAAAGTCCTGAGAATAGAATGGTCTTGATTACTCTCTCAGGCCCAAAGTGTCCACCTGCAACACCGCTGTGTGTAGTTTCTAAGACTTTCAAATAATCTGATTCATGAACACACATTCTTAAGTAACCATCTTTTCGTCTTTGGTATAGGTTGTCTCCTACCAAGGCATAATCTTGAGCCTCTTATTCCATGCTTTGTTTTCTTGCAAGACTATCCTCATTGGGTAGTGTTCCCGATATCATGAGTTCTACCAATGGCGCACTCCAATATGGAGTTAATGACACGTGGTAAAGAGTGGAATGCTCCATTGCGGGTCTCTCTTGGCACACTAGACAATTCTTAATCCATTCCTATATTTCTTTGTCCATGCTAGGAAGATACACTCCTAAACGTTTTAGATTTTGCAATGTTCGTTGTTTAGAGTAGTGATTTCCTAGCAGTCCCTCATGGGGTTGTTGCAACCAACTAGTATGTTCATCGTCCTCGACACAACAAGCTAATACGCCTTTTGTACCTTGTTTTTACATGCTTCCTGCCAATATTTGATATTTCTGAGACCTTACAATTTCTTCTTTGTTTGTTTTTACGTTCTTATTTGCGAGTCCAAAGGTTAGGACATGCACTAACTTATTTGCCCATTTAGGAACAACCTCTAAATTGAACAAATAAGCGTTAGGTAGTTCATCAGACACTCCTTGCGGTGGCTCTCGTGAAGTGATGCAAGAAAGATGGTCCGCACTAAGGTGGGTCCTACCCTTCCTTACAACAACTTCAAAGTCATATTCCATTAGTAAGAGGAACCATCTCATTAAGCGTCCTGTATTGCAAGGTTTATTGACCAAGTATAATAAAGCTTGATGATCAGTAAAAAACTTGAACTTGAATAAGTAGTGTCTAAACTTCTTCACTGCATATACCATGCCCAAGCCTTCTATTTCCATTGTCGTATAATTTCGTTCAGCAGTGTTCAATTGCCTACTAGCATATGCTATCGGCAAATCTAGGTTTCCTTCACCTATGGATTGTGCTAGCACACATCCTATAGCATGATTGGATGCATCCACATGGACATGGAATGGTTTATTCCAGTCAGGAGTGGTCAGTATTGGTGCTGAGCAAAAACATCTCTTCAGCTCATTGAAAGAATTCTCGCATTCATCGTTCCACTCAAAATTTGTCAACAACCCATAAAGAGGTTTAGCTATGATTGCATACATGTGGATAAACCTACGGTAATATCCACAATGGTCCATAAAGGCTTGTACCTCTTTAACATTCCTTGGTCTTGGTAACTATGCTATGGCTCTTACTTTATCCTCATATGTAGATATTCCATTTTTTAACAAAATATGACCTAAGATCTTACCTTTTCGTACCATGAATACACACTTTTTTGGGTTCAGACACACTCAATATTCTCTACATTTGTTGAAGATATGTCTAAGCTCAAGGATGTGGTATCTTCTTTCTTGGGAATGAGCACATAAATCATCCACATATACTTCTAAGCTCTTTCGCAAGAACTCCTTGAAGACATGACACATGAGCCTTTGGAATGTTGCTGGTGCATTGGTGAGCCCAAATGGCATCACACAAAATGCAAAGATTCCCCACTCTGTGGCAAAAGCTGTTTTGTGTTGATCTTCAGGGGCAATGGCTCCTTGGTTGTAGCCTGAAAATCCATCAAGGAAGCTATAAACTTCCTTGCTTGCAACACGCTCCAATAAATGTTCGGTGATTGGCAGCGGATAATTATCTCTGATCGTAGCGGCATTAAATTTAATGAGGTTAATACACACTCGCAATTTTCCGTTCTTTTTGGGCATCACTACAATGGGGGACACCCATTCAATATGCTCGATCTCATAGCTAAATCCAACTTCAATCAACCTGTCAATTTCTTCTTTGATTTTAGCTGCATAAGTGTCATTATATGTGTAGGGATTTTGTTTGGTGGGCTTGGCATCAACATTCATGGGGATAGTATGAGAAAAAATTTTTGGATCTACTCCCTTCAAATCTCTATAGTGCCATGCAAACACATCCCTATATTCCCTTAATAGAGCTACAAGCTCCACTTCTTCTTGTGCACTTAGGTCATCTCCTATGTATGTGCATCTCTCTTCGTTCTCCTCAATGGTTACTACAACTTTTTTGGTCTTTTTCTTTATTGTCATATGCTTCTCCTATAATGGCCTCTCTCTTAGGCATTCGTACCAAAATTTTCCAATCTTCAACTTCATATTTCTTGACGTTTTCTGGTACTTCAAACAATGATTCCTCCTCTTCTTGTTTCACTGCTTTTCTCTTCTTTTTCTTTTGACCTCCTTCACTTCCATCCTTTGAATTTACAGTTTTAATACTTGTGAGAGGTTCTTCTTCTTTTGGGGTTAACACTCCTATGTCTTCTAAATAGTGCTCCTCTGAGTCAAAGTAAGTATCCATCACAATGGATTCTAGATCATCATCATGCTCTTCTTCTTCTATGACCTCACTAGGATCACATTCTTCCAACAAGAGCTCGCACATGAACACTGAGATATCATAATCCTCCTCATCACAATGAGGTGTCCATTGTTCTTCATTGACTGCAATGTCCATGGTAGCTAAGATTTCTGCCCAACCATGAGGCTCAAATTCCTCATCTAGAAATATCATCGATGTATAGGCTGGGTCTTTAATTGGTCTTTCTCCTTGAAAAGTTCCTTGTTCTCTCACTTTTAGGCACTTTTCCTCTTCCTCTGCGACCTTGAACATCCACAAGTGAGTATCTTCATGCAGCCATGATGGATCAGGTGAACTTCTAGAATGCACAAAGATAGAATCTTCTTTCGCTTTGTGGATAGGATTCCATTGTAGGGGTGGTACATCTCTCAAGGTGTAATCCTTCAAATTGACCTTGGTGGTGACCCCTAAGTGCTGTAAGTACAAGGATTTGGTTCCCCAATCTTGTACTATTTGCAATTGTCGTAGGAAGGGTCTTCCTAGGATCATCTCGTAGACATTATTTTTCTCAAAGTCACATATAGCAAATGTGTGTTCAAACTCTACACCACAAGTGGTTAGAGTTATCCCTTCGAGAAATCCTAGAGGACTTTCAAAATGACCGTCTGCCATTTGAAGCTTCATTCTAGTTGGTCTTAATGTGGGTTTGCCTCATTGCTTCCACAAGAAGGTGGTTGCAATAGCAACACGAGCACCCGAATCTACGATTGCTTTGGTTGTGTAATCTTGATAGGTGATCGGAAGATAAGTATTACCTTCTTCACCTTCACTCATGTCTCCTATTTTATTGAGAGGTATCTCTCGAACTTTTTGCTTAGAGCCTACTTTTGGCATATTGGAATCAAGTTCTGGAACTTGATCCTTTACATGATTCCATAGCTCAAGTTTTGCTTTGAGTATCTCTTCTACGGTGAGATGACATTGAGCCTTAGTGTTCTTCACGACGTCGGTGTTTCTTGGAACCACTAAGTCTTCATTTCTTACCAGTATTGTGGGAGCCCTGATCTGAAGAGATTCAGATTCCCATGGGCCTGCGAATTGTGGCAACTCTTGTAAAGAATTAGATTCAAAATCTAACCTCTCATCCTCTTGGTGCTCTACCTGATTATCATAAATGGATGGAATGTCTTGGGGAAATTGATCATGAAGGTCATCAATCTCAGGAATAGGAGGGGTAATCTCCTTGGCCCATTTTTCTTCTTGTATTTCTCGCAAGGACTCTTGAGAGTACTATTGAATTGAAAGAGGTGCTCCATCATCTATGGAATCAGGAACATAGGCTTTTCTTGGCAGTGAGCTTTCTCTTTCAATAACTAGTTGAGCTTGTGGAGGTAAAGAAACCTGGGGCTTGTTTATCAACTGCTCTAATCTTTCTAATAAGCCCTGGAAATGCAAATCTGGTTTAACAGAGTTTGTCTGATTGAACTTTTGACTAGTCTCGAGCATGGCTTGAGCTACTTCTACCATTTTCATGCACAGTTTTGTCCGTTCAATCTCTAAATCTGCTCTCGGGTAACTCTTGTCTAGGTTTGAAGCTGCTGGCCCTTCTTGAAGTCGAGCCTGGTAGGCCTTGGACATCATGTCCAAGCCTTCTAGGGTTGGATCTTCAAGAACACACCCTAGTTGCGGTCTATTTACAATGGGTGGTGGGGTGGAATGAGGTGGTGTGAATGCAGTTTCGACATGCAAGGGGCTTTGAGATGCAATGTCTTCTTTTTTTTTTTTGTGTCTTTCAAGATTTCTTTTATTTCAGATAACTTTTTATTCCACTTATGTTTGGTTCTCTCTCGGGTATCCTTCCAAGTTCTTGTTTTTCTTTTATTAGGATCTCCTTATTCGCTTGACTCTAATTGATCAGCTGGTTTATCTTCTTTTAAGGCTTATGCCCATGTAACTACCTGAACAGGAGCCACATTACTGCTACTTGAACTTGAATCAGCCACTAAGCCTACCACGTTGATGGGTGTCACCTTGGGCGCACTAGAGGGATTCCTGGAACATTCTCTTGGGAGATGTTCTTTGCTGCACTGAGGACAAAGTCCTTGTATTGTGATGTTTTGTCCTTGTCCTCAAGTGAGTGAGTGGGGACATTCACGAATGAAATGGTCGCCCTGACATCTAAAGCATGGTCCTCTAGGGGCTTGTGGTCTTACATGTCTCAATTGGGGTCTGGGATTAGGACTCGTGTACATGATATTGGAGTATTCGAGCTCCCAATTTTGTTCCATAGGTGGTGCCTCATATTGATATGGAGAAGTCTCACTTTGCTCAGGTGAATCTATGTAATAAGCTTGTGAACTATCTTCATAGAAGTAGTTTGAACCATGAGTGTGAGTCATTTTCTAAGACCAATGGGGTTAGTGGCACCAATGCTCTATTAGAGTTTTCCTTTGCCACTGCATACTTAACTGGGATCACATTGGTAGGAGCTGGTGGTTGGTTTCCTACGACTGGTTATGGCCTATATGGTGCCTGATATTGCTGTTGGTATTGAGGTTGATATTGTTGTTGTGGCCTATGATATGGCTGTTGGTACTGGTTCTGATACCTACCTTGTTGGTAAGGTTGCTGATAAGTTTTTCTAACAGTCTGCGTATTGTATGGACAATCTTGAGCCGTATGGTTCATGTATTTCCTCTCAAAGGTGCAATAGAGAGCATAAGGGTTTCCTTGGGGTTGAGCTATCATTGGGCAAACATTAGCCATGTGGTCTCCTCCACATGTATAACATTGCTTCAATGAGGTGACCCTTGGCATTTGTCTATTTTGAACTCCTAGCTTTTTGGTCACCTGCTCAGCTATCTCATCTATCTTTGTGGAGGTTCTAGAGGTATGACTAGTAGAACTATTAGAGCCCTTGTAGATTTTTGATAGTCCTAACTCATCACCCAAGTTGTCTTCTATGTCAGTGCACATCCGCACACACTCTTCTATGGATCTAGGCTCTTTCAAGTACACATATGACTTTAACTTTGTGCTTAATAAGCCGTCTAAAAACAAGGCCACTTGCTTGGTTGCTATGGGTAATTCTGGCACAGGGCATCTTTCTAAGTACTATCTGAACTATCTTCCTGCAAGTCACACTGTTTCTTGGGGTGTCTGCTTAAAGTTGTGGATCAAGGATGATGTGTTATGCCTGATACCACTCTTGGAAAATTTGACAATGAATTCTTCTAGCAATTCACCTATCTCTCGATAGTTGCAACTATTCAGGGGTTGAAACCAAACTAAGAGAGTACCCTTAAGAGTTGAACCAAATGCCTCAAACTGTGTGAACAAGTCCTCAACCTGTTCAGCTCTTAGCACTTGTTTGAACTCGGCCACATGATCATAAGGGTCTCCGAACCCATCAAAATAATTCTTCATTGCATTAACCACTTGAGAGGTTCTAAGGGTTCTTGGGTGATCTCGCGGTCTAGGCAATGGAAAATCATGTTCATCTCTTTGATGTCTATATGCTAGATGTTTCTCTCTTTTAGGTCTTTCACCTTCATGTCCTGATCTGTCTCTGCCCATTGTATGTGCAAAGCTTACCTCGGGTCTCTCTCTAGTTCTTTCCCTCTGGGTTTCAGGAGCCTTGGATGATCTTGCTCCTTGGATACCATGGGAAGCACTAGATCTTGGTGGATGGAAAATTGATTCACCTTGCCAAGTGTATGAATGCCTATCCTACTCTGTTACCAAGAATAGTTTCTCGGAGGTGTGATCTAGATAGACAACTTTCCCTCGTGTCTCCGGATCCTTGAACTCATAGATGGTGACCATTGGGTTAGGTTGATCTGGCTTGAATCTCCAAAAGGCTTCCTCTGTTTCTCTATTCAAGAACAATTCTATGCTTTTGTTGTCTTGAGGGATCCAATCTAGAGTGATTACTCTAGTCAAGACTGATTTACCTCTAGGAGTATTGGGTTCTCTTCCTAGGTCTCCTTGCTCTAGGTCTGCTAGCTCGTTCTCAGGAATGATGTTTCCAACTTCATCTGTCTTGTCTGGTAGGCTAGTAACCACATACATGGTTCCTTCCTTATCAATATATAAACCCTCTTCGAACTTGACCACTGGGTGTTCAAGTCCAAAGGGTTGGTCGGGATTTTTGAGTTGGACCACTAATCGTCTCAGACCATCCTCATAGATATGAGCACCTAAGTGGTTGGTCCTGATATACTCCAATTGTGTTTTATAGGGACCTTCTGGTGTTTGTAAATAAGCAGTGCTTGAACTACATGTGGGTCTTTTCCATGCTAGAAGACATCTCTGAATCACTTGTGTCCGAACTTAGTGTGTAGGGATACCCACTTAGTTGTTGTGCCCAAGACTTGACTATATGGTTGACACTAGCCTCATATGATCTAATGCTTTGTCTATCCTTGCCTAAGTGTCTAGTAGATCTCAGGCTCATAAGCCTTGTCTTCTGGTCCCAAGGTTCTCTTATATTGATCAAATCCTTTGGAACTCCTTGCTTTCCTAGTCCTACATGAGGGTCAACTTCAAAATACTATATCTAAATCCCCACGAGCTTTCCAATGAACCCAAGATCACAAAACGGATTTCGTATGAGAAAGTTATGCCAGATCAGGGTTCTAGGGGTCAAAATAGGGAAACAGGATCTCTGTGGGAGCTTAGAATAGGCGATACGATACCAGATTTTCATGATATGATACCTTCATTTTATGTGATACCACTACAGATGATACGATACCACTTAAGCTACCGCGATATGATACCAAAGGATCAGATGATACGATACCAAAATAGGAGACGATACGATACTAAGTGCATGATACAATACCAGGTGGACCATGATACGATACCAACTTGGCAGACGATACGATATCACTTAGTCAACAATACGATACCGAGACCAACATGATATGATACCACTAGGGCGACTACGATAGTGGTACCACCACTTGACGATACGATACCAGAGTGGTATCACGATACCTCAAGTGGATATGCACGATACGATACATCGACAAGTATCGCGATACACGGGAGTTCTGGTATCGCGATACCAAAACTCAATCGAACACAATACTTGGAGTTTTTGAGGTCCAAATTCAATTTTTTTTTGCAAATATGTATACCTTATGTCCTCCTTGTCAGTCCTATGTCCCTATAGATGCAAAGTCACCCTCCAAACTCATGATACCACCACCGGGATACCAGACGCAGTCCTTGTCACTCCACGATACTGTCACTCAATTTTTGGGGTATTTTGAGTGTATTCCAAGGATATTCTCCAGCCTTTCAACTCTAAACACCCTCTACGCTTCTTCCTCACAGCCGCAATTGAAAAACGAGGTGAATGTAGAGTCAAAAATGGAAAAAAAATATGAGAATATGAAGAGGGGAGAAGATGGTGATGATAATGAAGATGATAAAGAAGAAAAACTCATAAACTAAACTGAAATTGGTAATTTTTTTACCTTCCAACATCACTACTCTATGTCATACTGTCACATGCTCGTCCTCCAAGCTCTCTCCCTGGCAACGGCGCCAAATTTGGTGTCACCCTAGCACAATGGTAAGTACCAATGTGAGGAGATACACCTCATATATGTCAATCCGCGGAGATGTGAGGACTGGTATGAAGATCGTGAGCAAGTGATGGCACAAAGTCCGTGAGTGAAAGCACACAAACATGTACACACATACACACACGCGCGCACAAAGTAAGAGCAAAGACTGGAACAATGGAAGATCTTCGATTACAAAAGAACTCTCTTACAAAGCTCAAATCTACAACAAGCTAACTTCAAAAATGAGCTTTCTAGCCCTTTTTATAGTTTTTTGAGTGGTTATGGCCCTGTCGAGACCTAGTGTCCATCCTAGTTAAAAAATAGGTTCCAGGGCTTATTTGGGGGCTCAAACGGAGTCTAAAAATTATGAAAATTGGTAGGATGATAGTTCTAATACTCCTCAAGCTCGAGGATGCCTTGGTTTGAACAAAATGGAGTTGCAAAAAATGGAAAATGGTATTTACAATGTTTTCTAGTGATAAAAATCACTATTTTTATAGGGATTTCTTCTGAAAATTTGACAGGTGCTTCTTGGAGCTCCCTACTTGCTCCTTCTTCTTGTGTGTCCACTTCCTTGATGCACTTCTATGCTTTGTCCTTGACCTTGACCTGCAAGAGACAACCTCATTCCAGATAGTGAGGTAGTTGATCCTATTTCTGTTCAATCTATTCCACATGAGCTTGAGAGCATACTACACACTCAAGAGAAATGGACGAGAAGTCACTTGTATAAAGAGTGTCTAGTAAAGTGGAAAGATAGTTCAGAAGATAGTGCTACATGGGAGTGCGTTAGCACCCTTTAGAGACAGTTTCCAAATTTTAGAATACCTTCCCAAGAGTCTTCTTAAGGGGAAGGATATGGGAAATAACACAGAGACGTGTGCGTATATGTATGTATGTGCATGTATATGTGTAAGTGTATGTGTATATGTGTGTATGTGCATGTATATGTGTATATGTATGTATGTGCATGTGTGTGTATGTGCATGTGTGTGTATGTACATATGTGTGCATGATGTAAATATATATGTGTATGTGTGTGTATATGTACATATGTGCATATGTATGTGTATGTGTATAAACATATACAAGTGTATGTATATGCATGTGTATATGTACGAAACATACATGTGCATGTGGATGCATTTCCATTTGCATCCATGTGCATATGCATGCATGTGGATGTTCATATACATGTATTTAAGTATGTGTTAATGTGTGTATGTGTATGTATATATGCAATAATGCATGCATGCAAGTCTTTTTATGTGTTTGTAGAAATGTTTGTGCATATGCATGTGTATGTGTGTGTATATGTGTATGTGTGTGTATATGTGCATGTGTATGTATGTGCACATGTATGTGTGTGTATATATGTGTGTGTTATGTGCATGTGTATATGTGTATATGTGTGAACGTGCATCTTTATGTATAAGTGTATATGTGCATATCAGTAAGTGTGAGTATGCTAATTAATGAAAATAACAAAATTCAAATGATATACAAAGAATGGAAATTGTACTTACAATAGTTAGCCATATTGTTTGTTTGGTTAACTTCTTGAATAACCTGCAATAAAGAGAGAGAGAGAGAGAGAGATTTATTTCCAATGACATTGTACTTTTACATGAATTAATACATACATATTCATTACTTCCTACTCTCATATCTCTGTCACAATTTATTAGAACAATGAATTTGTTTAAGCTTGTTCTCGATGTATAGTGGATCATTTCTCTTGATTTAAAGCATGATAGCTCAAGCATAGTGTCTACTTTAATCCTAAAAAGTTTCATTAATATTGCTTCATGTGATCATCAGATATTAATCAATCGTTGCTCATTGGTGTGTGACTGTCAAGGCCCATAAAAGTCCAAATGCATGCTTGATTGAATAAACATATTTCTCTGCATATAGTTTATTATTTTAGATGATTTCACTCATGATTGGTAGCTTGTTAAGCTAATTGAAGTTCCCCAAAGAGAATTTTATCAATTGCTACTATACTTAGAGAATGGTGCAAAACTCTGAGTAGGTGTCTCAACCAAAATAGCAAGTTCTAGACATTGGATCATATGCGTACCTATCTGTTTTGATCCTATCATTGGCTCATCATCTTCCTAGCAACATATGTGATCATTTATGCTTATTAGCTAGCTAAAGAGGCCCACAACACTCTCCATCCATCACTTATAGTAGGTGTGAAGCAGGTTATAGCTACACCAACTCATCTCTTGTGATTATCCACCATCTCCTCCAATAGTGGTATCAAAGCAAGTTCAAACAACATGGGAGATGTATTTCCATCCTTCATTGACAAACTGGACATGAACAACTACTCAGAATGGTCCCCAAGGATGCAAGCATACCTTCAAGGGAGAAGCTTATATTTATACATCTCAAGAGATGAAGACATGCGAATCTTCAAGAGCAAGAATCAACCAACAACGGAAGAGCAAGATAGGCTAAGCACATGGTTTGCAAAAGATGCTCTTGCAAGGTCATATCTACTAAACTCAATCTCTGATTTCTTGTTACCATATGTTAGAAATTGTAAGACCTCCCAAGAGACTTGGGAAATGATTTCATCATACTTGACTTGGGAAATGATTTCATCATACTTCTCCTCCAACACAAGAGCTAGGAAGAATCAGTTGTGGATGGAATTCACAACCCTCACTTGAAACAACCAAAGCAAGGAGTGAATGATTATGTAACCAAAATGAAAGATGTTGCATACGAACTTGCAAACATTGGAGAAGAGATAGAGGAAGAGCACATAGTGAGGCAGATCATCAATGAAATAAAAGTTGATGACAAGTGGGAGTCCTTCACCACAGCTATGGACCTCTACATGGATATGCAAATACCTGATCTCGATGCCTTGTTGGGAGAACTCTTCACCCATGAAACAAATATATCCTATGGTAGGTTGGCCTTTAGGTGGTGCTAAGTAGACATAATTGAGCCATTTCTCACATCCTTTGGTTGTCAGCACAGTTTTTGTGTATTCTGGCCACGACCTATTTTGAAATACAGGGCAGTAGCATGGGTTGTATTTGATATACAAAGGCATGTTATTCCATGTCCGTACCATCTCAGGGTAGGTTTCCAGCAGACGAATCCTCCACGTAGGTTGGTGTATATTTCCGTGCTTGGCACTTGTTGGGATGTCGTCCGGTGCAAACTGTGTAGCCGAGGTTGGTTCTTTTGAGGTGTGGCTCTTGATTTCAGCATTGTAATCCGCCATTAAGACACAGAAAGGAACATACAAATCGTCGGATGTGTCGATCCACCTATGATGGGAGAGGTTTCTAAAGTAATCCGATTTTATGACTACCTCTTCCAAACGTGACATGGAAGCTATCTGAACTGCCACTCTATCATCATGGGTTGTGGCCACTTTCTCTAGCCTCTGCATCCATTCAGGAGCCTCGATCTCAATGGTGTCCATGCCCTCTTTTGTTTGCTTGCCCCCTAATGCAGGCATGGGAACGTATGGATCTTCGAAGGTTTCCTCGATTTCAATTGGCACTAAGTCCTCAGGCTCGGGCTCGACAAGGGGAGAGGGTTGACGTTCGTATTGCATGACTTTACTTCGTAATTCTTCTAGTTCTGCTTTGAGTTTTTCGACTTCTTCAGACGTGTCAACTGCGGTTGTGACTTTGCTTCGTGACTCTTGTTGTGTTGCCAACTGCTTTAATAGGTCATCTCTTTCTCTTTCTAATGCTGCATGGGCTTCCAGGAGGTCGGCATGGGTTTCCAATACTAATTGCATGTTTTCTGAGGGGATGACCTTGAACTTCTCGGGGTCGATTTCCTGCGGGGAACCCTCCATTGCTGCTTCCAAGTTCTCTTCATTCTGTTTCTGCAACCGTTTATTCTCTTCGAGTGTTGTAGACATGTGTTTTCGTAGGAGGGCCAGGTTGCGTCTAAGCTTGAGATTCTCCGTTATCTGGGAGTGTAGAAAATCATCCATATGTTGCCTTTCTTCTGCATCTGACTGGGGTGGATTGGCTACTAACTGTTCATGTTGTTCCTGTAAAGTGGCATACTGTTGTTGTAGTAGCCGCTTTTCCCTTTCGAGATCAATGAATCGTACGTGAAGTTCTTCATGGCTTCAAAAGAGTCATGTATGTTGGTTATCAAGATGCTGGTAGTGTTGTTGTAGTTGCAACATACATTGATACATATTATTAAATACATTAGTAATAGGGGTGGATGCGGGAAGGGTGTTGAATGCAGAAGGGAAGGGAAAGGGGAAGGGGAATGGAAGTGTGGATGCGGTGCTGGAAAATGGTGAAGTGGGAGGTGGGGGAATGGGAGATGGTGGGTGTATGGGGGGAGGGAGAGGTGCGGAGGTGGATGATATGTCCATAAAATCAAGAGTGGATGCAGTGGTGGGAGTGATTGTGAATATTGGAATTGTGGGTGCGGTGATAGTGGTGAAAGTGTACAGTGGTGTGTGCAATTGTGAATACGAACTGCCTGGAAGTGTGATCGGGGGAATAAGATTTTCTGTGGCTGCTGTTAGAATTACTGTTTCAGTGGCCGTATAGACAAGAGAGGTGGAGATAGGTGGTGTGGGTTGTGTGGGTTGACTGACGGTCTGTGCTTCGGTATGGGTAGTGGACTCGGAGGCGGTGACAGTAGTGGTTACACTGGTAGTGGGAGGTGACTATGGTGGAGTTGGAGGCAGGGGTGGCAAAGGGGGTGACGGAGGTGCACATGATATATGGGTTTCCTCAGCATCATGAACGGTGTGTGCGGTGCCCGTGGTTGTGGATGTGCCTTGTGGTTCTGATACTAATACATTCATCTGCTTTCCTGATCGAGGGGGACGTCTGCCGTATCTTCGCTCCGTTCTTCGTGCTTGTGCAAGGGCGATATGCACCATCTCAGGTACTCCTAAAGCATCAGATATCATGTCAAGTGTGGTGCGATATTGCTCGTCTACGCCTTCCTCCTCAAGGATCTGGTTCATGAGGGCTTTTCCTGCGGCTAGGGATAGTCTATGTTGCTCTTGAACTCTGTTGATGGTATCATAGAGCTTTCTCAAGTCCTTTGTATAGGCCGGGGCACCCTCAAGTACTTGCAGAGCTTCCTGGTCATATTCCTGCTCTTCTTCCTCGGATTGTCCACCATGTTCCTCCTCATGTTCTTCTTCTTCTTCTCCCTCCATGTTGACGACATCAGGTCGTCTGGGATGGGGTTGGTCTGTAGCAATTTGTTGTCCACTACCTTGCTCTGCCTCGACTTCTGCGTTAACAGCTTCGATGATTCTGGCTACCTCCTCATCAGTTAGGTCTTCTAAAGTGAATCCGTGAGGGAACTCTAGGTCGGTTGGTACAGGTGGAAACACTAGATTTGGTCCATCAGTGCTGTGTCTTGGTAATCTGATAGTGAAGGGTTGTACCCGCTTGGGAAGTCGTGGAATTGTCTCAGGTGTCAGCGTCGCACCACGGGGTTGTGCACAGGGCATCTGAACTGCGCCTCTCATCTTCTTAGATGGTGGTCCTGCGGTTGATAGTCTACGTTGAAATTCCTATACCCTGGTCCAAATTAATGCCCTCTGAACTGGAACATCATAAGCCAAACATCTATACACAATCCGGGTGAGAGCACAGCAACCATACAGTACAGACTTTTTTTTTTATACCACCTTTGATGAGCCAAGTGGATTTGGTCGATAATCCAGTGGGGCATATTGATTGTCAATTCAAAGGTGTCAGCCAAGTAGAGACTAAACCATATCTTCTTAGGTAGCATTGTGAACCTCTCTTGAGCGGGAAATGCAAAATGCTGCATGACCATTCGCAAGTGAATGGAAATTGTAGGTGTCATTGCCACCATGTCTTTTAATTTCATCAGATTTCTGTTCTTCATATTGTCGGGGACCATAGTCTCTTTCTCCGTAGGAATGTGCATACCTTTCATGTCTAGAGCTTCCCTTACCAAATTGATAGTCAGCCTGAAGTGCTTCAACTCATTGCCCCTTGTGAGAGATGGGAGGACGAAGGTGCTGTATCCCTTTTTGTCTTTGCTCGGAGTGAGGGTGCTAATTAAATATGAGCATCTTAGAAAGTCAGGCTTTGGCAATTGGAATTTGAAGTAATCATAGAGTCCCGCCTTCTTCCATATAGGTTTTAGTCCTTCAGTGTTCTGCAGTCTCTCAAATTCCTTGGTGAAGAAGTGATACCTGCCCCAGCGCCCATTGAATTCTATCTCGGCCTCCCACATGTAGGTACCTTCACCTAGGGGTCCTGCCACATCACTGAACCAATGTGAGTTCTTGCTGACTGGCATTGTGTGCCCTTGTGGAGGATTCTGAATTGGTATGGCGTGTAATGCCCTCAATGCCACTGGTCGTTCCTTCAATTCCTCCTCAACGGGAAGACTTTCAATGTCCACGACTTGGGGGCTGGTGCCTGCCTGGGAGCTAGTTCCTGCCGTATCTGCCATGTTACTTCTTGCCTCCTGATTTTGTGAGAATATAGAAACAGGTGTTAACATTGTACAGGACAAGATAGAACCGTTTTTGTCCCCATTACAACATTAACATGAGGTTCGGGAGAGATTAGTAGGTTGTTAAGTGCTCGGTGTTTGTGTGTGTAGTTAGGAAGTGGGTAGACCTAGGAGCTAAGTGAAATGATGTAGTGTGAGTGTGACATCATTAGTAGGTGGGCATGATTTTACAACTGGGGTCCGGGGGTTTATTACAAGTTTTAGGTTGCCAAATGCGATGGATGGGTTTTGATCTTGATTTTGTGGAGACTCTAGAGAGTTTGATAGGGGTATCTACTTGAAAATGAGGCTTTTTAGGAACCCATTTACAAGTGATTCTATGTGTGCTCATGGAAGAATATGTGTCCATGCGTGATGTGTAAGAATGGGCATCGGATGTTTGAGTGAGTGAAACGTGTTGTACCGGGTGTGGCCTTGGTGTAACTATTTGAGCTCGCAAGCAAGCCTTAGGCACCCAGATTTGTCGTGATTATGGGCTGGCCTTCATCGACTTCTTGGGTACCCAAATAGACTTCACTTTCGCATAAGAATTTATGAAAGACTTCTTATTAGTGTCGTGTTGTTGATTAGGAATAAGAGGTTTTGGCCGTGGGGTTGGCATGGTCGCAACAGGGTGTTCGCCTTTTCGCACCCACACTTGTTTCAATGGCTGAGATATTCTTCTTCGCACGTCTTTTTGGCCTCCACTATAGGTAGTACTCTGCTCTTTCTGTACTTGAACTGCCTTTGGTTGCTGCATCCTTCTGACCTTTGGAAAAGAAAGGAGTGCCGTCTTATCCTTGACTCCGTTGTTGAGACAATCCTCTTTCTGCATCATACAGTTTTGGACAAGAACAGTATTGTCAACTTCATGTGCACCCCTGGAAGGACCAGGAGTTCGTGCCCTACCTAGTTCCTTGAGTGCCTCGCTTTCCAATTCAACTGTAATTCGACAATAATTTACCCATACCTGAAGAAGTCCACTTCTTAGGTTTAGGTTGACTGCATGATCATAGATCCAGTCCTGACCCAAGACAAGAGGCTCAGTGAGGTCCTCATCTTGACACACTAGTACTTTGACTATCATTACTTCGTCTTGAATATAGAGGGGAAGTTCCACCTCGCCCATGCAAGGGGTTTCCACACCTCCCAATCCTATGAGATATGCTTCTATAGGATTGATGTTTAATTTCAACTTTTGACAGTACGAAAATTTAACAGCACTAGTGGCTGCACCTGAGTCAATCAAGGCTCTTACAGTCCTTGCACCCTTTCCTTGTCCTATCTCTAAGGTTATAAAAGGACGTCGATCAATTATCCTATGAGAGCTGATATCTGAAACTTCACACATAGCCACATGATATCCTTGATCTGCATATGCATCTGGCCTAGGTTGCTCTCTGCCTTGTCTTCTTAATTTCATTCTCCGTATGCGCTCTAAGGCTTCTGCTTGAGCTTCTTCTCGAATTCGCTTTTCTTCTTCTTTGCGTTTCTTAGCAGTATTGAGTCGACTTAGCATTTCTTCCGTCAGAGGTTCCTGATATAACTTGACTATGCATCCGCTTATGTAGCTCGGGAGAATATCGCCTTCTAATGTGGCTAGTTGCACTGCTCCACTTGTTGAGATTCTATTAATGATCATGGGTCCATAGCCTCTCTTCTCTAGTTTCCTTGCATGTTGTTTCAAAGTGTAGACTAGTACTAGGTCTCCTGCCTTCAATCCCTTATCTTTCACATGTGCATCAAAATATGCCTTTTGTCTTTTCTTAGCTGCGTATATTCCCGCTGCAGCTCTCAGTCTTGTTTCTCCTAATCGTTCAAGGTCAAAAAGTCTAGAGGAGAGTTCATGACCCGTCCATTTATGCTCTTGTGCTACTTTCAGTGTAGGTATTAAGAAGTACAATGGTAGCACTGCATTTTGGCCAAATACCATCTGAAAGGGTGTGGCTTGGAGTACCGTTTTATAGGCCACTCGGTATGCCCAAACAGCATGGTGTAGCTGTTTGTCCCAATCAGAGCGTTTATTATTCACCAATTTAGTAAGCACATTGCATAGAATCTTGTTTGTGCTTTCGGCCTGGCCATTAGCTTGAGGGTGATAGGGGGCAGACTTCTTATGTACTACCAAGAATTCTTGGAGCAGATTTTCAATAACTTCATTCAAGAAGTGAGTGCCTCTGTCACTGACTAGCTCTATAGGTAACCCGTATCTGGTGAACACATTCTCAAATAAAAACTTAGCTGTTATTTGAGCATCGTTCTTCGTTGTGGCTTTTACCTCTACCCACTTGGTTAGATAGTCCGTGGCAACAATGATATACTCTGCATGGGAACCCTTAGCTGGGGGATTAATAGGACCTACAAAGTCTATTCCCCACTTAGAGAATGCTCGTCCACCCATCATGGGTTTCAGTGGCATCTCATCCTTGCGTATAGGATACTGAGTTCTCTGACAAACGTCACACCGTTTCACATAGGTATGTGCATCCATGTGAAGGGTCGGCCACCAGAAGCCCGCAAATAGTATTGCCTTGATCACCCGATCTGGTCCAAAGTGTCCTCCTGCTACACCTTGGTGAGCAGTTTCCAATATCTTGAGATATTCACTCTCATGGGTGCATAGTCTGAGGTACCCATCTTTACCACGTTTGTATAGATTATCACCAATGAGTGAGTAATCCAGGGCTTCTTGTTCTAAACTCCTTTTCCTAGCCAAGGTCATGTCTGGAGGGAATGTTTTCGTCCTCAGGAAGGATACTAGTGATTCACTCCAATCTAGCACTATGGACACTTGATAAAGAGTGGCATGTTCCACAGGTGGTTTAGTGCAGCAGATTGGGCATTCTTTGCATAACTTTTGGACATCAGCTTCCATAGTCGGCCAATGCACTCGAGTCTCCTTAGTGTCTATAGGGTTCGTTGTTTTGAGTAGTGTTGCTCTAATGCACCTACATGTGCTAATTGCAACCATTTAGCGTACTCATCCTCTTCCACACAACAAGCCAAGATCCCTTGATCTGTGTGCTTGTACATACTTCCTGCCATGATGTGATACTTTTGGGCTTTTACTACCTCTCTATCCTATGTGTTTATTACTGGGTGGTTAGGCCCGTATGTCAATACTGGCACTAATGGCTTAGCCCATTGCGGCACCACTTCCAAATTAAACAAGCATCAGGAAGGATATCTGACACTCCTTGTGGGGCTTCTCCAGATGTGAGCTTAGAGAGATGGTCTGCTCTCAAGTGTGTCTTCCCTTTTCTCACCACTACCTCAAAGCCGTATTCCATTAGTAAGAGAAACCATCTTACTAATCTACCTGTGTTGCAAGGTTTGTTTACCAAGTACAACAATGCCTGATGATCAGTAAAAAATTTAAACTTATTTGCAAGCAAATAATGTCTAAACTTTTTAACTGCATATACCATGCCTAATCCTTCTCTCTCTGTAGTGGTATAATTCCGTTCAGCTGCATTCAATTATCTACTAGCATAGGCAATTGGAAGATCCATATTACCTTCACCGGTAGGCTGCGCAAGTACACACCCAATAGCATAATTGGATGCATCAACATGAACATGGAAGGGCTTATTCCAATCCGGTGTGGTCAAGATTGGTGCTGAACATAATCGCCGTTTAAGCTCATTGAAGGAATGCTCACATTCATTAGTCCACTCAAAGTTAGTCAAAAGTCCATACAGAGGCTTTGCTATGATGGCATACATGTGTATAAACCGTCGGTAATAACCACAATGCCCCATGAAAGCTTGTACTTCCTTGACATTCTTTGGCCCAGGTAACTCAACTATGGCTCTCACTTTCTCTTCATCAGTGGATATGCCATTCTTTGACACTATATGTCCTAGAATCTTGCCTTGCCTGACCATAAAAACGCACTTTTCTGGGTTCAGGCAGACTTGATATTCTCTACATTTGTCAAAGATTTGTCTGAGTTCAGGAATATGGGTTTGTCTAATGTTGGAATGAGCACAAAGATCATCAACATAGACTTCTAAGTTCTTCCTCAGGAACTCTTTAAATACATGGCACATCAGCCTCTGGAAGGTAGCTGGTGCATTGGTAAGCCCAAATGGCATTACTCTAAAGGCAAAAATGCCCCATTCAGTGGCAAAAGCCGTCTTATGCTGATCTTCCGGAGCTATGGCTACTTGATTGTAGCCCGAAAATCCATCAAGGAAGCTGTACACTTCCTTGCCTGCTACTCTTTCTAAGAGATGTTCTGTGATAGGAAGCGGATAGTTATCTTGAATTGTGGCTGCATTGACCTTCTTCAAGTTAATGCATACACGTAGCTTCCCATTCTTCTTGGGCACCACTACAATGGGGGATACCCACTCAGTGTGCTCAATTTCATAGATGAATCCAGCTTCAACCAGTCTATCTATCTCCTCTTTGATCTTAGCGGCATAATTATCATTATAAGTGTATGGCTTTTGCTTAGAAGGTTTGGCATCTGAGGTCATGGGGATAGTGTGTGAGCATATGTCAGGGTCCACTCCTTTCAAATCCTTGTAACTCCAAGCGAATACATCTCTCTATTCTCTTAGCAAGGCTATTAGCTCTTGTTCTTCCTCTTCTGTCAGGTCATGGCCTATGTACCTGCATCTTTCTTCTCCTTCTTCTATGGCCACAACTACTTTCTTGGTGGTTTCTTTGTTATCATAGGCCTCCTGTGATTGTGCTTCTCGCTTAGGCATTCTTACCATGACTCTCTTGTCGTCTATCTCATACTTCTTAAAATTTTCCGGGACCTCAAACAAAGATTCTTCCTCTTGTGGTGTGACTTCTCTCTTCTTTCTTTTCTTTCCTGCTTCCTTTGGGGTCACATGTGTGGCTAGCCTTACATCATTTGTAAGTTCTCCATACCTCTGGGGTTGAAATTCTACTTCATAGAAGTATTCTTCATCTGATGCAAAAGGTGGGTCCATGATGATTGACTCTAGATCGGAGTCACTTGCATCCTCAAATGCATCAGGGCTAGGTTCACACTCTTCTAACACTGCCTCTCCCATGATCGGCTCTATGGAGAAGACTGAAATGTCATAGCCATCCTCGTCACAGTGGGGTGTCCATTGTTCTTCATTGATGGCTACATCCATTGTTGCTAGGATTTCTGCCCAGCCGTGGGGTTCAAATTCTTCGTCAGGAAAGACTACAGGTGCATAAGCTGGGTCTTGAATTGATCTATGTGTTTCTTTTGCACCTATCTCTCTGGCTTTTTCTCTCTTCTCTTCTTCTACTGCCACTTTGCACATCCATAAGTGGGTATCTTCATGCATCCATGAGGATCCTGATCCTATGGAATGCACAGACTTTGTATCGTCTTTGGCTCTATGGATAGGATTCCATTGGATAAGAGGGACATCTCTATGAGAGTAATCTTTGAGATTCACTTTGGTCGTAACACCTAAGTGTTGCAGGTACAAGGAATTGGTTCCCCAATCCTGTACCACTTGCAACTGTCGCATAAAAGGTCGTCCCAAGATCATTCATAGGCATGATTTTTGCTAAAATCACATATGGCAAATGTGTGCTCGAACTCAACACCACATGTGGTGAGAGTTATTCCTTCTAACAGCCCTAAGGGTCTCTCTATGTGACCATCGGTCATCTGCAATTTCATTCTCGTTGGCCTGAGTGCTGGCTTGCCCCAACGCTTCCATAGGGAAGTGGTAGCAATTGCAACTCCTGCACCTAAGTCTAAAATGGCCTTGGTGGTGTATCCTTGATGGGTGATAGGAAGATATGTGTTTCCCTCTTTGCCCTCACTCATGTCTCCGATCTTGTCCAATGGTATTTCTGGCACTGTTCTCTGGGATCCTACCTGGGAACGAGGTTTTGCTATCTCTGGTACTTGTTTGGCTACATGTTTCCATAGCTCTGGCCTTACTTTGAGTAGCTCCTCTAAGGTGAGGTTGCACTGTACTTTAGTGTTTTTCACTACCTCTGTGTTCCTAGGTATGACTGAGTCCTCATTTCGTACCATGACTGTGGGTGCTCTCATACAAGTAGACTTAGCTTCCCATGGGCCTGTGAAGTGGGGTAATTTTTGTAGAGAGTTAGACTCAAAGTCTAATCTTTCCTGAGATTGGGTGCTCTCCTGCTCCTCATAAATGGATGGGATGTCTTGTGGGAATTGGTCGTGTGCATCATCCACAAGTTCAATGGGAGGAGGGACTTCACTTTCTTTAGCCCATTTGTCTTCTTGAATCTCTCGTAGGAATTCTGGTGTGAACCGATTCATAGAAGATGATGTGTCTGGCTCCCTAGAGTTAGGCACATAGGCTTCCTAGGCAGGAAGGCTTACTCTTTCACTTGCCTTGCCCTTGTGTTGAGAGGCGGGTTCCTTTTCTGAATGTGCAATTAACCTCTCTATTCTTTCTAACAGTCCTTCAAAGTGCAGCTGCGTCTTGGCTGAGCTAGATATGTTAAAGAGGCGACTGGCTTCAAACATGGTCTGAGCCAATTCCACCATCTTAGCACAAATTTTGGTTCGTTCTAGCTCTAGTTCTGCTCTAGGGTAACACTTTTCATGATCAGTTACGTTTGGCCCTTCTTGGATTCTGGCCTGATATGCCTTAAGCATCATGTTAAGGTCCTCGTGAGTGGGATCTGCTAGGACTGATCCTACTCTTGGGGGTGGTGGAATTGTGTGAGGTGGGTTGGAAGGTGGCGGGTCGGATGGAGATGGGAATGGTGGTGGTGGGGTAGTGTGAGAGGGAGTTTGAGATGTGAGTTCAGTTATCCTGGCCTTTTTTTCTCTGAGGCTTTCCTCGAGTTCACTCATCTTTTTTGCCCATTGCCTTTTCATTCTTTCACGACTATCTCTCCAAGCTCTAGTCCTTTTCTTTGTCATGCTCTCTGTTTCACTAACATCTGAGCTCTTTTCCTGGCCTACACCTGGGTTCTGCTATAAGGCTTGGGCTCTAGTGACCACTTGTATCGGTGCAGTGGAAGTGACACTTCCTATGGAATCTACCACTAACCCAATAACGTTAATGGGAGTGATTTTTGGCATATTGCTGGGATTCTTTGGACAATCTCGTAAGAGATGCTCCTTTCCACATTCTTGGCAAAAGCCCTGGATCGTCACTGATTGGGGTTGTGTAGGTGGAGGCAAGGGACAATCACGAATGAGATGATCTCCCTGACATCTGTAGCATGGTCCTCTAGGGAATGGGGGTCTTACTTGCCTAGGTTGAGGTCTAGGGTTGGGATTTGCATACATGACATTAGCATACTCTGGTTCCCAATTAGGTTCACTCAGTTCCTCACTGTAGTAGGACTCACCATGCTCAGGAGACTGCATGTAGTAAGCTTGGGGACTATCAACATGCGTAGAATCAAAGCTATGGTCACTGGGAACACTTTCTGAAATTAATGGTGTTACTGGGACTATAGCTCTATTCAGGTTTTCTTTTGTAGCAGCATACTTTATCGGAATCACATTAGTAGGAGCAGGTGGTTGCTGTGCTAGCACTGGCTAGGGTCTCAGTTGGGTCTGATATTGCGGTTGGTAATTTTGCTGAGGCCTAGTATACTATTGGGGTGGGTATTGACTCTGGTATCTGCCTTGTTGAGGGTATGGCTGAGGGTAGGTTTGCCTAACTGCTTGTTTATTGTATGGGCACTCTTGTGCTGTATGATTCGTGTATCTTCGTTCGATGGTGCAGTATTGGCTACCAGGATTTACTTGGGGTTGAGCCATAATGGGACATACATTCGCCATATGATCACCTCCACAAGTATAACATCTTTTCACAGGGGCATATCTTGGGATTTGTTTGCTTGTGACACCTAATTTCTGAGCTACCTTCTCTGCAAGTTCCTCAATTGATGTGGATTGTGAGGAAGAGAGACTAGAAGCACTATCTGAGTCTTTGTAGATTTTGGAAAGCTCTAGTTCTTCTCCTAGGTTATCCTCGATGTCAGTGCACATTCGTACACACTCTTCTATGGTCCTAGGGTCCTTCAAGTACACATATGATCTCAATTTGGTACTTAGCAATCCATCCAAGAACAAAGCCACTTGCTTAGCTGGTGTGGGTAACTCAGGGACAGGGCATCTCTCTAGGTATTGCCTAAATCTTCTTCCAGCAAGTCTCACGGTTTCTTGAGGGGTTTGCTTGAAGCTGTGAATCAGTGAGGACGTGTTATGTCTTATGCCACTTTTAGAGAATTCTATAATGAATGCCTCTAGAAGTTGGTCTATGCTCCTGAACTGCCTCTCGCTTAGTGGCTGAAACCATGTCAGAGCAGTGTTCCTAAGGGTTAGACCAAAGGCATTGTACTGCGTGAACAGATCTTCAACTTGTTCAACTCTCAAGACTTGCCTAAACTCAGCCACATGATCATATGGATCTCCAGTGCCATCGAAGTAGTTCTTCATGGACTTAACTAGCTGAGTCGGTCTCAGAGTCCTTGTATGCTCTCTCGGTCTTGGCAGAGGGAACTCATCCGTATTTCTTTGATTCCTTGGAGCTCTAAGTACCTCAGGTTCCACTCTATTTGTTTCCGTCCTCGTTCTTTCTCTGCCCGCTGGGTTGGCAAAGCTTAGTTCTGGCCTATCTCTACTTCTATCTCTTTGAGTTCCATGAGCTTGGGATGTTCCAGCTCCAAGGTGACCATAGGACACGTTCGATCTTGGTTGGGGGAAAAAAAATTCACCCTTCCAAGTGTAAGCATGTCTGTCATGTTCTGTAACCAGAAAGATCCTCTTCGAAGCGTGATCTAAGTAGGTCACTCTGCCTGGGCTTTCAGGATCTTTAAACTCATAGACCATGATTGTTCCTATGTCACTTGGCTTATCAGATTTATACCTCCAAAAGGCTTCGTCAGTTTCTCGGTTCAGGAGTAGATCTATGCTCTTATTGTCTTGGGGAATCCACTCTGGTGTGATAATCCTAGTGAGAACAGATTTGCCTCGGGGGGTTCTAGGTTCTACACCCATGTTTCCTTGCTCCAGGTCACCTAAATCCGCTTCTGAGATCACATTCCCAAATTCATCTGTCCTATCTGGGTGACTGGTGACTACATATATTGTCCCTTCCTTGTTTAGGTATGCTCCGTTTTCAAACTTGACAGCTGGGTGCTCTAGTCCAATGGATTGGTCAGGGTGTTTAATCTGGACCACTGATCTTCCTAGGCCGTCCTCATAGATGCTAGCACCTAATTGGTTGGTCCTAAGGTATTCCAGCTGTGTCTTGTAGGGGCCTTCCACCCTATACAAATATGGCACACCTGAACTTCCTATGGGTCTGTCCATGCCTTGAGACATCTCTGATTTACTAGTCTCAGAGCTAGGATAATACGAGTGGTGGCTCAACTGCTGGGCCCAAGACCTAGCAGTGTGATTGACACTAGCCTCTGAAGATCTCAGACTTTGTCTATCTCTCCCTAGATGTCGTCCTGATCTAAGGTTCATATGCTTTATTGAGCAATCCCCAATTTTACCCAAGTACAACCTCGTTGCTGAGTTCTTTTATATCAATTACTTGATTCTTTTTAGTCGATTATCGTGTTTAGGATCTTGTCTGATACCACGTTGTCAGGAATAATTGAGTATTGTTCGTACTTTAAGTTGATCGTTCCACGTTAAATTCTTTTCTTTTAAAGTTATCGATCACACACAAGTTAACTCTTGTCTTGAACTTGATTTTTTAGATAGTCTTTGACTTGTCTCGTGCCTATTGTTGTCCTGACTTACTCCTAGCACTACTCGAACTTAGCCTAAGCTAGGAATTGACAAAGGGAGTTGAGAATATTCCGACCTTACTTGTTGATCCCTTGCTTTATGATGCTCAAGAACCCGGGTCTCAAGCTTGCAAAGAAACCCTTGCTTTGGATGCTCTCAATTGCTCTCAATGGCCCTGTGAAAGTCCCAAAATTAGCTCAAGACTTAAATTCAAATGAAAGACAGGTCACTTTCATGCATGTAATTCACAGGCCAAATCCCCTTTGCCTTTATGGAAAACAATCCCAAGGATCCTTCAGCTTTCCTACCCCGGGGTATGGTCAACTTCAAAATACCCTACCTAATAATCCTGATATTAATTTTACCATAACCAGTGGAACTTTTGGTTGTATCCCCACGAGCTTTCCAACAAAACAAGAATCACAGCAAACGGATTTCGTATGAGAGAGTAATGACAGTTCAGGGTTCTGGTGCTAAAACAGGGTTCAAATAGGCTGACAGATCCCAAGATTTTTCTCAAAATCACATGTGTAGGGACCTCACAAATCACTAATGGCTCTCTAATTATGCCCAAAATTCCCCAAGGACTTGGAAAAATTAACCCTAAAATTTTGGCCCTTTTGGGAATACCCTTAAAGGGCAAGAAATTCCCACCAATATCATTCAATATTACATTGATTAACCTACACGAAAGGTTCTATCAGGGATGTCTTACTCAACAACAGGGAGTGTTAGTGCCAAAATAGGCCAAGGAAGCTTGAGCACACAAGAGAGCTTTAGGGAAGAAATCCAAAGAGAAGGAAAAGGATTGGACACAAGCCTAAGTAGATAAGGGAGCTGTCAAAGGAGAATAGGAGGACAACAAGGTCTCAAAAAATTTCAAAACTTTACATTTATGAAAAGTGATTTTTATCTCTACACCTATTGTAAATAATTGGCTTTTGCAATTTTGAAATCATTTTTTTGCAAGAAAAGGAGTCCAAGAGCTTGAGGTGTAATATTAGAGCTTAGATTCCAATTCTCATAATTTTTGGAGCTCATTTGAGACCTCAAATTAGCCAAGGAACCTATTTATAGCTAGGCCAAATAGTAGGTCTAAAATAAGCCAAAATCTAGTCTAAAAACTAAAAAAAAGAGCCATAGAGCTCATGTTTGGGTGTACATAGTGAGATATTGAGCTTGTTGGTGAGCATTGTAAACATTTCTTGAGTTGATGAATAGAAGATTTCATTGTTACATTCCTTGTCTTTCCTTTTGTGCATGTGTGTGTATGTGTGTGAGTTTCCTAGTGCGTCTTGTATAGTCTTATCACTCATGCTCATCATATCATCCTCACATCTCCATGGATTGGCACTTATGAGGTGGATTTTCACCATAGTGGTACTTTTATTGTGATAGAGTGACACATCTTTATTTAGGAACCATCTTTACTTTATGACTTTGATTGATGACTTTTCCAGCCATGCATGGGTTTATCCATTGAAAGCAAAGTCCAAAGTGTTCATGTGATTTAAAGAGTTCGAGGCAATGCTCTAAAAAATATATATGCATATGAACATAGGGGTAAGATTACATTACTCTTACATCTCTAAAATATCTCATTGAAGTTTCAATGTGATTATAAGTGGCAACATATACAAAGAATGATGTAGGACTATACGATAATGTATAGAAACTGTTCACATCTCAATGCATAGAAATCACCCTACACTAACTACCTGAAATAAGGTGTGTCCATGCACCTCAAGTTTCTTTAGAATCATATTGACAAGATTTGAGCTCACATCTGAGTGATGCAAGAACTCATGCAATTCTCGCAAAGGTCCCACTTGCTTTATGTGTATGTAAACTATCAAATGACTCATAAGTCCAACTGAAAACTCTCCAATAGTAGCTTATGTCTCATCTCAAGCATAACAACTTGTACATTAGACTCAGGAATGCTAGAAAAACTTGTGCTATCTTGACTAACCTCACCATGTCATCCATGCTTGTATTCAAGGAATCCAAATAATTATAATCATTACAAACATCTCTTGATATATCCATCTCAAAATCTGGCATAAGACAATCCAAGAATGACTCCATAATTTGTGACTCCTCAATATCCAAATTATCCATTCTCACAACCAAGGATTTGTCTAGCTACACATCTTGAGAGCCATTATGATCTACACTATGTATCATAAGAGCTATCTTGCCCTACCACATCAAGTGTATGATCTCGCTCCACATGATCTATTTTTTGAAAATGCCCATGAAGGTCCATCTGATTACTAAGGTCTAATCATGTGTCAAAATAATGCTCTACTTAAGGATCTACGTCATTCCCAAAAGCATTCAAATGATCATCCGAAAATTGCTCCACATGAGCATCCACATGATCAACCAAATCATGCTCTACATAAGAACCATGAGCATACAAAACATCTTCTATATGTGCATCCATATGAGCATCTAAATCTTGCAATACATGTGCATAATGAATGTGAGTCGGCCTATCTATGGGTAGAAAAAACGAGACTTGTTGAGTCTCATATTGCACATTAGCGTGAAACACATGTATTTGATACATACGCCAAATCGTGGAATGCATAAACCAGTGTGTGCTACATCTATTCTTTGGACCTCAAAAATGTAGTGTCATTGAATCGAGAAGACACCATGCTATAAATCCAAGAAAATGATCATATTATAAGGGACTATAAGTGTACCATAACCTAGTACTCCATCATCAAAAGGATCACACTTGCATATCCATATTAAGCATAACTCAAATCACAAATATCTCATTAGAAAAGAAACCATGTGAACCACCTATCACATAATGATGCATCTAGCATGCACATGATACCATTAGCATAAACCTCCTCACCAAGCCCCAAAAAAGACCAAGTAGATATCAAAGTGCCCTAGGAGTAATTGAACAAATTATCCCATGTAATGCGAGTGAATACTTTGAGATAAGCAATAGCAAAAGAAGAAAAAACGACTTTTCAACATGGCTCACTTATCGAAGCATAGACGATGGAAAATACACATGCCAAAAAATGATGGGAATACATGTTAATAAAATTGTAATACATTTCCCACTCAAAAATGACTTTCGGAAGATGATCCAACCCATCAAAGAAAACCTATAGAAAATTCCAATTCAATGGAAATAAGCAACCATCCAACGCTTTTACACAAGCATAAACAATATAGTAGAGCATGTGTCTCACATATGGGCTAATGATATTTTGGCACCATATCCCTTGACAAATGGACTCTAGAACCAAATAACCATGTGGCAATCACCATGCATCAACTCCAAGACTCACATTGGCAAAGACGTAATCCAATCATTGATCATATTCTAGTTTAATAGCCAATCAACGTGACAAATGGGTTTGCAACTCAATCTTCAACCTCGATCATGTAGTTGCCAAGAAAAAAAGAAAATGCAAGTACCAACCAAAGATCAAAACAATCTCACATACAATGAGCAATCAGTAAAAAAGGCCGTCCAAGTTGCATAAAAGAAGATATCAAGGTACATGAACACACAAAACCATGATCTCAAATCAAAGATTAAATGGAATTACCTAAAATTAGTATTATAATACAATCATACATGTCTTATATAACCCACTCTACTCTCATATGGAAGAGTATCCACATGGATTGTACATATCCAATTCCCTAAATCATTAAATCAAGAGCTCGCACACCAAAAAATCTTTCTCATGGAAGTTCCAAATCAAAATGAACCTCCAAGTGTAATAAGGGTTTCTATAGTGAGAATATGATGCTCTTTATTTTTCTTTTAAAGTGTGGACATGGTATGAATCTCAAACTAGTTTCTTCATCAAACTTAAAGATTTTTCTTTTACTATGCAAGAAAACTTGATAGACCTCAATCGAAGGCCCCTAGCACAAGATACAAGAAAAAAAAAGCCTCTACTCTTATAATCATCTTTACCTATAGCACTAGCTTTCTATATTCTGCATTTCTAATGACCTCGATTTGTGAATTTGGACTTTTTTCTACTAAAATATTGTAGATGCTTTTTTAATCTATATTGAGATATTTGAATCACCTCAATCCCAATTGTATAACTCAAGTTATTGTTGAAATTATGACTTGTTGTCAAAGTCATTATAGATCTAAGCTATACATCACTCTTGGTTTTTATGAATTTTATGCATAGTAGAACTCCGAAAAAGATTGTACAACCTATTGCAAATTTGTAATTCTCTTAACAAGCTACCCCACATAAATTTAAAATGCCACAATTCAAGTTTTCTTGCTCGACTTATGAACCAAATACCGATGTGCCACCAAGAAAATGTTGATCTACAAATCCACGTGTTGTACCCTAATCTGCCATTGAAGCTCCTTGCACCTTAGCCTTCAAACATGCTATGATATCAAATAAAACCTTTGTTGGCTTGAATAGATGAGCAAAGAGGAGATAGAGGGCATGAAAAGAGAAGAGAGATGTGCACACTTGCATAGAAGCCTCAAAACCCACATAATGATCTTGTGAGGCAATGCTCGATAAAGAAATTTATGTATATTACCATATACATAAGGTTACATGGCACACATCTCCATGCTGAACTCTTAAATTTTGAAACTTCTACTTAAAGTATCATTTTGAGTGAAGTTTTCCAAAAAAGAAAGTAGGGAAATTCATGAGTAACAGAACCATATGGTGTACTACACTATTTTCATGTGGTAGTGTTATGGATGGACTTCTATAAGTGACTTTTCTTGATGAAAATCCACCTTGTGTCCCAAATTAGGCATAACCAAAAGTTAAAGTGTGGATTAGTTTTCCAATCACATGCTTTAAGTCTAAAAATTACATGTAAATTTATGTAGGACTATACATGGATAGTAAATGATGTTCAAAATTGAAGAACATTCATAAATGTGATAAATAAAAATTTGTTTCTTTCTTGGTCCTTATTTTCATATGTATCTTTTTTTATTATGTTTAAAAGATATCACTACCACCCAAACTAGGACTATTTTTTAGCTCGAATATAAGAGAAAACGACAAGGGAAAGAACACTTTTTCTTGAACTAGATCGTTATATTAAGCTTCTTAAGAAAACATATAACGGAACTAAAACCTATGCATTCAAAATTTTTGTATACCATAGTTTCAACCCATCTATTAGACCTACGAAGAATAACACCCCTTTCTTTTCTACCACTTCTCTACTTATAGATATTTTTTTTAAGTAAAACTTAACTTTGCCATTAGTAATGTGGTACAAATCCCTTTTATCTAAGAAGGTAAAATCACACAGATAAGTTTCTTCTAAGGAATTCCACTATGACCATCTACAAGCGTATATTATTGTGTTTAAATAAAAAAAGAAGCTTGAGTAATAAATATTAACCCAAAGGAAGTTACCCTTTTTCAAAATTACAAAACCCATTACTCATTACACGTAGGTTCTCATAAATTGCACTTTATAACGCATCATTCATAGAAAAACAAGGGTAGTAGAGCATGAGTTAAGAACTTTAGAACTTGTATTTTAAGCTAATCTGGTACATCAGTTCCATGGTGAGGCATTATCAGAGTTATTCAGCTACATCATTGCACATACATTGAGCTCACCCCATGTATGAGTAGTCCACTACACTTCCCTTGTATCATATCTTCATTAGCATATATAATTTGACACATTTCTTCAAGGTCATGTCTACCTACTGTTCTCTATTGTATCTTCATCATTTTAGTGATTTTGCAGAATCAATTTCTCTACGTGCAGTTAGTCATTTTCAATGCTTTTACTTGGGGTAGTTATATTGTTGTGTCTGCTACTTGTATATCGATTTTCATCACATTTGTTTTAGGGGAGCTTGAGATATGAATCATAGAAGGTGACTCTGTCTACACACCTTCTAGCTCCTAAAATGTCAAGATCTTACTTGGTAGATTCATTTCTTAGTGTATGGTCTCTCTAAATTCATGAAATATCTTGCATTAGTTATCTATACTCTCTATTTAGATGTTTGCAAAAGTTCTATAGTCAATTCATACCAGGTTGTGAGCTCTCAACAAAATACTAAGCACATGCATTCCCAAAATAGAAGGTTTCTTCACAATTCTTGCATATGCAAGTAATCTATTTTGTTGCAAACTTTTGGGAATGTACCTGGTGGTTCAAAATACATTAATGTGAAGCCACAAGAGTCTAGTAAGCATCCCTAGAGCTTCTTTGGTAGGTGCTGAGCAGGTTTTGTACAGCACCAACTCATCTCTAGAACTTACCAATCCATCTCATCATAGTGGTATCACAACAACAACAAATCAACATGGGAGATAAATTTCCTTCATCCATAGACAAATTGGATCCAGACAATTACTCATCTTGATCACTTTGAATGGAAGCTTACCTTCAAGGCAAAAACCTCTATGGTTACATATTTGGAGATGAGATGATGCCAATTCTTAGAAGCAAAAACCACAAGGTGCTCAAAGGATGCTCTAGCCGAGTTCAAACAAGTGTTAAGAGGTGAGAAGGTCGAGGACTTGTTCACTCAGTTTGAGGCATTTGGTTTGACTCTCAAGGGTACTGCCTTAGCTTGGTTCCAACCCCTGAATAGTCACAACTATAGAGAGATAGGTGAGCTGCTAGAGAAATTCATTGTCGAATTTTCCAAAAGTGATATCAGGCATAACACATCATCCTTGATCCATAGCTTTAAGCAGACACCCCGAGAAACAGTGCGACTTGCAGGAAGAAGGTTTAGACAGTACATGGAAAGATGCCCTGTACCCAAATTACCCACATCATCCAAACAAGTGGCCTTGTTTTTCGATGGCTTACTAAGCACCAAGTTGAGATCATATGTGTACTTGAAAGAGCCTAGATCCATAGAAGAGGGTGTGCGAATATGTATTGATATAGAGGACAATTTGGGTGAGGAGTTACGACTGTCCAAACTCTATAAGGATTCTGATAGTTCTACTAGTCATACCTCTAGAACCTCCAGTGAGATAGATGAGATAGCTGATCAGGTTGCCAAGAAGCTAGGAGTTCAAAATAGACAAATGCCAAGGGTCAACCCATTGAAGCAATGTTATACATGCAGAGGAGATCACATGGCTAATGTTTGCCCAATGACGACTCAACCCCAAGGGAACCCTAATGCTCTATATTGCACCATTGAGAGGAAATACAAAAATCATATGGCCCAAGATTGTCCATACAATAGGCAGGCTGTCAAACAAAATTATCAGCAACCTTACCAACAAGGTAGGTATCAAAATCAATACCAACAACCATATTATAGGCCGCAACAACAATATCAGGCACCATATAGGCCACAACTAGTCCTAGGAAACCAACCACTAGCTCCCACCAATGTGATTCCAGTCAAGTATGCAATGGCAGAGGAAAACCCTAATAGAGCATTGGTATCAATAACCCCTCTAGTCTTAGATCATGACTCTCATGCTCATAGTTCTGACTACTCTCATGAAGATAGTCCACAAGCTTATTAGATTGAGTCACCTAAGCAAAGTGAGACTTCTCCATATCAATACGAGACACCACACATGGAACAAAATTGGGAGCCAGAATACTCCAATGTCATGTATACGAATCCAAATCCTAGGCCCCAAGTGAGACAAGTAAGACCACAAGCCCCTAGAGGACCATGCTTTAGATGTCAGGGCGACCATTTCATTCATGAATGTCCCCATCAACCAGCACTTGGACAAGGACAAAACATCACAATACAAGGCTTTTGTCCTGAGTGTGGCAAGGAACATCTTCCTAGAGAGTGTCCCAGGAATCCCTCTAGTGTGCCTAAGGCTACACCCATCAATGTGGTAGGCTTAGTGGCGGATTCAAGTTCAAGTAGCACTAATGTGGCTCCGGAGAGCCTATTAAGAGGAAACCAAGAACATGGAAGGATACAAGAGAGAAGGCTAATCGCAAGTGGAACAAAAAGATATCTGAAATAGAAGAAAGCCTAAAAGATGCCAAAACAAAAATAGAAGACATTGCATCTCAAAGCCCCTCGCATGCTGAAGCTCCATCCACTCCAGCTCATCCCACCCCACCACCCATTGTAAATAACCCACAACCAAGGTCTGTTCTTGCAGATCCAACCCTAGAAGCCTTGGACATGATGTTCAAGGCCTATCAGGCTCGACTTGAAGAAGGGCCAACAGCTGCAAACCTAGACAAGAGTTACCCTAGAGTAGACTTAGAGATTGAACGGACAAAAATGTGCATGAAAATGGTAGAAGTAGGTCAAGCTATGCTTGAGACTAGTCAAAAGTTCAATCAGACAAACTCTGTTAAAGCGGATTTGCATTTCTAGGGCTTACTAGAAAGATTAGAGCAGTTGGTAAACAAGCCCCAGGTTTCTTTACCTTCACAGGCTCAACCTATTATTGAAAGAGAAAGCCCCCCGCCAAGGAAAGCTTATGTTCCTGATTCCGTGGATGAGGGAACACCTCTTTCAATGCAACAGTACTCTGAAGAGTTCTTGCGGGAAATACAAGAAGAAAAATGGGCCAAGGAGAAGGGTAATCCCCCTCCTATTCCTAAGATTGATGATCTTCATGACCAATTTCCCCAAGACATTCCTTCCATTTATGGAGACCAAGCAGAGCAACAAGAAGACAAGAGATTAGATTTTGAATCTAATTCTTTAGAAGAGATGCCTCACTTCACAGGCCCATGGGAATCTGAATCTCTTCAGATCAGAGCTCCCACAATATTGGTAAGAAATGAAGACTCTGTGGTTCCAAGAAACACTGACGTCGTGAAGAACACTAAGGTTCAGTGTCATCTCACAGTCGAAGAGCTGCTTAAAGAAAAACCTAAGCTATGGAATCATGTGAAGGATTAGTTTCCAAAACTTGATTCTAATATGCCAAAAGTCGGCTCTAAGAAAAAAGTTCCAGAGATACCTATAGACAAGATAGGAGACATGAGCAAAGGTGAAGAAGGTAATACTTATCTTCCTATCACTTATCAAGGTTACACAACCAAAGCAATCGTAGATTCAGGTGCTGGTGTCGCCATTGCGGCCACCTCCTTGTGGAAGCGATGGGGCAAACCCACATTAAGACCAACTAGAATGAAGCTTCAAATGGCAGATGGTCATTTTGAAAGACCTCTAGGATTGCTAGAAGGGATAACTCTAACCACTTGTGGTGTAGAGTTTGAACATACATTTGCTATATGTGACTTTGAGAAAAATAATGTCTACGAGATGATCCTAGGAAGACCCTTCCTATGACAATTGCAAATAGTACAGGATTGGGGAACCAACTCCTTGTACTTACAGCAGTTAGGGGTCACTACCAAGGTCAATTTGAAGGATTACACCTTCAGAGATGTACCACCTCTACAGTGGAATCCTATCCACAAAGCAAAAGAAGATTCTACCTTTGTGCATTCTGGGAGTTCACTTGATCCATCCTGGCTGCATGAAGATACTCACTTGTGGATGTGCAAGGTTGTAGAGGAAGAGGAAAAGTGCCTAAAAGCAAGAGAATAAGGAACTACCCCAGGAGATAGACCAATCAAATGCCCAACCTATACACCGATGATATTTCCAGATGAGGAATTTGAGCCTCATGGTTGGGCAGAAATCTTAGCTACCATGGACATTGCAGTCAATGAAGAACAATGGACACCTCATTGTGATGAGGAGGGTTATGATATCTCAGTGTTCATGTGTGAGCCCTTGTTGGAAGAGTGTGATCCTAGTGAGGTCATAGAAGAAGAAGAGGATGACGATGATCTAGAGTCCATTGTAATGGATAGTTGATTTAATTTAGAAAAGCACTATTTAGAAGACATAGGAGTATTAACCCAAAAAGAAGGAGAACATCTCACAAGTATTAAAACTGTAAATTCAAAGGAAGGAAGCGAAGGAGGTCAAAAGAAAAAGAAAAGAAAAGTAGTGAAACATGAAGAGGAGGAATCATTGTTTGAAGTACCAAAAAACTTCAAGAAATATGAAGTGGAAGACCGAAAAATTTTGGTACGAATGCCTAAGAGAGAGGCCATTATAGGAGAATCATATGATAATAAAGAAAAAACTAAAAAGATTGTGGTAACCATTGAAGGAAATGAAGAGTGATGTACATACATAGGAGACGATCTAAGTGCAAAAGAAGAAGTAGAGATTGTAGCTCTATTAAGGGAATATAGGGACGTGTTTGCATGGCACTATAGAGACTTGAAGGGAGTAGATCCAAAAATTTGCTCTCATACGATCTCGATGACCGCTGATGCCAAGCCCACCAAACAAAAGCCCTACACATATAATGACACTTATGCAGCTAAAATCAAGGAAGAAATTGACAGGTTGATTGAAGCTAGATTTATCTATGAGATTGAGCATACTGAATGGGTGTCCCCCATTGTAGTGGTGCCCAAGAAGAACGAAAAATTGTGAGTGTGTATTAACCTCAAAAAAGTTAATGCCACTACAATCAGAGATAGTTATCCCCTGCCAATCACCGAACATTTATTGGAGTGTGTTGCAGGCAAGGAAGTTTATAGCTTCCTTGATGGATTTTCAGGTTACAACCAAGTAGCCATTGCCCCAGAAGATCAACACAAAACAGCTTTTGCCACAGAATGGGGAATCTTTGCATTTCGTGTGATGCCATTTGGGCTCAGCAATGCACCTGCAACATTCCAAAGGCTCATGTGCCATGTCTTCAAAGAGTTCTTGCGAAAGAGCTTAGAAGTATATGTGGATGATTTATGTGCTCATTCCCAACAAAGAAGATACCACATTCCTGAGCTCAGACAAATCTTCAACAAGTGTAGAGAATATTGAGTGTGTCTGAACCCAGAAAAATTTGTATTCATGGTACGCCAAGGTAAAATCTTAGGTCACATTGTTTCTAAGAATGGAATATCAACAGACGAGGACAAAGTTAGGGCCATAGCTAAGTTGCCCAGGACAAGGAACGTCAAAGAGGTACAAGCCTTCATGGGCCATTGTGGATATTACCGCAGGTTCATCCACATGTATGCCATCATTGCTAAGCCTCTTTATGGACTGTTCACAAATTTTGAGTGGAACGACGAATGCGAAAATTCCTTCAATGAGCTGAAGAGACGATTGTGCTCAGCACCAATACTGACCACTCCTAATTGGACTAAACCCTTCCATGTCCATGTAGATGCTTCCAATCATGCAATAGGATGTGTGCTAGCACAACCCACAGGTGAAGGAAATCTAGATTTACCCATCGGGTATGCTAGCAAACAGTTGAATGCAGCGGAACAAAATTATACCACAACGAAAAGAGAAGGTTTAGGCATGGTATATGCCGTGAAGAAGTTTAGACACTATCTATTGGCCAATAAGTTCAAGTTCTTCACTGATCATCAGGCTTTACTATATTTGGTCAATAAACCTTGCAATATAGGCCACTTAGTAAGATGGTTCCTCTTACTAATGGAATACGATTTTGAAGTGGTTGTTAGGAAAGGTAGGACCCACCTTAGGGCAGACCATCTTTCTCGCATCACTTCATGAGAGCCACCGCAAGGAGTGTCTAATGAACTACCTAATGCTTATTTTTTCAATTTAGAAGTTGTTCCTAAATGGGCAAATAAGTTGGTACCTGTCCTAACCTTCGGACCTGCAAATAAGAATGTACAAACAAACAAAGAAGAAATTGTAAAATCACAAAAATATCAAGTATTGGCAGGAAGTATGCACAAACAAGGTACAGAAGGTGTATTAGCTTGTTGTGTTGAGGACGATGAGCATACTAGTTGGTTGCAACAAGCCCATGAGGGATTGCTAGGAAATCACCACTCTAAACAACGAACATTACAAAATCTAAAATGTTTAGGAGTGTATTGGCCTAGCATGGACAAAGAAATACATGAGTGATTAAGAATTGTCCAGTGTGCCAGAAGAGACGCCCAGTGGAGCATGCCACTCTTTATCACATGTCGTTAATTCCAAATTGGGGCAAGGATGGTTACCTAAGACTATGCGTGCACGAATCAGATTATCTGAAAGTCTTAGAAACTGCACATAGTGGTGTTGCAGGTGGACACTTTGGGCCTGACAAAGTAATCAAGACCATTTTATTTTCAGGACTTTGGTGGCCAACTCTTCATATGAATGCACATACCTATGTGAAGCAATGTGACACATGTCAACGTGCACAATATCCGATCAGAAAAGATGAGATGCCTTTGAGGCCAATGATGGGAGGACGTGCATTCTCGAAGTGGGGTATAGACTTTGTAGGTCCCATTAACCCCCCAACAAGAAACTCCCATGCAGAGTACATTATTGTAGCCACAAATTACCATACAAAGTGGGTGGAAGTAAAAGCCACAACAAAGAATGATGCTCAAACGACGGCTAAGTTCTTATTCGAGAACGTGTTCACTAGATATGGGCTACCAATAGAGTTAGTAAGTGATAGAGGTATGCACTTCTTGAATGAAGTCATTGAAAATATCCTTCAAGAATACATGGTGATACATAAAAAGTCTGCCCCTTATCATCTGCAAGCAAACAAACAAGCTGAGAGCATGAATAAGATCCTATGTAATGTGTTGACAAAACTCGTAAATAATAAACGCTCTGATTGGGACAAACAGCTTCGTCATGCTGTTTGGGCTTACCGAGTCGCTTACAAAACAGTACTCAATGCCACCCCATTTCAGATGGTCTTTGGACAGAATGTTGTGCTACCATTGGACTTTTTAATTCCAGCTTTAAGAGTAGCACAAGAGCATGAGTGGAATGGACATGAATTGTCCTCTAGGATCTTTGATCTAGAACGCTTAGGTGAGACGAGGCTACGAGCGCAGACTCAAAGGCAAGCTGACTCCTCTTTCCTGAAAACTAATGTCATCACAACCAATCAACCAAAAAGGCAAGTGAAGCAATACATGACAACCACCATATCAAATAGACAAAGAGATTTCAAGAAGAAAGTAATTCCAGGAATGAAACGGATCTAGGTACAAAAAGAAGAGCAACCACCAGCCTTGCCAACCCAATTTCCACTCAGGCAAGCCAATCATGCGAAGACAAGAAACAAGCAACCAGGACCGCCTCAACCAAAAGATCTCGGACAAATCTGGGTGCCTAAGAAATTAGCTACAGCGCAACAAGGGCGATTACAGATGTGGGTATCCAAGAAGCTCTTACATACACAACCACCTATGCTCCCCATGATGCAAAAGGTCTCAACAAAGAAGCCAAGGAGAGAAAAGGGTAAGAACAGAGCACAAAGATCAAAAGAAGATAAACTCAGCCCTTCGACAAAAGTAAGAAGACAATCATCAAGGATATGGGTTTGGAAGCCTAAGGTACCAACAACATCCACAACAACAAAGAACAAACCTGTAGCTCAGTGATGAGTAGCACCTCCTTTAATGTCAATCCGGGAAGACGTGAGGATGGTATGAAGACCTCGAGCAAGTGGAGGCACAAGTGCGTGAGTGAGAAGCACACAAGCATGCACACACATACACGCACACGCGCACACACGGCAAGACAAAGAGTGAGAATCAATGGAGTTCTTAGATTACTTTCAGAAAGCTCTTACAAGTTCGTTTCAATTACAATTCAACCTCAAAAATGAGCTCTCTAGCTCTTTTTATAGTTTTTGACTAGGTTTTGGCCCTGTCCAGACCTAGTGTCCGGCCTAGTTAAAAATTAGGTTCCAGGGCCAATTTGAGGGCTTAAACGGAGTCTAAAAAATACAAAAATTGATATGTAGGTACTTCTAAGGCTCCTCAAGCTCAAGGACTCCTTGGCTTGCACAAAATGGAGCTACAAAAATATGAAATGGTATTTACAATGATTGTTAGTGATAAGAATCACTGTTATAAAGATGTTGATTTGGAAAAATTTGCAGGGCCTATCTGCTAGATTTGCGTCGACTGCTTTGTCTACTTACTCCTTCACCTCGCTCTGACTCTCTCCGCTCGCTTCCTTGTCTAGTCAGTCCTTGGGTGCCCATACTGCTCTCAACACCCCCCCTCCCCTCTCTCGCGTCTGTCGTCCCTGACAGACCCTTGTTGCTGGGAGTGTTGGATGTAATATTCCACAACCTGAGTGGCAAGCTGATGTTCTTGTATGCGTAGTCCTCTGGCCAAATCTATCATCATACGATCCCAATCAATTGGTCCTGGAATGTCCGGATGTGGCAGACGTAACTGATCTGCATGGATCGCTTGTTCTACTGCGAATAGGTGTAGCAAATGTGTGGGTCTGGGAGTGAAAATTTCCGAATGATATTCCCAGAATCCCGTAGAGAACATCTCCTCAAATGTCTCCTTGAAGCATGCGGGTAAGTACTTTATTCGTGCATGCCAAGCAAAGATTATAGTGACCGAGGGGGTCTGGCTCATGTCGTAGACTAAATCCTTGTTACCTTGAGAGAATCCAGGGGCAGAGATGTATGGAGCTTGTACATTCCGAAAGGTTTTGAAGACAATGGCCATGAGCTCGAATATCTTCATACACATTTTCGCTGCTATGTCGGGTACATTATTTAGACGTGTAGACCAGTGCCGAATTGTTGATATCATGTAGGCTACGGTTGGGGTCCCTTGAGGTGGAGAAAAATATGGATAGTTAACCCAAGCCGAGCATTCTTTATTGTTGCGTACCTTGATTGCAAATGCTTGCCAGGATCTGCGACGTACCACTGGGCAATAGCATGGATTATACTTGATATATAGTGGCATGGTTGCCCAGGTGCTCATCATCTCTGGGTAATCGGTTAGTAGACGTGCACGCAGATTAGGTTGGAAGATCGAGCCAGCACGTGCATCTGTCGGTAAATCCCCTAGCTCAAATTGAGTGGCGAATGTGGGCTCCTTCCCTGTATGTCTCTTGACTTCTGCATTATAATCATGTAGCAAGATAAAATACAGCATGTATTGCGACTCTGATGTTGTGATTAACCGTTGATGGGATAGATTTTGAAAGTAAGAAGACCCAAGGACAGTTTCTTCCAGATTTGTGAGAGATTGCATTTGCACGGCCACACGATCATCATGTGTCTTACCCACTTTCTCGACCCTTTTGACCGAATCTGGAACTTGAATTTCTAAAGTGTCTTGTCCTTCCTCTGTAGTTCGACCACCGGGTGTCGGCATCGGCTCATATGGCTCTTCATAGCTGTCATCGACGGGGATTTCCACTACTGTTTCAGGTTCTGGTTCTTCAATGGGTGAGGGTGGCCTTTCATATGGTAAGAGGCGTGCTTGGAGTTCTGCCACCTGTTTCCGGAGGGTCTCTACTTCTTCTGTAGAGTGTTGCAAGATTGCCGGCTCTTGTTGAGCTGTGGGGACACTGGCTATCTGTTTCTTTAGATCTGCACATTCAGTCTCTAACTTTTCATATGACTCCAAGAAATTTGCATGCTCCTCAAGTAAGATGCGAATGTCTTCCGATGGGATTGCTCTATATCTGGTAGGGCTAATGGTTGCTCCTACAGTTCCTTCCATAGCCGCTTCAAAGTTGTCTTGGTTTTGTTGTTGAAGTCTCTTGTTCTCTTCTAGTGCTGCTGCCATATGCTTCCTTAATAGCCCAATGTTGCGTCTGAGTGTAGCATTAGATATCATTTGCGCTTGGAGCACTGTTTCTAATTCCTTGACTGCTTGGTCATCCACTATTGATGTCTTTGATTCCAGTTCAGAGTGAGCCTGCTGTAAGGTGGTATGCTCGGTTAGGAGCGTTTGGTAGTCAGCTTCAAGAGTGGTGACCCTAGCTTGCAGACATTGAGATTCTGCCTGGAGGGCCGTAGTGCGTTCTTCCAATTGATGGTATTCTTGTTGTAGTTGATGTGCACACTGAAGTAAGGTGTTGAACGTGCTATTTACATTATGAGATGCAAGGGGAAAAGTTTGAAGTGCAGGGGAGGTGGGATTGGGTAGGGGGGTAGTGAATGCTGTGTGTGCCAATGATGTGAGTGGTGAGGTGGGGGGTAAGGGAGGGGGAGATGGTGGAATCGTGGGGAGAGGTGCTGTGGTTGGTGAAATGTCCATTGGGTCAGACAAAGTGGTGTGTACAGGGGCTACCATGTAGGTGGGTATGGTAGGTGAAGTGAGTGTGGTGTTCGTGTAAATTGATGTCGTTGCGAACATCGGGGAAATGTGCCTCTGAAACATTGGAGAGCGGATGAACTGCTCCACAAAGGACGGGTATTGGGCTGGTGAGGTCAGGTTGAAAGAGGGGTAGGGGCCAGATGGGAAGTGAGGGTCATGGAATGGAGGTACCCGTAGTGGGGAATAGGCTTGGAAACACAGGGTGCCTTCGGTGGGTGCTGGGTTTCCAACTACACTTGGAATTATGGGATGGCCAGTTATGGGTTTGGAGGATAGAAGGGATGAAGTGTACAAGGGATTGGTGACGAAGAAGAAGAGGGTGTCTTGTGAGGTGGGTTCTCGAAATGAGAATGATGTGAATGAGGATGGGTTATAAGTGAAGGCAGAGGTGATGACTGTCGTTTCTTCCATGGTGGGAGGTGGTGGTGGGGTTGGAGAGGGTGGTGATGGAGGATGCTGGGGTGAGATGGGTGATGTCTGAACGAAGGTTTCAGCAGAGAGGTCAGTGGTGGTTGTGGGGGTAGCTGTTGTTTCAATGGGTACTTCTTGTTCTGTGACAGGTATCCTGATAGTCTTACCTGCTCGTGGTAACGTGTCAACTCTGTGTTTGTCATACCTCACGGACTGGCGGACTGTAGTGTGGACAACCTCCGGAACTCCTAAAGATTCTAACACTAGTTTGAGGGTGTCAATGAAATGTTGGTCCACCCCCTCATCTGATAGCATTTCTTGCATCAAAGTTTGACCTGATACAAGAGGGAGTTGATGCCTTTCTTGTACTGCTTTGATTGTGTCGTATAACCTTCGTAGTTGAGCTGTATATGCTGGTGCACCTACAAGTTCTGGCACTTCTTGTTGCTCATCTTGATGCTCTTGATCATAATCCTCCTCATCTTCCTCCTGTTCTTCATCTCTGTCATCCTCTTCATCCACTTCAACTGTGGTGACAGGTGCTTGGGAGGTTGTGGCCTGCGTTTGCACGTTCTCCACTTGTTGTGCCTCTTCTGCCTCCAGCTCTACATCTTGTAATAATTGTTCGAAATCTTCATTAGTGAGTTCTTCCAAAGGTGCACCACTGGGAAATTCAAGATCGGTTGGGATAGGAGGGAATATCAAGGTGGAACCATCGGTGCTACGCCTTGGAAGTCGGAGTGTGAATGGTCGGACTCTTCGGGGTCGAGGGGTGACATCTGGTGTTAGGGTGGCTCCACGTGGTTGAGCACATGGGACTTGGACAGTGCCTCTCATCTTCTTAGAAGGGGGTCCAGTGGATGTCCTGCCTCTAAACTGCTCTACACGATTCCACATTAGGGCCCGTTGAATAGGAATGTCATAAGCCAAACACCTTATAAATGATTCTCGTCAGAGCACAACAACCATATAAAACCTGTTTCCGCGGCCATCGTTTGTGAGCTAGGTGTATCTGATCAATTATCCAGTGGGGTAAGTTGATGGTGAGGCTCTGTGTCTCTGCCAGATACAAACTAAAACAAATCTTTTTGGGCGGCATGGTGAATCTATCTTGTGCCGGGAAAGCAAAGTGTTGCATGCACATGCGAAGGTGTATTGCAATATTAGGCGTCATGGACACCATGTCCTTGAGTTTGGTGAGACTTCAATTCTTCATGTAATCCGGTACTAGTGTTTCCTTCTCTGTAGGAATATGCATTCTGCGCATATCTAGAGCCTCTCTCACCAAGTTGTTTGATAGCCTGAACCTCTTGAGCTCATTCCCCTTTGTCAGAGATGGAATCACAAATGAGCTTGCACCTTTTGGGTTCTGGTTTGGAGTCAAGGTATTGATGAGATAGTAGCATCGCATGAAGTCGGGCTTTGGGAGCCGTGCACTGAAATATGCATTCAATCTTGCTTTTTCCCATATCGAACGTAGACCTTCTGCATTTTGTAATTTCTCGAATTCTCTTGTAAAGAAATGGTATTTGCCTTGCTTCCCATTGAAGTCCAACTCTGATTCCCATAGGTACGTTCCTTCACCCAAGGGTCCGGCCACCTCAGTAAACCAGTGGGAAGTCTTTCCTACGGGCATGGTGTGGCCACGCGGAGGGTCCGCAATAGGTATGATTTTGATGGCCTGCAATTCTTCTGGTCTTTCATTTGTCTCAGGCAAAACGGGTAAACTGTCTAAGTCCACCACTTGCGGGCTCGTTTTTGTGTGAGAGCTAGTTCCTGCTGCCTCAGCCATGTTGAAAACTTCGCAGCTGGTTCTGTGAGAATATATGAACAAATGTTAACATTGCAATGGACACAAAAATGACACAGTGTCCCCTGTTACAACATTAACCTAAAGTTCCGGATAGGTTAGGGGTTAATAAGTGCTCGGTGCTAGTGTGTGTAGTTAGAAATTGGGTAGACCTACGAGCTAAGCGGAATGATGTGATGTGACAGTGAAGTAGTTAGTAGGTGGACATGGATTTACAATTGGGGTCCGGGGGTTTATTACAAGTTTTAGGTTGCCAAATGCAACGGATAGGTTTTGAGTTTGACTTTGTGGAGGCTCTGGAAAGTGTGATAGGGTATTTACTTGAAAAAGGGGGTTGTTTAAGGACCCATCTACGAGTGACTCTGTGCGTGCTTCTAGCTGGCAGTGTGTTCGAGTATATCAGACAAGGGTGGGTGGCGGCTTCTTGAGCGAGTGAGCCCTGTTGTGTATGATGTGAATTGTGTGGGGTTATTTGAGCCCTCAAGCAAGCCTTAGGCACCCAAATTTGTCTTGATTGTGGGTCAGCCTTCATCGACTTCTTGGGTACCCAAATGGACTTCACTTTCTCAACAGAGGTTTTAGGAGTCCTCTTATTAGCATCAAGTCGTTGATTACTAATAGGAAGTTGAGACCGTTGTTGCGACTTAGTTACGGTCGGCAGCTCGTCTTTCCGCACCCACATTTGTTTCATCGGCTGAGTTGTTCTGCTTCGCGCATTCTTTTGGTCTCTTGCCTGGAGAGTCTTCAATGATTGATCTGCCCTTAGTTGCTGCCTCCTTCTGGCCTTTGGAAAAGAAGGGAATTCCATTGTGGTTCTGACTCCTTCTTTGAGATCTTCATTCTTCTGGATCACATAGCCTTGGACAAGAACAGCATGGTCAACTTCATGTGCACCCCTGGAGGGACCAGGAGTCCGTGTCTTTTCTAGTTCCTTGAGTGCTCCATTATTTAACTCAATTGTAATTCTAGTCTGATTCACCCATACCTGAAGAAGTCCACTTCTTAGGTTTAAGTTGACTGCTTGGTTATAGATCCAGTCTTGACCCAAGACAAGGGGTTCAGTGAGGTCCTCATCTTGACACACTAGTACTTTAACTGTCATTGCCTCAGCATGAATATAGAGGGGAAGTTCCACCTCGCCCATGCAAGGGGTTTCCACGCCCCCCAACCCTATGAGATATGCTTCCATAGGATTGACAGTTAATTGCAACTCTTGACAGTAAGACAATTTAACAGCACTAGTGGCTGCACCTGAGTCAATCAAGGCTCTTACAGTCCTTGCACTCTTTCCTTGTCCTATATCTAAGGTTATGAAAGGACGTCGATCAGTTATCCTATGTGAGCTAACACCTGAAACTTCACACATAGCCACGTGATATCCTTGATCTGCATATGCATCTGGCACAGGTTGCTCTCTACCTTGTCTTCTTAATTTCATTCTCCGTATGCGCTCTAGGGCTTCTGCTTGAGCTTCTTCTCGAATCCGTTTTTCCTCCTCTTTACGTTGCTTAGCAGTATTGAGTCGACTTAGCATTTCCTCTGTGAGGGGTTCCTGATACAACTTGACTCTGCATCCGCTAATATAGTTTGGGAGAACATCACCCTCTAAAGTGGCTAGTTGTACTGCTCCACTCGTGGAGATCCTATTGATGATCATAGGTCCGTAGCCTCTCTTTTCTAGCTTCCTTGCATGTTGTTTCAATGTGTAGACTAAAACTAGATCTCCTGCTTTCAAGCCCTTATCCTTCACATGGGCATCAAAGTATGCCTTCTGTCGTTTCTTAGCTGCATATATCCCTGCAGCTGCTCTCAATCTTGTTTCTCCTAATCGTTCAAGGTCAAAAAGTCTAGAGGAGAGTTCATGACCCGTCCATTCATGCTCTTGTGCCACTTTCAATGTAGGTATCAAAAAGTCTAAAGGTAGCACAGCATTTTGACCAAACACCATTTGAAAGGGAGTGGCTTGGAGTACTGTTTTGTAGGCAACTCGGTATGCCCAAACAGCATGGTGTAGCTGTTTGTCCCAATCAGAGCGTTTATTGTTTACTAATTTCGTCAATACATTGCATAAGATCTTGTTGGTGCTCTCAGCCTGGCCATTTGCTTGAGGGTGATAGGGGGCAAACTTCTTATGTATTACCAAGAATTCTTGGAGCAGATTTTCAATCACTTCATTCAAGAAGTGAGTGCCTCTATCGCTAACTAGCTCTATGGGTAGCCCGTATCTAGTGAACACATTCTCAAACAAGAATTTAGCAGTTGTTTGAGCATCGTTCTTCGTTGTGGCTTTTACCTCTACCCACTTTGTTAGATAGTCTGTGGTAACAATGATATATTCCGCATGGGAACCCTTAGCTGGGGGATTAATAGGACCTACGAAGTCTATTCCCCACTTAGAGAATGCCCGTCCACCCATCATAGGTTTCAGTGGCATCTCATCTTTACGTATAGGATACTAAGTTCTCTGGCAAACATCACACCGTTGTCGTCGAGATTTTCTCTCCTCTCTCACTTGTGAAGGCCTACAAAAAAAACATATTTGGTGAAGGTAGCCAGAATTCCCCGAGAAGTCCAGGATGCATCAAGGATGTCAAAGGAAGGTCACATACAAAGTTTCAAAGAAATCAAGAAAGTCCATGGTAGCGGTCAAAGTTGGTCAAAGCTGGTCAAAGTTGGGAAATTAGGGCAAAAATTTCATTGTCACCAAATTAGATGAAAATCCATATACTTGTAAAGATTGTCAAAGGCAGTCTATAGCCCAAATTTCAGCAGAAAATGGATTTAGTAGCACATTGATATGCTATGTTCATTTTGTAAAAATGTATTTTTTCTAGTTTGACCCTACAAATTCTTGTATAGAAATTTATGTTAGCCATATGGTTTGGCATGTATAAAGACCATATGTGGCTACATATTTGTATAAAGTTTCAAGGCTATCCGAGCTTCCTAGACACCTTAATGCCACCTTGCAAGCTTCCAAATGTAGTCAAACTTGTACAAGTTAGATTCAGATGGGAGTTTTTTCTGCATATTCCTGAAGATGATCTTTGGAAACATAGTCCTACAATGTTTCATCTTCATCAAAGCCTATTTGGAGGGTCAAAGAGTACAAAGTCCAGTTTTCAAGGTCACCGCAGTTTTCTAGAATAAGAAAATTGAAGGCTTGAAGGGCTACCACATGTCAAAATATGATTGAACCATGTTGTACGGTCAAGATGAGCTCATATTCAAGGGTGGAGATGCACTTAAGCATAAAGGAAGGAGGATCCACGAATTTTTTCATCAAAGAAGACTTTTTTGACAGTTAAAGATCAATAATGCAAAGTTTCTCCAAAAATAGTGGCTTATCTTATCCGAATTGATGTCAGCACTGATCCGATGGTCCAGATCATCCCCAGATCCAATGGTGGAGAATGAGGGCGCCTAAACTTCACTCCTTTACATTAGATTTGATAGAAAGAACAATTCCAAGCCATTGATTTGATTAATCAAATGGTTGTAATCAAAAGTAGTGATCCTAGAGTTGAGAGTTGATTTCTCTAGATCCAAGGGCCCAAATTCATTCAAAAAACTATATAAACCCCCCTCCAAACTCCTAGAGCATCATTGTTAGGCATCCATAGGGCTCATGCTAGCTTATGGTTTCCTTGAGACGATCACCCTCGGTTGAGCGAGTGAGGATCCAAGGTGAGCTAGTATGAGTATAGAACCTAGTTTCAAATTTAAGTTAGAACTCCAATCTAGGATAGGCTCTTGAAACCAGCATCTCTATCTTGACTCACCCTCGGTGGAGCGTGTGAGTGAGTTAGAGCTGATTTTAATGAGTCTTAGACTTCTTTAGTTAGACGTTACGAGCCTAGACAGACATAGGGTCACTGGAGTGGAACTCACCTTCTTACGTGTGACATTCGGTTGAACTGTCATGGTTTGAGGGTCGGAACCACCTTTGATCAGTAGACTACTTAGCATGACGTACCACGATGATCTTTTACATGTAACTTAATTCAAATTCTTTTAATTCATGTCACTTGTCACTTGTCTCTTGTCACCTCTCTCAGTCTCTTAAGTATTTTTACATGTCTTCTATTTCTTCTATGTGTGAGAAGGCTCCGCAGTATTGCGTTGAACCAGTGAGGATGTTTCTTTGAGCTTGTGAGTAAAATCCATCATCATAATTCACTTGCATGCATATAATCCATACAAATCCATACATATTTATTAGTTTCTGAAAGTGTATAAGAAGCTCCAATATTGGATCATTCTTCCTTTCGAAACTGATTTGTGTAAGGATTCCATCTATTCTCATCATGCATACATATCATCCAAAGAAGGCTATACATATGGATTAGAATTAGGAAGTGTTTAAGAAGCTCCTCCAATGGACCATTCTTCCTTCCAAATTTGATTCGTGTGTATGGTTCTCTTTCATTCTTATCATTCATGTCATCAATCTAACTTGCACACCTACATTCCCATTCCCATAATTATTTCAACATCTCTCTCTTCTCCATACTCAACATTAATTTCACCTTCACATCTTTAAACCTTCCAACATTCATTAGCTTCATACACCCTGTGTGTGCCACGACCGGACCCGATCCACCCGAATTGCGATCACCTCCACATTTGAACCCGACATGAAACGCTTCGTGGCATTTGCTTATGAACTTGTTGGGAGGTTGTGATCCATATCCTTTGTTTCATATTTTTCATCCTCATCATATCATCATCATCATTCTTGAGTGTTGCATTGGATTTCTCACAGTATCGTGCACATCTTCGTCGCGAAGTAAAAACATTTGTGAGAGATCTAGAACATCGTGCATCACTTGCTTATTCACATAAGATGGAGGAAGGATTCAAATCCCTTATTGTTGAGAAACAAGGCCAAAGAATAGTCTCTTCTATGTTGAGAGAGAAGGGAAAATTCAATGGCATCAACATCACAAGCTACTTAGATTTGTTTGAAGAGCAAGCTATGATTTTTGGTCTTCCTGAAGATCTTTTGATATCATTCTTTGAACGAATTGTTGATAGCTCTATCATCAACCGTGTCACTCAATATGATAGTCTTCCTTGGAGTGATTTTAGAAAGGAGATGCTCAAAGAATTCTATCTTGAAGATTATAGCCAACATAATCGAGATGGATTCTTACGATGGGTCAATTCTCCAAAGCCTAGTAGCTCTATTACTCACTTACAAAATGAGTATATTAGACGCTATGAACAACTTCCTGATGAGGATAAGATAACTTTGGAACCTGATCTTGTGATCAATTTTCTTAAGCTTCTTCATCCTGAAACTCGTAGGGAAGTTGAACGGCGATTAGAAGAACCAGATAAGCGCTATGGTCTTACTGACAATTGGCAAAAGGTGCGTAAAGTAGTAGAGGCTGTAGCCCATAGACATCAAAGACAATCCATGCTTTATGAGCAAACTAGTCTTCCTCAAGCTAGCCTTCCACAAATTAAGGAGCAATTTAGAGAACAATCCCATGCTATGCTTTTTGACTCTACTCCTATTCCTCAAATGATGGAGCCTACTCAAGGTTTTAAAGTAGAGCCAAATAAAAGTGTAGTTGAACAATCTCAAGTGGATATTCTCACTAAGCAAATGGAAAGTCTTATTGCTACACAATCCAATTTGGCCAAGACTATAGATGCTTTACAATCTAATTACACCAAAACTTTCCAAAATCAAATGAACCCAATGACTTTTCAAGAGCCTAATCAACATGTTATAGCTACCAATCAAAATCCACAAGTAGCTCCTACTCAAGCATATCAAGTTCCTCCAATGCATAATCCTCCCATGCATAATCCTTCAATGCAAAATCCTCATCCTCATGTGCAAAATCCTCAAATGTATCAAAACCTGTATCCTCAAGCTTCTCAAATAGCTTTTCAAAATCCTCAAAATCAAAATTTTCAAAATCATCAACTGTATAATATGGAAGCTCCTCTTGCACCTCAAGTACCACATGTTGCTCCCCAAGCTCCTCAAATACATCAATTGCATTTTCAAAATCCTAATTATCCTGTTCAAGCAATACCTTATCAACAAGATCCTCAATTTCAAAATTTCCCACCACAAGTTAATCAAAATCCTCAAAATCAAAATGGTTTTGTGTGTGGCCCTCGTAGGTGTCCTTGGTGTGATTCGTTAGAGCACTTTTTGAGAGATTGCGAACTATTGAAGGATGCTAAGGAGCAACGATTAGTAATAGACATAGACAAGAAAATCTGTGACTATCGATCTAGGCTACCTTTGCAAGGAAATTATGGTAAGGGAGGAATGAAAAAACATTATGAAAATATAACCATAATGGATGTAGGAACTAGAGGAGTGAAACTAGAAGCTCTTGATGAACAACAAGTAGAATCAAGTAAACCCACAAAGGAAGGTGATTTTTCCATAGAGGCTTTAGTAAGAGCACGGGATGAGATTAGGAGAATAACGGCTTGGGAGTCACCGATAGAAGATCAATCTCTTATTTCTCACATATCCAATGTAGAAGAAAAACGAAAAAGAGATGAAGCTGAGCCTAGTGAAAGAAGAGTGACTCGAAAACAAACCTCAGAGGGAATAGAAACAATCATAGAGCAAGGAGAAACATCACAATCTAAAGATAAAAAACAAGAATTAGAACCCAATGAACAAAAACAAGAGGAGAAACAAAAAGGGAAGAAGACAAAGCAAAGAAAAACAGAACCAAAGCCTTTAGATAAACCAGAACAATCAAAACAAACTGAAGACCAAACATGAGAACATGAACAAAAACAAGATCTTGAGCAAAAACAAAAGAAACCAAAGAGAAAACCTAAAGCCATCTTGATTTCAGAAATTGAGAGAAAAATAGATCCTATGGAAATTTTAGATGACATTTTGCTTAAGAGTCAAGTGACTATGTCTTTAGAACAAGTTTTCTCTATTGCAAAGCCTGTTTTTAAAGATAACTTTATCGGCCTAATTAAAAGGAAGAGGTTTCCGCTTAATCTAGATACTGAGATGCAAGATTCTCTAGATCAAGATCAAGCTATGAATGAAGCCTTAAACTTTGATGAATCTGATGAAGAGAACTTTGATGATGATGAAGTAAATGTTAATAAAAATTTCTTAGGACATATTCAACCTGACCATGAAAATCATGAAAACAATCCTGAAATTCACTTTAAAAGAACATTTTGGTCTAGAGGTACATCAGAGATGCATGTTAAAATAGGAAATGATAAGAACACTATCACTGTAAATGCATTAGTAGATTCCGGCTCTGAAATCAATGTGATTTCAAGAGAAGTCTATGATAAGTTTCAATGGCCCATAGATAAAGATTGTGGATGGCGTATGAGAACTGCAGATAATGGTGTAGGTACCCTATATGGAGCTTGTGCTAGTGTGCCCATATCCATAGGAGGAATCACAGAAGAGTTTCACTTTTTTATTCAAGATAATTGCTCCTATGAAGTTCTCTTAGGTCAACCCTTTATTTGTGTGAGTCGTATGGAAACTAAAGCCATGGATGATGGGTCTACCTATGCTAGATTTAAGTCTAAGGATGAAATGCAATCACTTCAAGTCATGACAGTAGGAGTGAATCATCCTAGGAATCGATTGTCAATTAGAAAGAAACCTATTGTTACTCGGGGTCATGAGCATGCTTGTAGTGATTGTGCACCTCGATTCATGTTTGGAGCTACATATGATCAAAATTTCGGATAGAATCCATTGTTGAGCAGGACAACAGTGGATATTGGTTTGACATCTCGCATCCAACCAACATGTACAATAGTTTGTCACTTTGTTTTCCACATTCTAGATTAGATTTTCTTCATAAGAGTCAATTGTCCAAGTCTTTTATCCAAAAAACCCAAAAAAATTATAAAAATAACAAAATCATGGAACATGATGAGAACATTGAGCATGTGATTGAAACATCTCATTGTTTCTCTACTCTTGAGGAGTTAGAGTTATGTCTTCAACAAAATTCTAATTCCCATATTATTCTTATTTCTTCCCTTGATGAGTATGCTCTAATCCAAGAGTATGCTCTCAATGTTGACAAGTGCTCAAAATTTAACCAAACACATGATGCCTTAGTTGAAACAAAGTACAAAACTGTAGACAAAAAAATCAAACCCATAGCTCAACCATTACCTCAAGGAAGTAATGAAAAAATTATTGATGTGAAAAATGATCCAACTCTTCGGGATAAGAAAAACATAGGACATACATTCACGGATGAGACAATCAAACAGGTGAAAATTGGTAGAGATGATGACTTTCTTTTGCCATCAGAGAGAGATAAATTTGAGGGAGTCATACGTAGCCATGGAAAAGCCTTTACTATGTATCCTCATGAGATTGGTTGTGTAGATCCTAAGCTAGTTGCACCCATGATAATCTTTACTATTCAACATATTCCATGGAATCTTCGTCCTATACCTGTTCCAAAGGCTCACTTACCTGAGCTAATGAAACTACTTAAGGAGAAGATAAACATGAGAATTTTAGAGCCATCTTTTGCACCTTACTCAAATAGATGGTTCACTGTGCCTAAAAAGAATGGGAAACTACGTTTTATTCAAGATCTCCAACCTGTCAATAAAGTCACCATAAGGAATGTAGGAACACGACCCATTGTAGATGAGTTTGCTGAATCATTTTCAGGACATTCTATCTATTCAATGGGTGATTTATATTCGGGATATGACCAATTCCAATTAGCAATTGATAGTCGTGACATAACCACAATGAAAACTCCTTTAGGCTTAGTGCGAATGTGTACTTTACCTCAAGGAGCGACTAATTCTGTGGCTCATATGATGAGTGCTATGAATATGGTCTTACATGACTTTATCCCTCATATAACTATGCCATTCATTGATGATATTCCAATTAAAGGGAGTGAGGAACGTGTAAAGGACATTACTGTAGATTCATCTGGATGTCGTAAATTTGTTCTTGACCATATCTCTGATTGTGAAAGAATATTTCAACGATTTGAAGAGGTAGGTCTCACATTTTCCATAGAGAAATCTGTTTTTGGTGTCAACGAGGTGCTTATTGTTGGACATTTATGTGGCCATTATGGTCGAAAGCCATACCCACAAAAAGTTGATGCCATTAGCAAGATTTCTGAAACATGTAACAACGTGAGTGAGGTACGTAGATTTCTTGGTGCTTGCATCTTTTATGTTATTTGGATCCCACACTTTGCTCATGTTGCTGATTGTCTTTACGACTTGTTGAGGAAGAAACGAAAATTTATTTGGACTGACAAACACACTCAAGCTATGCGTAAATTGAAGAAATTATTGCTTGAAGCTCCCATCCTTAAGCGTGTAGACTATTCTGCTAACAAACCTATTATATTGACTGTTGATACTAGTCCTATTGGTATAGGTTGGGTCATAAGTCAAGACGATAGTGAAGGGAATAGATATGCAATTAGGTTTGGTGCCAAAATTCTACATGAAACACAACGAAAATATCCACAGATCAAACGAGAACTATGGGGTATGGTAACAGCTTTGAAAATAGACAAAGAATATTTCATTGGTGCAAATGTCAAAGTTGAGACTGATTGTTTGCCTCTCATTGGAATGATAGCCAATTGTTCATCTCCTGATATAGCCATGCTTAGATGGATCTCATATATTAAGTTCATAAATCGTGAGTTAGTTCATATTTCAGGTAAGTCAAACTCAGTTGCTGATATGTTATCGAGAGCTAGATTTGATGATGATCTTGAAAGTGATCTAATAAAGAATATGAACTTAATTGACTATGTTCCACATATATATGAGTATGAGAAATTTCATGAGTCTGAGTACGAAGATGAATGGAGAGACATAGGAAAGTATCTCAGTACACTACAACCATTACCTAGCTGGACTACAAATAGATTCTGTAACATTAGGAAACAAGCTTATAACTTTTTCCTATGTAATGGTTATCTTTGGAGACATGCTAAGGGTAAGGTTAAGAATCCACAACGAGTCCTAGGAAAACGAGGTCTTCAATTGCAAGTAATGAAGGAAATGCATGAGACATTATGGGCCGGTCATAAAGGATTTTTTGGAACATATGAAAAAATTAGAAGTACCTATTATTGGCCTAGGATGTATGTTGACATTAGTAGCTATGTTTCTACATGTTCTACTTGTCAACTTCATTCATCAGTCAAACATAGAGATCCATTGCATCCTACGTATCCACCTTGTATTCACTACAAGTGGGTAGTAGATCTTGTAACTATGCCTAAAGGTATCGACAAAATGCGTTACATTGTACTTGCAAGAGAAGATTTAACTAATCATGTAGAGGGACGTGCATTACGATCTAAGACCACTTACAATGTTTGCAAATTCTTGCTTGAAGATGTCATAAGTCGCTTTGGGTACATAGAGAAAGTAGTTGCGGATCGTGGAGAGTTAAATGCGAGAGAAGCTAAAGAGTTCTTTGAGCGTCACGGTATTCGTTTGTCTCTCACTACTGCATATAACCCAGAGGCCAATGGTAAAATAGAGAGAGGGCATCCACCTATTGTGAAAGCCATATCTAAAGCATGTAATGGTGACATCAAACAATGGCCTAAATTCTTACCTTTTGCACTTTGGGCAGATAGAATGACATGCACACGTACTACTGGATATATGCCTGCTGAACTCATGTACTGTCAAAAACCATTGTTTCCAATTCAGTCTCATATTTCTGCATGGTCAAATTTGCCTTGGTCTGAAAACATGTCTACTGATGATTTTTTGAGTTTGCGTATTAAACAGTTAGAACAAGGTAAATTAAGACTTGATGATGCTGTTGAAAAATTAAGAGAATCTAGAATGAAGAACAAACATTATTTTGATAAAACTCATCGATTGCGTCCTAAGCCAATTGAAGTAGGAGATTGGGTGCTCATTTATGATAGTACATTTGACTCTCAATATGATGCACGCAAAAAGCTCACTCAACGGTGGTTTGGGCCATACATTGTATCAAAAGTCAACAACAATGGTACGTATGCTCTTTGTGAATTAAATGGTGTTGCACTAAAAACTTTGATTGCAGGTAAAAGGATAAAGTTATTCAAGAAGCATGATAATGACGAGTACATTTTGGATGAGGACATTGAAGAAGATGACAACAATGAGGCCGATTCATAAACATGAGTATCCATGTTATAAAAATGAAAAAAAGAGAAAAAAAAACATCATTAATTTTCAAGTTCATGTTGCTTTGTTTTTTTTTAAGTTCATTCTATTTTTTTTCCATGCTTGTTTCATGCATGTTTTTTTCAGTCTTTGCATTGCATTGCATATCCACATCACTTGAGTCAAAAAAGGCAAATGATGATTTCTCTACTTGTGTAAAATTGTATCTTAAGTAGTAACTTATCTACTAAGAAATTGATTATAATCTAGGATTGTGGAAAGATAGGGCATGTAGATTTGGAGGTTTATTTTGGTGACATGACTTTCATATATAAACATGCATATGTATCCAGTATCGAAATCATAATTGTTGAAATCCTAGCTCCTACTATTGCATGTTTCTACATCCTTATTCCATCTCACAGCACTTGTATCGGAGTTTAAACGACTGTTCTCCGTCATCAAAAATGGTTGTACCTTGTATCGGGGTTTAATTTTTCCTCGTCAAAAAATAAAAAAATAAAAAAAAAATAAAAATAAAAAATAAAAAAAAATAAAGCTACATGTTACCAAGAAGTTTACACTTTCTTCCACCCCAAAAAAGTGATCGTAACCATAAAGTTGCCGAATCATCATCATCATCAAAAAAAAAAAAAAAAAAAGAGCAAGCCAAAGGAGGATAAAGAGGCATAGTAGAATAAATCATGGGCTATATAAGCATATTTATGCATTAGTGGAGTTTAGTTAGATTTCCTTGCATGTTATTAGAGAAAGAGCATATTCATAATTATGTAGGAAAGGAGTTGATCTAAAATAAGCTAAAGATGAAAGATGTCTCTTGAAAATCCTAAATCTTTGTTTATAATCATATTTAAGGTAGATTGCTTTATGAAAAAGGTACAAAATTTTCTTCAAGATGAGAGGAACTGATGCTTAAAACGACTCAATACAACCACTTCCACTTCATATTGATGCTTGTTTTTTTTTCTTTCTTGTTGCCAATGTTGCTTGTTCATTTGCATATATGTTCCCTATTTGTTCATGCATATTCATGTTTCCTGTTTCAATTATTTCTTTCATGCAAATTTTGCTTCATGTCACGTTACCTACTTATTCATGCATATAATCAATTTTCCTTCCATGTTTCTTATGTTGCCTATAAAAGAATTTGATGCCTAGAACATTTTGTTTTTCACAGATGCTAGAGTGGCGCTTCCGGAGGAATCGCAGGTTTAGTGGGGGCGAATGTCGTCGAGATTTTCTCTCCTCTCTCACTTGTGAAGGCCTACAAAAAAAACATATTTGGTGAAGGTAGCCAGAATTCCCCGAGAAGTCCAGGATGCATCAAAGATGTCAAAGGAAGGTCACATACAAAGTTTCAAAGAAATCAAGAAAGTCCATGGTAGCGGTCAAAGTTGGTCAAAGCTGGTCAAAGTTGGGAAATTAGGGCAAAAATTTCATTGTCACCAAATTAGATGAAAATCCATATACTTGTAAAGATTGTCAAAGGCAGTCTATAGCCCAAATTTCAGCAGAAAATGGATTTAGTAGCACATTGATATGCTATGTTCATTTTGTAAAAATGTATTTTTTCTAGTTTGACCCTACAAATTCTTGTATAGAAATTTATGTTAGCCATATGGTTTGGCATGTATAAAGACCATATGTGGCTACATATTTGTATAAAGTTTCAAGGCTATCCGAGCCTCCTAGACACCTTAATGCCACCTTGCAAGCTTCCAAATGTAGTCAAACTTGTACAAGTTAGATTCAGATGGGAGTTTTTTCTGCATATTCCTGAAGGAGATCTTTGGAAACATAGTCCTACAATGTTTCATCTTCATCAAATCCTATTTGGAGGGTCAAAGAGTACAAAGTCCAGTTTTCAAGGTCATCGCAGTTTTCTAGAATAAGAAAATTGAAGGCTTGAAGGGCTACCACATGTCAAAATATGATTGAACCATGTTGTACGGTCAAGATGAGCTCATATTCAAGGGTGGAGATGCACTTAAGCATAAAGGAAGGAGGATCCACGAATTCTTTCATCAAAGAATACTTTTTTGACAGTTAAAGATCAATAATGCAAAGTTTCTCCAAAAATAGTGGCTTATCTTATCCGAATTGATGTCAGCACTGATCCGATGGTCCAGATCATCCCCAGATCCAATGGTGGAGAATGACGGCGCCTAAATTTCACTCCTTTACATTAGATTTGATAGAAAGAACAATTCCAAGCCATTGATTTGATTAATCAAATGGTTGTAATCAAAAGTAGTGATCCTAGAGTTGAGAGTTGATTTCTCTAGATCCAAGGGCCCAAATTCATTCAAAAAACTATATAAACCCCCCTCCAAACTCCTAGAGCATCATTGTTAGGCATCCATAGGGCTCATGCTAGCTTACGGTTTCCTTGAGACGATCACCCTCGGTTGAGCGAGTGAGGATCCAAGGTGAGCTAGTATGAGTATAGAACTTAGTTTCAAATTTAAGTTAGAACTCCAATCTAGGATAGGCTCTTGAAACCAGCATCTCTATCTTGACTCACCCTCGGTGGAGCGTGTGAGTGAGTTAGAGCTGATTTTAATGAGTCTTAGACTTCTTTAGTTGGACGCTACGAGCCTAGACAGACATAGGGTCACTGGAGTGAAACTCACCTTCTTACGTGTGACATTCGGTTGAACTGTCATGGTTTGAGGGTCGGAACCACCTTTGATCAGTAGACTACTTAGCATGACGTACCACGACGATCTTTTACATGTAACTTAATTCAAATTCTTTTTATTCATGTCACTTGTCACTTGTCTCTTGTCACCTCTCTCAGTCTCTTAAGTATTTTTACATGTCTTCTATTTCTTCTATGTGTGAGAAGGCTCCGCAGTATTGCGTTGAACCAGTGAGGATGTTTCTTTGAGCTTGTGAGTAAAATCCATCATCATAATTCACTTGCATGCATATAATCCATACAAATCCATACATATTTATTAGTTTCTGAAAGTGTATAAGAAGCTTCAATATTGGACCATTCTTCCTTTCGAAACTGATTTATGTGTAAGGATTCCATCTATTCTCATCATGCATACATATCATCCAAAGAAGGCTATACATATGGATTAGAATTAAGAAGTGTTTAAGAAGCTCCTCCAATGGACCATTCTTCCTTCCAAATTTGATTCGTGTGTATGGTTCTCTTTCATTCTTATCATTCATGTCATCAATCTAACTTGCACACCTACATTCCCATTCCCATAATTATTTCAACATCTCTCTCTTCTCCATACTCAACATTAATTTCACCTTCACATCTTTAAACCTTCCAACATTCATTAGCTTCATACACCCTGTGTGTGCCACGACCGGACCCGATCCACCCGGATTGCGATCACCTCCACACCGTTTCACATAGGTATGTGCATCCATGTGAAGGGTCGGCCACCAGAAGCCCGCAAATAGTATTGCCTTGATCACCCGATCTGGTCCAAAGTGTCCTCCTGCTACACCTTGGTGAGCAGTTTCCAAGATCTTGAGATATTCACTTTCATGGACACATAGCCTCAGGTAACCATCTTTACCACGCTTATATAGATTATCACCAATGAGTGAGTAATCCTGGGCTTCTTGTTCTAAACTCCTTTTCCTAGCCAAGGTCATATCCAGAGGGAAAGTTTTCATCCTTAGGAAGGAAACTAGTGGTTCACTCCAATCTGGCACTATGGACACTTGATAAAGAGTGGCATGTTCCACCGGTGGTTTAGTGCGACAGATTGGGCATTCCTTGCACAACTTTTGGACATCAGCTTCCATAGTCGGCCAATGCACTCCGAGTCTCCGTAGTGTTTGTAGGGTTCGTTGCCTTGAATAGTGTTGCTCTAATGTACCTACATGTGCTAATTGCAACCATTTAGTGTACTCATCTTCTTCCACACAACAGGCCAAGATTCCTTGATCTGTGTGCTTGTACATGCTTCCTACCATGATGTGGTACTTTTGGGCTTTCACAACCTCTCTATTCCGTGTGTTTACTACTGGATGGTTAGGCCCGTATGTCAATACTGGCACCAATGGCTTAGCCCACTGCGGTACCACTTCCAAATTAAACAAGTAAGCATCAGGAAGGTCATCTGACACTCCTCGTGGGGCTTCTCCTGATGTGAGCCTAGAAAGGTGATCTGCTCTCAAATGAGTCCTCCCTTTTCTTACCACAACCTCAAAATCATATTCCATTAGCAAGAGAAACCATCTTACTAATCTTCCTGTATTGCATGGCTTGTTCACGAGATATAGCAATGCTTGGTGGTCAGTAAAAAAATTTAAACTTGTTTGCAAGCAAATAGTGTCTAAATTTCTTAACTGCATATACCATGCCTAAGCCTTCTCTCTCAGTGGTGGTGTAATTTCGTTCAGCTGCATTCAATTGTCTACTAGCGTAGGCAATTGGAAGATCCATATTACCTTCACTAGTAGGTTGCGCGAGTACACACCCAATAGCAAAATTGGATGCATCCACATGAACATGGAATGGCTTGTTCCAATCTGGTGTTGTCAAGATTGGTGCTGAACATAATCTTCGTTTAAGCTCCTGGAAGGAGTTCTCACATTCATCAGTCCACTCAAAGTTAGTCAAAAGTCCGTACATGGGCTTTGCAATGACGGCATACATGTGAATGAACCGGCGGTAGTAACCACAATGCCCCATGAAAGCTTGTACTTCCTTGACATTCCTTGGCCTAGGTAGCTCTGCCATGGCTCTCACTTTCTCTTCATCAGTGGATATGCCATTCTTGGACACTATGTGTCCTAGAATCTTGCCTTGCCTGACCATAAAAACGCACTTTTCTGGGTTCAGGCAGACTTGATATTCTCTACATTTGTCAAAGATTTGTCTGAGTTCAGGAATATGAGTTTGTCTAATGTTGGAATGAGCACAAAGATCATCAACATAGACTTCTAAGTTTTTCCTAATACATGGCACATTAGTCTCTGGAAGGTAGTTGGTGCATTGGTAAGCCCAAATGGCATTACACGAAAGGCAAATATACCCCACTCTGTGGCAAAAGCTGTCTTATGCTGATCTTCTAGAGCTATGGCTACTTGATTGTAGCCCGAAAATCCATCGAGGAAGTTGTACACTTCCTTGCCTGCTACTCTTTCTAAGAGATGTTCTGTGATGGGAAGCGGATAGTTATCTCGAATTGTGGCTGCATTAACCTTCTTCAAGTTAATGCATACACGCAGCTTGCCATTCTTCTTGGGCACCACTACGATGGGGGATACCCACTCAGTGTGCTCAATTTCATAGATAAATCCAGCTTCAACCAGTCTATCTATCTCCTCTTTGATCTTGGCAGCGTAATTATCGTTATATGTATAGGGCTTTTGCTTAGAGGGTTTAGCATCTGAGGTCATGGGGATAGTGTGTGAGCATATGTCAGGGTCAACACCTTTCAAATCCTTGTAACTCCAAGCGAATACATCTCTGTATTCTCTTAGCAAGGCAATTAACGCATGCTCTTCTTCCTCTGTTAGGTCATGGCCTATGTACGTGCATCTCTCCTCTCCTTCTTCTAGGGCCACTACTATTTTCTTGGTGGTTTCTTTGTTATCATAGGCCTCTCCTAATTGTGCCTCTCGTTTAGGCATTCTTATCATGACTCTCCTGTCGTCTATCTCATACTTCTTAAAATTTTCTGGGACCTCAAACAAAGATTCTTCCTCTTCTGGTGAGACTTCTCTCTTCTTTTCTTCTACTGCTACCTTACACATCCATTAGTGGGCGTCTTCATGCATCCATGAGGATCCTGATCCTAGGGAATGCACCGATTCCGTATCATCTTTGGCTCTATGGATGGGATTCCATTGGATGGGAGGTACATCTCTATGAGAGTAATCTTTGAGATCTACTTTGGTTGTAACACCTAAGTGTTGTAAATACAAGGAGTTGGTTCCCCAGTCCTGTACCACTTGCAACTGTCGCATAAATGGTCTTCCCAAAATCATCTCATATGCATGATTTTTGCTAAAGTCACATATAGCAAATGTATGCTCAAACTCGACACCACAGGTGGTGAGAGTTATTCCTTCTAGCAATCCTAAGGGTCTCTCAATATGACCATCGGCCATCTGCAATTTCATTCTCGTTGGCCTGAGTGCTGGCTTGCCCCAACGCTTCCATAGGGAAGTGGTGGCAATTGCAACTCCTGCACCTGAGTTCCAAATTGCCTTGGTGGTGTACTCCTGGTAGGTAATGGGAAGATAGGTGTTCCCTTCTTCACCTTCACACATATCTCCTATCATATCCAAGGGTATTTCTGGCACTGTCCTTTGGGATCCTACCCGGGAATGAGGTTTCACTATCTCGGGTACTTGCTTGGCGACATGTTTCCATAATTCAGGTCTAACCTTGACTAGCTCTTCTAACTTGAGATTGCACTGCACTTTAGTGTTTTTCACTATCTCTGTGTTCCTAGGTAAGACTGAGTCCTCATTTCGTACCATGACCGTGGGTGCTCTCATACAAGTAGACTTAGCTTCCCATGGGCCTGTGAAGTGGGGTAATTCTTGTAGAGAGTTAGACTCAAAATCCAGTCTGTCCTGAGAGTGGGTGCTCTCCTGCTCCTCATAAATGGATGGGATGTCTTGTGGGAATTGGCCGCGTGCATCATCCACAAGTTCAATAGGAGGAGGGACTTCACTCTCTTTAGCCCATTTGTCTTCTTGAATCTCGCGTAGGAATTCTGGTGTGAACCGATTCATAGAAGATGATGTGTCTGGCTCCGTAGAGTTAGGCACATAGGCTTCAGGCACACAGGCTTCCTGAGCAGGAATGCTTAATCTTTCACTTGCCTTTCCTTGTGTTGAGAGGCGGGTTCCTTTTCTGATTGTGCAATCAGCTTCTCTATTCTTTCTAACAGTCCATCAAAGTGCAACTGTGTCTTCGCTGAACTAGAGATGTTAAATAGGCGACTGGCCTCAAACATGGTTTGAGCCAATTCCACCATCTTAGCACAAATTCTGGTTCGTTCTAACTCTAGTTCTGCTCTAGGGTAACACTTTTCATGATCAGTTACATTTGGCCCTTCTCGGATTCTAGCCTGATATGCTTTAAGCATCATATTAAGGTCTTCGGGAGTGGGATCAGCTAATACTGATCCTGCTTGGGGTGGTGGGTGGGTTACGTGGGGTGTATTAGCGGGTGGAGGGATGGAGGGTGATGGGGATGGTAGCGGTGGGAATGTGTGAGAGTGCGGTTGAGATGTGATCTCTATGATTTTGGCCTTGGTTTCTCGTAGACTTTCCTCAAGTTCACTCATCTTTTTTGCCCATTGCCGTTTCATTCTTTCACGGCTATCTCTCCAAGCTCTAGTCCTCTTTTTTGTCATGCTCTCTGTTTCACTAACATCTGGGCTCTTTTCCTTGTTTACCCCTGGGTTTTGCTGCAATGCTTGAGCTCTAGTGATCACTTGCACGGGTGTAGTGGAAGTGACACTTCCTGTGGAATCTACCACTAACCCAATAACATTAATGGGAGTAATTTTTGGCATATTATTAGGATTCTTAGGGCAGTCTCGTAAGAGATGATCCTTTCCACACTCTTGGCAAAAACCCTGAATCGTCACTGACTGGGGTTGTGTCGGTGGAGGCACAGGGCAATCACGAATGAGATGATCTCCTTGACATCTGTAGCATGGTCCTCTAGGGAATGGAGGTCTTACCTGCCTAGATTGAGGCTTAGGATTGGGGTTTGTATACATGAGGTTTGTGTGATTTGACTCCCAACTAGGTTCACTCGGTTCTTCACTATAGTAGGACTCACCATGTTTAGGAGATTGCATGTAGTAAGCATGGGGACTATCGACATGTGTAGAATCAAAGATAAGGTCACTGGGGTCACTTTCAGAAAGCAGTGGTGTTACAGGGACTATAGCTCTATTCAGGTTTTCTTTTGCAGCAGCATACTTTACCGGAATCACATTAGCTGGAGCTGGGGGTTGTTGTGCTAGCACAGGCTGAGGCCTTTGTTGGTTTTGGTAGGGTTGGTAGGTTTGTTGAGGCCTCGCATACTGTTGAGGTGGGTACTGGTTCTGGTATCTTCCTTGTTGAGGGTATGGTTGTGGGTACGTCTGCCTAACGGTTTGCTTATTGTAGGGGCAATCTTGTGCGGTGTGATTGGTGTACCTTCGTTCTATGGTGCAGTACTGGCTACTAGGATTAACTTGGGGTTGAGCCATAATGGGACATACATTCGCCATGTGGTCGCCACCACAAGTATAGCACCTTTTCACAGGGGCAAACCTTGGGATTTGTTTGTTAGTGACACCTAATTTCTGAGCTACTTTCTCTGCAAGTTCCTCAATTGATGTGGATTGCGTGGAAGAGAGGTTAGAGGCACTATCTGAATCTTTGTATATCTTGGAAAGCTCTAACTCCTCCCCTAAGTTATCCTCGATGTCAATGCACATGCGCACACACTCTTCTATGGTCCTAGGGTCCTTCAAGTACACATAAGATCTCAATTTAGTACTTAGCAATCCATCCAGGAATAAAGCCACTTGCTTAGCTGGTGTGGGTAGCTCCGAAACAGGGCATCTTTCTAAGTATTGCCTAAATCTTCTTCCTACAAGTCTCACGGTTTCTTGAGGGGTTTGCTTGAAGCTGTGAATCAGCGAGGAGGTATTATGCCTTATGCCACTCTTAGAGAATTCAATAATGAAAGCCTCTAGGAGTTGGTCTATGCTTCTGAACTGCCTCTCATTTAGTGGCTGAAACCATGTCAGGGCAGTGTTCCTAAGGGTCAGACCAAAGGCATTGTACTGCGTGAATAGATCCTCCACTTGTTCAGCTCTCAGGACTTGCCTAAACTCGGCCACATGATCGTATGGATCTCCAGTGCCATCGAAGTAGTTCTTCATGGACTTAACTAGCTGAGTCGGTCTCAAAGTCCTTGTGTGCTCTCTAGGTCGTGGTAGAGGGAACTCATCCGCATTTCTTTGATTCCTGTGAGCTCTAAGTATCTCAGGTTCTACTCTATTTGTTTCCGTCCTCATTCTTTCTCTGCCCACTGGGTTGGCAAAGCTTACTTCTGGTCTATCTCTACTTCTGTCTCTTTGCATTCCATGAGCTTGGGATGTTCCAGCTCCAGGGTGACCATAGGATACATTCGATCTTGGTTGGGGGAAAACGAATTCACCTTCCATGTGTAAGCATGCCTATCATTTTCTGTCACCACAAAGATCCTCTCCGAAGCGTGATCTAAATAGGTCACTCTACCTGGGCTATCAGGATCCTTAAACTCATATATCATGATTGTTCCTATATCAATTGGCCGATCAGGTTTGTACCTCCAAAAGGCTTCGTCAGTCTCTCGATTGAGGAGCAAATCTATGCTCTTATTATCCTGGGGAATCCACTCCGGTGTGATAATCCTAGTGAGAACCGATTTACCTCGAGGGGTTCTAGGTTCTGCCCCCATGTTTCCTTCTCCAGGTCACCTAAGTCTGCTTCGGGGATCACATTTCCAAATTCGTCCGTCCTATCTGGGTGACTGGTGACTACGTATATGGTTCCTTCTTTGTCCAAGTATGCTCCATTTTCAAACTTGACAGCTGGGTGCTCTAATCCAATGGATTGATCAGGATTCTTAATCTGTACCACAGATCTTCCTAGGCCGTCCTCATAGATGCTCGCACCTAATCGGTTGGTCCTAAGGTATTCCAGTTGTGTCTTGTACGGGCCTTCTACCCTGTGCAAGTATGGCACTCCTGAACTTCCTGTAGGTCTCTCCATACCTTGAGACATCTCGGATTCACTAGTCTCAGACCTTGGGTAGTATGAGTGGTGGCTCAACTGCTGGGCCCACGACCTAGCAGTGTGGTTGACACTAGCCTCTGAAGACCTAAGGCTTTGTCTATCCCTTACTAGATGTCGCCCTGATCTAAGGTTCATAAGCCTAGCTGAATAGCCCAATTTTGCCCAAGTACAACCTCGTTGCAGAGTCCTTTTGTATCAGTTACTTGATTCTTTTTAGTTGATTCCTGTGTTAAAATTCTTGTCTGATATCACGTCGCAAGGTATATTTGAGTGTAGTTCTGCACTTACAGTTGATCGTTCCACGTTAAGTTCTTTTCCTTTAAAGTTCTCGACAGTACAAAGATTATGTTCTTAGCTTGAACTTGAAAGTTTAGGTATTCTTCAACTTGATAATTGCCTATCGTCGCCCTGACTTACTCCTACCTCTAGTCGTTCTTAGCCTACGCTAGGAATTGACAGAGGGGGATGAAAGTTTCCAACCTTTTGTTTCCTGCTTGGTTGCCCATGAATGCCCAGGAAGTGTGTTCCCAAGCTTGCACTTACACTTGCTTAGAACACCTTTCGATGCTCTCAATAGATCTGTAGAGTTCCAAAGTTAGCTTTAAGATTTAAATTCCAAAGACAGAACCAATGATTCTTATTCCTGTAGCACAAATACTAATTTGCATAGTGAATTTTAGGAAATACAATTCTTAAGACCCCTGACTTTGATCCCCCTGAGTATGGTCAACTTCAAGATACCCTAGCTGAAAATCAACGCATTAGCTTTCCAACAAGCCCTAGAGCTCAAAGAATGGATTTCATATGAAAAAGTTGTGACCGTTCAGGGTTCTAGGGTTAAGACAGGGTTCAAACAGGATCACTGTGCAACAGGTTTTCCCCAAGTTGTTTTCCTAAGGCCTCCTTATGTGCTCTAGAGTAAAATGTTTATGCCCAAAATTAGCCCAACTCTTCAATTTAAAAACCCTAAAAAATTGGCTAAAATTGGCTGTCAATCGCGATGGACAGGGCTGTCAATCGCGATGGACAGAGTATCAATCGCGATGGACAGGCAGGTCAGTCAATCGCGATGGACAGGCAATCAATCGCGATGGACAGGGGTCAGTCAATCGCGATGGACAGGGGTCAGTCAATCGCGATGGACAGGCAATCAATCACGATGGACAGGGGTCAGTCAATCGTGATGGACAGGGGTCAGTCAATCGCGATGGACAGGGGTCAGTCAATCGCGATGGACAGGGGTCAGTCAATCGCGATGGACAGGCAATCAATCGCGATGGACAGGGGTCAGTCAATCGCGATGGACAGGCAATCAATCGCGATGGACAGGGGTCAGTCAATCGCGATGGACAGGCAATCAATCGCGATGGACAGGACTGTCAATCGCGATGGACTGAAATTTTGCAAAATTTTCAAAATTTTTTATGGAAATGTGGTGTGCAGGGTCTCTAGTCCACTATGGTGCACTCAGATTTACCAAAAGGTGAAAATTTCTGTCAATCGCGATAGACAGGAGTCGGCGACTGCGAGACAGTTCTGCACATTTCCGTACCTGCACGACGTGCTGGAGGGGATGATGCTGCTGAAACCTGCAAGAAACTCCAAAAGCATGCAGAAAATAGCACACAACAGTTCGATCTCTCGCTCTCTCTCACAAGTGAAATGAGGGAAATGAGGTGGAGAAGGTGATATAATCAAAAAATTGAAATTTTCGTGATGATGGAAGTGGAGGTGGAAGATGGTGATGATGATGATGGTGATGATGGTGGTAAGGTAAGAAGGAGAAAAATAGGAAAAGTAGAGAAATTACCTACAACGCCAACGTCTCCAATGATCTACGTCTTACCATCACACGCTCGTCCTCAAAGCTCGATCCCCGGCAACGGCGCCAAAATTTGGTGTAGCTCAGTGATGAGTAGCACCTCCTTTAATGTCAATCCGGGAAGACGTGAGGATGGTATGAAGACCTCCAGCAAGTGGAGGCACAAGTGCGTGAGTGAGAAGCACACAAGCATGCACACACATACACGCACACGCGCACACACGGCAAGACAAAGAGTGAGAATCAATGGAGTTCTTAGATTACTTTCAAAAAGCTCTTACAAGTTCATTTCAATTACAATTCAACCTCAAAAATGAGCTCTCTAGCTCTTTTTATAGTTTTTGACTAGGTTTTGGCCCTGTCCAGACCTAGTGTCTGGCCTAGTTAAAAATTAGGTTCCAGGGCCAATTTGAGGGCTTAAACGGAGTCTAAAAAATACGAAAATTGATATGTAGGTACTTCTAAAGCTCCTCAAGCTCAAGGACTCCTTGGCTTACACAAAATGGAGCTACAAAAATATGAAATGGTATTTACAATGATTGTTAGTGATAAGAATCACTGTTATAAAGATGTTGATTTGGAAAAATTTGCAGGGCCTATCTGCTAGATTTGCGTCGACTGCTTTGTCTACTTACTCCTTCACCTCGCTCTGACTCTCTCCGCTGGCTTCCTTGTCTAGTCAGTCCTTGGGTGCCCATTCTGCTCTCAACAAAACCACTCCGGACACAACATTTAAGCAACCACAAAGATGAAGAAGTCAACAAGGACTTGTATGCAGCCCAACCTAAAATCAGTTGTCCTTTTGACATCCAATGGACACCTCCAACAAAGGCTGCATCAACATCTGGTAGAACATTGAAAGCCTCGACGTGCAACAACCATGTGCCTTTGGCATAACCTTGTCTTTTGCACCATTCAGATCATGCATTTCCAAAGTATGCATCAATATAGGGCCACATTACACGGTTGTGCATAAAAACAATCGAGAATGCCAGGCACATGTGACATATGTAAAATATTTTATTCATGCTAACACGTTTCTTCTTGTTTTATGCCATTGTTAAAAAATAAAAAATAAATAATAAAAGGAAAACAGGAGGAAGTAGAAAAGACAATGAGAGGACACATGACCATGCGTTTGATGAGTCTCATCTCTGAACCATGAGCAAGGATATCCATCAACAAGCAAGACAAGGCAAATGGTCAATCACCGTGACGGGAGTACACCACGAAGACTGAAGATCCATGGACCCTTCACCATGGTAAGAACTGCCTATTGTAATAACATTATCACAATGGTAGATCAGGCCACCTCTCCATCAGTGTACCCTTGAGCACTTCGCTCAAGACCCAATCTCTTGCACCATACTTCTTCCCATGCATTCTCGGAGTATGCATACATAGGGCCACATTACAAGTCCGTACACAAGGCACATAATGTTTTCAACCCATGCACTAATACACTTACCCATCATACATTATGGGTTACAAGTACTTTGCATGAAAACTATGAAAGCCATCTTTGGACAAATTAGAGGGCATCAAGGTGACCACAACAAGAGCAGGGAATCCATCCATCACCGAGAGCTCCTCATAATCAACATTGGCCACCTCCTTTGAGTAGCTAGTAGTTTTGGAAAGCTCACAAATGCACCATCCAGATGGAATACAAGGAAGAAGTACATAGAAAGGGACTACAACCAATAAGAGCTAGTAGTGGCAAAGTGAAGAACTAGACAAACGACCAGGTTGCATTGGAAAGATGGACCGCTCCTATTGACACGTGAAGGACACTACCTCTCATCGTGCTACATGGAACAACCACTACAACAAGGGTCTGTCAGGGACTCAGACTCAAGAGGGGGGGGGGAGTGTTTAAGCTCAAGGTCAAGGACAAAGCATGGAAGCGCATCAAGGAAGTGGACACACAAGAAGAAGGAGCAAGTAGGGAGCTCCAAGAAGCACAGGTCAAATTTTCAGAAGAAATCCCTATAAAATAGTGATTTTTATTGTAAATACCATTTTCCATTTTTGCAATTCCATTTTGTTCAAGTCTAGGAGTCCTCGAGCTTGAGGAGTATTAGAACTACCTACATACCAATTTTCATAATTTTTAGACTCCGTCTGAGCCCCCAAATAAGCCTTCGAACCTAATTTTTTAACTAGGCCAAACACTAGGTCTGGACAGGGCCAAAACCACTCAAAAAACTATAAAAAGGGTTGGTGACCTCATTTTTGGGGTTAGCTTGTGGTAGATTTCAGCTTTGTAAGAGAGCTCTTGTGTAATCAAAGTCCTTCCATTGTTCCACTCTTTGCTCTTACTTTGTGCGTGTGTGTGTGTATGTGTGTGCATGCTTGTGTGCTTTCACTCACACACTTGTGCCATCACTTGCTCACGGTCTTCATATTGGTCCTCACATCTCCACAGATTGACATTTATGAGGTGTATCTCCTCACATTGGTACTCAACATTGTGCTAGAGTGACACATGCATTTGATGACTCCTTACCTCCTCATATAGTTTTTGGATGCCTCTCCCGACTTTTCCAACACCTTAGGATTGCCTTGCATGACCTTGCTTAACCTTGAAACCACCATAAGTGATCTAAGTCATGATATTTGTCCACATTAAGGTCTTTTGACCCCTTTTTCCACCTAGAGCTTGCATACTTCACATTTTCAACGCCACATCCACATGGATTCATCCTATCTATCTCGCATGGAGGTGATCTCATCACTTGAGATCTTGTTTTGTTTGTATAACTTGATAGTGGCATACCTATGGAGCATCCACTTGATTCATCTCATGGACATCTTATGGCGTACCTCATGATCACACATGGTGGACCCCACTTAGAGGCTATGTATTTCCACATGGAGAATTTCTTTTTGGTGCTTGTGTTGTTGCTACACCATGGTGGAAACTTCTCCCATACCCTAGCAGCCTCCATACTCTACAAAATGGAGCTGCAAAGGGGGTGTTGAGAATATGAGATTGCATCTCCCTTTTGTGTCTAGGACTCACTCCATTTCTAGTTCATTTCCATTTTATACTATATCTCTTTGTATTTTGATACCTTGCCATTTGCTTCTACATGTGTATTAATTTCCTTCAAGTGGAATTATCCCACATATCATGTACGTTGAAGAGCCCCTCCAACTCTATATAAGGTGCACATCTCCCCACATTTGTACTCGGTTAGAAGCTTGAGGAGCCTACTCCATGCTCTTGGCACAATCTCACTCTAATTCATGTGAGCGTTCCTATTTCATGGTCTACTCACTTTGAGTCTCACACTCTTTCATTTTGTGAGTACACTCTTCTTTCCATTTTTCTTCCGTGCTTGTACTCCCTACAAACTAAGCTAATAAATTTGAAAGGGATTAAGAGGATTAGGAAAAGTAACAAAAATCATAGGAGACAAAAGAATAAGAAAATCAGCTGGACATTGATAAACAAGAGAAACAAATAGAAATGACAAAGCTGCCTAAATACATAAGAGGCATATGTGAAATAACAATGAACCACATAGAGCGATTTAGAACAAGAAGGGGGAACATGATTTTATTAGGTATAGTTGTTGCATCATAGCTCATCAAAGGAGACAAAATCATTGATGAGTATAAGAAAAAACACGAAAAAGTATACATAGAGTTACAAGAACAAAAAAGGATTATAAAGTCATGCCACAAAAAGGTCATCATGATGGAGATAGAAACAATACAATTTAAAAAGAGAATTTCATTTCTAGAGGAAAATGTGGAAGAAAAAATAGAGAACATCAAGAAGGTGGGGGGAGGGATGTAAAACATACAGAATCAAATATTAGGATTCTTCATACCTCCTACGAGGTCTGAAGTAAGTCAAATGAAGAGATAACTAAATTGTTGATGGAGCAACAAATCTACAAGAAAGAAGGAAACAAGAGAGAGGGAAGTTCATCATAAACACAAAATTAAGAACTAAAAGACATTAAGAACGAATCAGATAAATTGAAAGAATAAGTAAAGAATGCTAAGAAAATGGAGCAAAAAGAAAAGAATCATGTAGTCAATGCAATGAGAGGATACAACAACTTGAATGAACATGTAGAAGAAGAAAGGATGGGATGCTAGAGACAAACGGTTGAATTAATGAAGGAATTAGGGATATGGAAAGCAAAATCTAGTCAGTCAAGAGAAGTAATTAATGAAGAATTGGTACAAGAAAGGTCAGATGTAGAAGAAGATGGCAAATAATAAATGAAGATATCGATGAAGAATTGGACGAATTCATCCAAGAACTACACAATGATAGAGAATCTAGAATGAAATACATTAGAGTAATTCATGGACAATATGAAAATAAAATTGAAAAATTTTCCTTGCAATAGTGGGTAAATCTAGCACATCACCATTGGCTAGCATATGGACTAGGAGTTCCATTCTACATGATTTTAGAGAGCATTAAGAATTATCAAACTACAAAATCAAGAATTAGCCCTAATGAATTTTTGGAATATGAAGAAGGATTGGAAATTAACTGAAGATTTTTTTGAAAAACATAATCGTTCATGCAGGAATAAATGGTTGGATGAAAACAAAAAATGCAGAAAAATATGGCTAAAGATCCTCATTCATTTGAAAATTTATCCCCGATATTGTTGGATTTCAAAAAGAAGAGAATGGTAGAAATATTGGTAGATGAGGAAAGAGGGTAGCATCCCCTAAAAATGGCTAAACTTTACTAAGATAGTAGGGCCTAAAATGGGAACTTATCCGTCAAAGTTATACATGTTAACAACTTGCAAATCAGTTGTAGAAGACGTGGCATATGTGAATGATTTTGCCTATATATTAAACGTTAGAATCCTAAAACTCCTCATGACATGTATAAAAGCTTTAAGAATAACGCTATTAGGTCTTACAAATGCACTTTTCTTTTACTTGAGTGAGACTCCCAATAGAATATGCTTAATGGCATATTATAGTAGGAGTGCATTCAGGGGCAGCCACTATGTCCATACTTTTGAAGACACCAATAATTACAAATTTTTTGAAGGCGACTCAGAGATTTCTCGCAAACTCTCACTTGTAATGAATTCTATATTAACAACATATGAAGTGACCCATAGAGAAACCTAAAGAAGGATGTTAGCGAGAGCTTCTTTACAATGGAAAAATGCAATATTGGAAATGTTCAATGATCTTCATGTCACAGAAAGAAAGAATCATGACCTGGTGACACAAGATTATCAAAGAGAAAAGAGACAATAGAATAATTTTTTTAGAGGTCTTTTCAAAGATGGCAATGTCAAGGAAGGGGAGAAATGTTGGAAACACACTTTTGTAGTGGAATAATATTTAATTTTGTATTTTTCATTAGGATAAATTACTTTGGATTTTGTTAAAATGGGGAGGAGTCTTCCTCATTATGAAATGTATCATATGTAATTTTTGTACAATTTTAAGATCTCTCTAGATGGCATATTCTTAGATTAGAAGCTTAGAAAGACCTATTTGAAGTGTCAATCTCGACACTTAAAATAGTATAAAAGACATTTTTTGAGACATTTGTGAAAACATTTTGTTTTTTGATGATTAATGAGAACTAGAGAGCTCTTTGCAACACTCTTTCTCCTCATTCAACTGTCATGGTATCTTCAAATGGATGTTTCGAGTATTTTTTATGGATCTATCTCTATGATCTGTTGTTTTATGTGAACATGTGCTTTCATGAGTCCATATTCATCCTCCAAGCTCTTAAATCAAACTAGGAATTGTTTTCACGAGACTGTGTGAATCTACTAGAATGATAATTCTCTCATCAAGGCGTTATAGTCAATGAAATTTGTATCTAACTTCATTAGCCTCTTCCTTATAAAAAATACCACACTTTAGGCACAAGAATCTGTGAAAAAATCTTATCTCGATTTATACTTATATTAAATAGAACAAATACTTCCAAATATTACGGATGTCTTCATATTGTGTGAGAGGATGGAATAGATTGTGAATGTTATGATCTTTGAAATATAAATCTTGGAGTCTAGTGACAAAGAAAGGGCTAAGGTCTTGGCATACTTCTCGGATTGACAATTTAAAGTGTTTGAGGTTGCTAGTATTTTATGCTATGGTGGTTGGAGAGGACAACTCCAAAGTACAACAAACACATGATATACTCATATGTGATGGTACGTTGCACTCAGTGATTCACTTATATCTCTCACATCACTCATTCTCATATTATTGATCATCTATTGATAAAGAGCTCTCAGCCATCAATTCTCACTATGCTTTGATCTTCATGTTCACTCTTGTGTGTACTATTCATGCATCCTCACTCACACACCCAAAAAACGATGCTTTCCCAAAAAGTAATTCTTTTTTCAAATTTAATTATTTTCGACTATGAGCAGTTGAAAAACACACTTTGATCCATCCACATACAAGCAAACACTTTTTTTTTTGCAAAAGACATGCTTTAGAGTCCCTTTTAATCAATTCTCCACTTTATTTTACACATTCGTTTAGTTGTTGGCAAAGATGCTATTGACACCTATTATGAACCTGACACTAGGATGATATCATGCTCCTGTATCCATAGGTATCCATGTTTTGTGCCTAGAGAGTTTTCTCCAAATACACAGTGCAACAATGATGTGCACTCTCAAAATGAATCTCATGCAATTGGAGGAAAGCATATTGATCTTTGGAATCGTAGTTCACTATATCCTCGTGATCCAATTTTGTCTTATGATCCAACATTCCATAACCTCTCAGGTTAACTTAAAATCATTTGTGTGGGTGAATTTTAACTACTAGGTTATTGCAAGTAATTTTCCACACATTCACATGATACTACTAAATATTAGATCTCACACTATAAACTCCATCATATGAGATTTTTCACTTTAGAAATCACAGTCATATCTTTACAATAACTTATAGAGTTTGAAAAGGATATGGAAGAAAAGGAAAGAAAATTGCAAAGTTAAATGGAAATCTCCAATACTTGACATTTTATTTATAGGAAAGAACATTATGATCCATTGCAACAATGTTTCTTTTGCAGCAAGGTATGTATTTTTTTTCTCATTTTAATGAAGATTTGAAATCGAATCTTTCATTGTGTAGTTCATTCATTCTAAACATAAGTACTTCATTGACAAGAGAAGAACAATTCAATTTGTTGGATGGTTGTATAATCAATAAAGAAATAAGTTCTTTTGTAGACACACCCATATAATAGTGCATTACAGATGATGTTCAAGTTTATTTTTGAGAGAAGCTAAACATTATTATCAAAGTGCTAGATATGCAGGAAATATGTGATAAAGCGGGCATGAATGTAAATTGGTATACTACAATGTACAACCTCATGAACCAAGGCTTACTAAAAACAGGTATTTCTCAAAATATTTCTCCATGCCCATATTAAGTGTCTATGAAGAAAAATATTTGTAATAATGATGTGGCACATATTGTTGGAAAATATTTAATCATAGAAGACATTATGTCTAGCTTTGATTATCATCCAAGCATTCCCAAGAAGCAAGTAAAGAGCTTATCTACACAAGCATTTACTTACACTACATCCAACAATGTACTTGTAGATATTTACAAGCTTCAACAAGTAATGGTTCACTTTTATAAGTCAACAATCAAAGGTGCCCCACTACATTTTGTATGTTTTTGAAGTTTTATTAAATTCAAATGTTAAATTAGGGTAATGTTTTCCTTTTTTGTGAAGAATTTAATTTTAAATTAAGATTCATACCAAAGCCTAATGAGTGTTAAATTATAAAGGGTCAGTGATTAGAAAGGTTGAGTGTGATACTAATTAATGAAGTCGTTTACCATGCAATGGGTGATAGAAGTTTGGAATCCACTTCCCATTTGAGTTATAGTTTCCAAACAAAGAAAGATAATTGGTGGGATGATATAGAAGTTTCCAAAGAAACAAAAAACGTTGTTTCTTGGGTAGGAAGACATGGATTAGATAAATAATTTCTTCTCAAATACATGGTTAGAAGCATTCTATAGATGGTATATGTAATTTTGATGTAGAATGAAGTTTGGGTAGAGACCTTAAGAGTATAAAATGCATGCTAGATTGTAATCTTCTCTTTTTCCTTACCTATATTGGACAAGATGTTACAAAGCATCTAAGAGATAATCTAAACCTACAAGGACATTGATGAGATTTGATGATTATAAAGATATTGATGAAATTGAGCCATGGAATATTAGGTAATGGGAGATATCTCTTTTGAGGTTTCCAATATTAGAGGAACAAAATCATGAGAAAATAATGAATGATTGGAACATGTTTGCTCTATTTCCAATTGATCACTATTCACTTTTGCACGTTGCATGCCTTGATGAGTACCTTTTAAAGGCTTTTGAATCTCTATATTGAATATGCATTTGCAATGAAACCACTTATGATGTCTGTAGCAGCAATTATGAAAATAGAATCTCTTCTTAATTGGACTAGTTGTCATGGTGTTCATGTATCTTTAGTTGTTAATAGTAGGGTGAGTCTCAAGAGATTTTACATCTTATACCCTAGGAGCATGCAAGGTACTCAACACCACCATGGATGACACCCCACAAGAAGCATCCAATCACAACCCACTCTTCTAGACACTGCTTGAGTTAGGGCACTCATTTCTGTAGCATTTCACCCTACGGAAATGAAGCTTCACAAGATGAGAGAAATGCATCATAAGATATGCAACATTCCCCTTCTATATCTAATGATTATCCCTAAAGTAGGTCAACATTGTAGTCAAAACCCTAAGGAATGTGGATAGATACAAAGCATACATAAGTTAGAGTCAGATTTTTAGGAGTCCTCAAATGAAGAAAATGTTAACAAGCCAACATGGAACAACATTCATATTGGAACAAACCCTCATGTAACACAAGGAGGAAAGATATTACCTACAATACAAGGTAAGAGTCGAATGGACAAAGAAAGAAAGAAAAATCCACATGAAAATAGGTCTGATCTATCAACCATGTCATAGACCACAATGATCACAACCCAACATCCCTCCAGATTTAGAACCATCATAGATATGCAGAAACCAAACCAAAGTTTTTGTCGAGATAAGGCATTATCAAAGTTTTCTGGAGATTCTATTTCTAGGAAGGCCATTTGAAAGATTTGTAATGGAGAAGCTCCAAACTATTGTTCCAAACCTCACATTCAAGGGATAGGAACTGAGGGACCCCAAGAGGCTATGGAGGCTTATCTAATATCAATGTTGGAAGACTCTAACTTATGTGCTATCCATGCGATGATAGTGACAATACAACCTAAGGATATGTAGCTAGATAGAAGGATTACAGGAAACAATCCTTAAGCCTTGTTATCTCTCTTGATGAGAAAACCTTTTGTATATTCCAAAATCATTGATATGATCTTGCTCATATTGTATTTGGTATCTAAAGTGTCTTGAAGTCTATTTGTTGCTTATGTTTTTCAAAGTGTATTTCTACATGAATATCTTAGTCTTACACATTTTTTTACTAAGTTTAACATTTGTTTATTGTATATGAGGTGTATATTGGGTGAGAAAAGTGCCTAAAATGACGTAGAATATCCAAAAAGGCTTTCCATAGAAATTCAAGATTAAGCCATGCAAAACTTTCTTTGGCTATTCTCAGCAGGAAAATCATATTTCATGTGTGTTGGAGTGTATGGTATGCCATAATTGAGGTAAAATTCATGACAAAGCCTTGTATAAGCAATATATGAACTTGACACATGTTTATATGCATTTATACCTATCCAAATGTGCTTGAGGGCATTTAAGAGGGCCCTAGAAAGGAAAAAGGGGGCTTTCCATAGAAATCTGGGTATGAGCCTTGCAAATGTTTTGCAGGGTCCATATCTGTATCTTTGTGTGAGTCCCTTTTTTCCTTTCCTACACCCTTAGAACTCTCATTCATTACGCAAAATTCAAAAAACATTATTTCCACTCTACAACACATATGAAGTATATGTTCACAACATAAAACCACAATAGAGACATTTGAATGCACATGTGAATTGAAGAAAGCATCATTTTTATTAAATCTTCTTACAATTGGCTCTTGGACTTCAACCTCCCCATTACATTATTTCTTCTTTGGAAAACTTGTGGCAATCAGTAGGTCAAAATAGAGTGAGATATTACATGGGGGTTTGTCAATCCAAGACCCAAAGAGATTCCTATTTTTGCAAATATTTTTCCTCGAAAGTTAGCTCCTACAATAGTAAAGGCAAAGGACTTCCCAATCAAAATTAGAGAGCTAGTCCTTTGCATTATTATAGATAGGCACAAAAGTTTACACAAGGCATTCAGAAACCAATTCATGAATAGTCCTTGAGGGGAATAGTCCTATCAGACAATCATAAAATCTTCTTTCACAAATTTTCCAATGTATTTCGCCAAGCATGAGGCATCGTCAAGGGCAACCCTATCACTAGCACTCGTTGCCACAAATTTATCAACTTTAATAGCTAAAATCTAGATGAAAAGGCAACCAACATTGTATTCATTGGCTATGATTCAATTCAAATGGGTGACCGATTCTATAATCCATCAAGAAAGCAATTTACCACTAATAGGGATGTTTTAATTGAAGAACATAGTTCATGGAATGATGAGACAATCAAAAGGTAAACTTAACATATGATCTTGATTCAAATTTTCATCCATTAGGAAGCAAGCATGATACACAAGTGCACGACTCAAGAAGTGAATCAGATGATGATCAAGATGAGAAGGAAAGAGACTATAAGCTCTAGAAATCAAGAGGAGAGGCCAAGATGCAAGAATGTGGTGAATGCTCCAAGCACACTCCTAGAAGGTCAACAAGGGAGAGAAACCAACCTTAAAGGTACCAAAAGCACTCTACATTTGTAACAAAGCCATACATGTATTTGGACAAAGACTCAATTTTAGAGGAACCTTAAACACATGAGAAAGCTAAGGATAATCCTAATTGGGAGAAGCTATGAAGGAGGAGATAGAAGCTTTAAAGGAAATAGGCACATGTGATTTAACTCCAATGCGAACCAATTAGAAGATAATTGGTTGCAAATTGGTCTATAAATTAAAAAGGAGTTTAGATGGATCACTTTGGAGGTACAAAGCCAGATTGGTTGCTAAAGAATATGCTCCAACTTAGGGCATAGACTATGAAGAGACTTTTTGACTTTTTTGCCAAGATGACTACCATCAGGACATTGCTTAGTGTAGTAGCAGCAATAAGCTGGAAGCTACTTCAACTTGATGTGAAGGATGCTTTTCGAAATGGGTGGATCAGTGAAGAGGTATACACATCACAACCCCTAGGGTTTGAAAAATCTAATTATAATTCTTATGTATATAGGCTCTACAAGGTGTCGTATGGATTAAAACAAGATCTTAGAGCCTAGACTTTCGGATTGGTAACCTATCTACAAGATCAAGAGTTCAAACCAAGCAATGCAGACCCTTTGTATATGTAGATGATACAATTGTGATAGGTGATGACTTGAATGCAGGAGGAGTTCAAAATTAGTGATCTAGGAGAGCTCACATTTTTTGTAGGAATGTAGGCCATATACACAAATCAAGATATGTATTTGACTCAAAGGAGGTACATTCATGATCTACTTTTGAAATTCAAGATGGAGAATGCTAAACATGCAGGTAGACTATTGGAAATGAATCATAAACTTAGTGTTCATGAAGGTGATCATATTGAAGACATAAAAGAGTACATAATCTTGATAGGTAGCTTGATTTATGCTACTCGTACAAGATCAGGCATCGAATATATTGTAGAAGTGCTAAAACAATTCATGCACTATCTAAGGAGACCACATAATATGAATGTAGCTAAGAGAGTACTCAAGTATCTCAAAGGCACAACCAATGAAGGTATATTCTATCCTTATTCATCATATTTGGATCTTAAGCTATACTCATATGCAGATTGGGCAAGATGTAAGGATGATAGATGTACTTCAAAATTCTTAGAGTTTGTAGGTTCTAAGCTTGTGTCATGGAGTTCCAAGAAGCAACCTACTATTGCATCATCCTCAACTGAAGCATAATATAGAGGATTAACCATAGAAACTCAAGAATCTATATGCTAAGAGAGTTGTATGTAGATTTGGGATTTGTGAGTTAAAAAATGCACATATTTGGAGATAATAAGTAGAATGCACATCGCAGCAAATCCCGTTTACCATGAGAGAACCAAACATATAGAGGTTCATTATCATTTGATCACGGAGAAGCTCATGGCAAAAGAGATGTTGGATATGTGTAGAAGTGAGGAGACACATGAGAAGCACCCACAAGGAGCACAAACATAGCAAGACATATGGAGAGATGGATGGTGAGAATATCTCTCTCTATCGACGATGTTGAGAACTAAAGTAAGAGCCGAATAATATCCCTAAGTACAAAGTACCAGCACATATGATTGAATCATGTATGCCATAACATGGGAAAAAGCCTCTAGCCAGTACTAGAGTAAAAAGTGTCCATGTCGAGGGAAAAGATACATCAAAGCTACTAGAGGAACACATAAGTGTAACAAACCTCCCTAGGGTAAATGATGTGAACACATATAGGAAGTGAGAGATCAGACCCCATAAGGTAATAAGCCTAAAGCTTTACAAAAAGCTTCAAATGTTTTTCGTGGAAGAGCTTTGGTGAATATGTCTACCACATTATATTCTGTAGGCACATATACCAAATCAATATCTCCTGCATGAAGGTTCTCTCTCACATAGTGATAATGCACCTCAATATGTTGTTCCGTGCATGAAGCACTAGATTTTGTGCAACAACCAATGCTCTTTGACTATCAGTGAGAATATGCATAGCAGCATCAATCTCCATGCAAAGATCCATCAATAGGTGTTAACCATATACACTCCATTGTAGTTGTGAAAACTACCCTATAATCAGCTTCACAACTCAATGTTGCCACTATAGGTTGCTTCTTACCCAACCAAGATATGCATGAGTTTCCAAGGAAAACGCAATTACCACTAGTGGACATGCAAGTATCATAACAACCAGCCCAATCACTATCTATAAAAGCATGCAAGCATGACTGAACCTCTCTTCCATAAAATATACCTAGACTCAAAGTGCATTTGAGATATCTAAACATAGGTTTGATTGCTTGCCAGTGCTTAGTGCCAAGGCTATGCATGAAGACCCAATTGGAAAATTGCATACTATATATTGTCTATGTGTTGCATGCATATATATGACATCCCACAACTTGCTGATAAAGAGAAGTGTCAAATGCATCATTGGAATCCTCAACTGAGAACCTTAATTCTATCTCAACTCATGTGGAATCTGACTTGCAATCATCAAAGTCAAAATGTTGAAGTATTTTTTCAGCATACTTTGCTTGATGCATAACAATTCCCATCTGAAAGGATTCAAATTGGATGCCACGATAGTAGCTCAAAAGACCAAGATAAGTGACATCAAAAGTATGCTACAAATCATCCATAAGAACATCAAGTTTTGCATCACATGACCTAGTCAAGAGTATGTCATGGACATAAAGAACAAGCACTGTAAGATCAGCACCATGTTTGCGTACATAGAGTGTGCTTTCAATTGGACTACATGTGAAGCCAAGAGCAATCAAGTGCTTATGGATTTTGACATAGCATGCACATGGAGCTTGCTTGAGACCATGCAAGGCTTTATGCAAGCGACAAACCATATGCTCTTGCCCTTTCATGGAAAATTTAGGAGGTTGCTTCACATAGACCTCTTCTTACAAATTACCATTCAAGAAAGCTATTTTTATGTCCAACTAATCTACTTTCCGACCTCCATGACAACCAATGCAACCAGGATATGAATGGTAGTCATGCATGAAGTAGGTGCAAATGTTTCCTCGTAGTGAATTCCATATTGTTGCGCATATCCTTCGGCAACCAATCTAGCTTTGTAGCGATCAATGCTACCATTAGACTTTCTCTTAATCTTGTAAACCCACTTTGTACCAATGGCATGTTTTCCTTTTGGCAATTCACATAACTCCTAAATACCATTCCTATGTATGGAATCCATTTTTTATTTCATAGTGCTCATCCAATGTGGATCATTACATGAATCTTCAAAAATTAAGTGGCTCTTCATTGCATTCTATTGCAATAAGAGAATAATCCATAAAATTACTTGATGCATGGCGAGAGCTTGATCTTTTTCTACCAAATAAAGATGCAGTCAATTTGGTTTCCGACAAAGTTTGTTTTCTCCACTTTGGCATACTTTGTGCACTCTTGATAGACATGCATTCATTATGTAATACATCTTAAACATGTATATCATGTGTAGGCCGAATTTCATGCGCATTTTCAGCCATATTTAGTCACAAATGTTCAACCATGTGTGGCTGGAAATTTCTAGCAGTTCTGATAATTTTTTGTTGAAAACATTCAGCCATGTTTGGTTGGAAATCCTCTACATTTTCAGCTCTATTTTGCTAGAATTTTTCAGCCCTTTGAGCCTCACTTGGCTGGCCTACATGGCCATAGTCGTGCATACCACTTTGGAACAAAGGCATGAGTGTATCGAACACATCTTGTGAACTAAGTGTTGGTTGTTTTTTGCATTCAAGTAGAGGGAATACTAAAGTTTCACCAATTACCACATCTCAACTCACAATAATTGTGTTCGTCAATGGATGGTACAAAACATATCCCTTCATTTTAGCACTATAACCAACAAGTATAAATTTCTTTGCCTTATCATCAAGTTTATGATGTTATTGTGATGGCACAAGAGCATATGCCAAGTAACCAAACATGTGCATATGACTAACCATAGGTGTATGTCCATTCCAAGCCTCATAAAGAGTGATGACTCTCAATGCTTTTGTAGGGCAATGATTCAACATAAAGTTTGCACACATGACCACTTCCATCCAGAACTTATAAGGAAGGTGCTTTCCTTCAACCATACATCGTGCCATTTCAAGGAGTGTTCTATTTTGACACTCAACAACACCATTTTTTTGGGGTGTATATGGCACCATACATTGGTGTGAAATACCTCTTTCAAGATGTAAAGCATTAAACACATGTGACATGTATTCAACACCATGATCCGTGCATAGAGTCAAAAGCTTGTTTGAAGAAAAATTTTCAGCCATAGCTAAAAATGCTTAGAAGCAAGAAACTAACTCATTCTTTGCTTTGTATGGAAAGTAGCATCATGAATGAAGGTAACAAAATATACATGGTTTCCAAAAGATGGAGTCTTGAGAGGACAACATACATCACTATGAACAAGCTGCAATTTTCTTATAGTATGTGTATGACTATCTTTTGGAAAAAATCATGATGCATTTCTCCAAGAATGCAACCTTCACATGCATCCTTTTCAATGGACTCAAGTGTTGGCAAACTAATAACCTTGTCCTTCTTTTGCAAGTAAAGCAACCTACTGAAGTTGAAGTGACCAAAATGAGCATGCCAAAACTCCATTTTAGGCTTGGAAGAAGTATGAGGAACCAAGGCATTTGAGGCAGCCCTCTTGTATGTATCCATGCGATAAAAATCATTACATAATGTATCTGACATCATGATAATATCAACATCGTTGAAATCACGAACCACGAACTTATCATCAACAAAGTGTACATGAAGTCCAACTTTGACAATCAATGGAACTAAAATTAAGTTCTTCTTGATACCGAGTACATACAATGCATTTTTCAAGAGACTCACACCTCCATTTGCAGCCATAAGCTCAATTTTTCCTAGTCCAATGATAGGATAAGAGGCATTGTTTGCACAAACCACATGTCCTCCTTTGGGTGCATCTTTCAAAGATGCAAAATATCTTTTGCATGAAGTTATGTGCTTTGAAGCACCACTATCAAAGAACCAATTCTAATCAGCCTCACTCACAACCATACACTTAGAATGCAAAGATGCAACATTGTGACATGTAACAACACATGCCCAAAAATCTTAAGCCAAATTTTTAGCAATAGACATGTTGTATTCCTTCTTCTTTTCATTGTGCTTAGCAAACTTTCTACACTCATCAATACTATGGTCAACCTCTCATAAATATTTTCATATCTTCTTCTTTTGCAAAGCAACACCATTAGAGGAATGCGTGGAAGAGGAAGGTTGAGGTTTTGGTTTTGATGAACCCAAAGCTGAACCATACTTGCTTTTCACCTTTTGATTCAAGTGGCTAATCCATGATATGATATCAAAAAGTACTTATCTTGAGTAAAATCACTAACGCACTCTCTTTGAGAGAGATGATTTTCTTCAAATAAAGGAAAGATTTCCTTACAAGTTATTAAACTCAATATAGATCTCACACAAAAGTCTCAATTCACTCTACAACTGAATGATCAAAGAAACCACACACAAACTCTACTTTTTGGCTATTTAAAAGAGAAAGAGTATCCATTTCAAACTCCTCCTTCAACATTATATAGGATTTTTGTGAAGTTCATGATCAATTACAAAAAATTTGAATTCTAAACAACATGCTGGTTGTGTTTGTTATGATTGAAGATACTTTTTCCCATAATCTAGGAAAGTGAGTGTCAACTAACTCTATTGATTTGGTAGTTGATTGATCGGCAAGTACAACCAACCTCAAATCTCATGAATTTTTGAATTTCTTACATTTATTCTTTACTAAGAATAATGGTCCGATAGTCATAAAGACTTATGGTTTCTTACATGGATGATGAATCCTTATGGAATATCATAAATGAACCTTTACAAGAATGAAGATTCTCAAGGAGTATCGTATCACTATAACTCATTTTTAATGATTGATTTAGGACTAGCACAAGTCCTTCTCAAGCATGATGTAAGGTTGATGATCTCATTGCTCCCCCTCAAGCTAAAGCATGCTTGAGTCTTCATTCTTTGATGACTTGAAGTCGTGCTATTGTTTTGAATCTACATAGTTGAATCCATTAGGAGCTTTGATCATCATATCTGCTACATGCTTCTCATTCAAAGAAAATAAATATCAATCTCTTTTTACACTTATGTGTTCCTCGAGTAGCTTTGATGTGAACCTTTTCCCTATACATTGACACTTTTTACAATAGTGTTGGCTAGAGGTTTTCCCCCCATATTACCACATACATGATTCACTCATATGTGGTGGTACTTTGTACTTAGGGATATTATTCAGCTCTTACTTCAGTTCTAAACATCATCAATAGAGAGATTTATTCCAACCATCCATCTTCTTCATGTGTCTTGCTACATTTGTGCTCCTTGTGTGTGTTTCTCCTGTGTCTCTCACACGTCTACACACACACACACACCCAACACTGTTATCAGAGCATGTTTAGCTCCTTCTCAAGTTTTGGTTTTTTGTGTCACAGTGTGCGTGCACTATTAAGGGTGCAAATCAACTTCAGAGCATAGAACATTGAATTCTAGTAGCCATGAAACATTTCCACTAGTTGCACTAGGGTTTTACCCCCCTTTTAAAGCCATTCATGAAGTCAAAATTGCCATGATGGTTTGTGAGCTGAAATCTCATCATTCACTTCAATTTTTGTTGAAGTAAATATTTTGTCACATTCTTGTTTTTTAGTGAAATGACCAACAGCAATGACTTTTTTGGCATGCTTCAAGTTGAAGATAAGTTTGATGGGACCAACCATCCAATGTGTTCTTACATGATGAAGCATGTTCTTGTTGCAAAACAACTTTGCAACATAGTGGTGGATGTAGATCAAAGGCCCATAGGTTCTTCTATAGTCTACTGTCATAGATGGAGCTTCTTCTTCTATTACAATGATTACTCCTTCTCCATGTACACAAGGGCAACTTAGATGGGATGGAAAAGATGCTCAAGCTCATGCATTAATTGCGCTTTTTATGAAGCCTCATATAGTTCCATGCATTTGGTCATGTTCTACATCAAGTCAAGCATGGGAGACTCTTTCTTCTTTGTATGCCGTGCGTAATGAAGCATGTGTTGCATACTTAAGGAAGCAACTTGAGGATGTATGTATGGCTGAAAATGAGTTTATGGATGTGTATGTGACATGCATCAGCACTTAACATATAAGGTACTCTCAATTGGATTGTTCTCAAAAACATGTGCAATCAGATAGGCAAGTATTTTTTCATACCAAGAATGCAGTGCTTCCTTCAAACAACATAACGCCTTTTTCAATCTGCACACTTGGTTTTCATGCCCTTTCTACACGACGCCATGAGGTTGAAAAACATACACTTCTTCATGCAAGTCACCATTTAGAAATGTAGTTTTAATGTCCAACTGATGTACATTCCAACCATGATGAGCTACAAGTGCACAAATGCTATGAATAGTAGTCATTTGACATGTAGGATCAAGGTCTCATCAAGATCAATGCCTCTTTCCTGAGCATAACCCTTTGAAACAAGCCTAGCCTTATACTTGTCTGCTATTCCATCAGGCTTACACTTCAAATTGTATACCCACTTAGTGCCAATGACTTCTTGTGATGAGGAAATTCACATAAAGACCAAGTACCATTTTTCATGATAGCATCATATTTTGATTGCATAGCCGCCATCTAATTTTTTGAATTTTGTCCCTCATCAAACAAAACTAGCTCATTCTAATCAAAAGACTCAAGGCAGACATAGCTTAGCAATCTGATCCAAAAGAAGCACTATTAGAGCTTGAATGAGTATGATATGATAGAGGTGCATCTAATTTGCTATAATGCAAAGTCTATACTAGCCATTTTGGCATAGTTTTTGCCTCCTCAATATCAGCTTTCTCATCAACAAGTGTATGGTGTAAATCTACATTAGAAATGGAATGATTTGCATCATTGCATGAAGCATGTAAAAGCTGAGAAGTTGCCTCATTAGTGAAAGAACTTGGAGAAGCTTGTAGGAGGTAGAAAAATGTGTTTTGAAGCGATGAAGTTTGGTCTAGTCAACTGGCACAAGACTAACCCTTGAGCTTATGGAGACTCAAATAGACCTTATAGGCATGCGATAAGTGCAAGGAAATGCACTATGTATTTTGGAGCATCAAGGAGAAGGAGTGGATACAAAACAGATAGGTTTGCATGTCGACTAGCTCAAAAAACTTACTATCTATGGAAGAGACAATGAACTTCACATGCCCATAGCGACCAGCGTGATTACAATTAAGAAAAATCATTTTATGAGAGTGATACACATAGGGTTGAGTGTATATAATGCACAAAATTATAAGGAATAAGAAAAATATGCTATAGGAATGAATCAGACACTCAACAGTGGTACCTCCTATTTTTTAGGAATATGCAGAGATTGATCCCGAGACAGAACAACTACGATTTCTCCCAATCTACTGAACCAAAGGCTATCTCAAATTTACATGCATAAGCTAGACACTAATACCTTACCAATGATCCATCTCTCATCAAATTTGGGAGAGAGAGAGCAGCAGCCTCTCCAAGATTATTGTTGGCAAAGAAGATGATGTAGAAAATTGAAGGAGCAAGACAATGATGGTCACAAGTGTATCTATATTGCTTCCATATATTGTACAAATGATTTGAAGTATTTCTACAGACTCTAGGAGTGTTCCACAACTTCCACAAGTGGATTTTGAATTCAAGTGAAGGTGGGAATGGTTGTTGGAGGGAATCGATTCACTTTCCTACAATCTAGGAAAAGTGAAGATCTAGTTTGATCTACTTTTAGGTGATTGATTGCTTGATTGATTACAACTCAACCACCACAAATTGGTGGGCTTTGGGTTGTCTTTCTTTACTTTTACATGTGTAAAGCTCAAGTCTTTTACAATGATAAATGAACCATCAAAAATCTCCCAAAAAAAATACAATAAATGAGCATAGGTAAAAGAACTATCCAACGGATATTCTTTTGTCGTGATCCAAGCGATAGTTTTTGATGTAGATCAAATCCACCTCCAATGGTAAAAGATCCATGAAAAATCTTTTTTAAAAAATACAATAAGTGAGCATAAGAAAAAGAAATCTCCAACCGATATTATTTCGACACGATAGCCTTTGATCTAGATCAAATCTACCTCAAGCATAGTGTAAGCTTGATGTTCCAATAGCTCCCCCTCAAGCTAAAGTATGCTTGAGTCTTCATTCTCTGATAGGTTGAATACTTGCCATTGCTTTGAAACTACAAATCTTTATTCCATCAAGTTCCTTTTTCATCATATATGCTACTTGCTTTTCAGTAGGAACAAACGAAATGTCAATCTCCTTTGCTATGAGCTTCTCTCTGATGAAGTTGTAATGAACCACTATGTGTTTGGTTCTTGCATGGAAAATAGGATTTGCTGCTAGATGCAGGAACTTATATTATCTCAAAATATGTGATGTTTGGAACTTAAAATTCCCAAATTTGTATACAATGCTTTTAACCAGATTGCTTCTTGAGTTGCTATGGTGAAACCTCTGTACTCTGCTTCAGTTGAGGATAAAGCAACTATGGGTTGCTTCTTGGAACTCCATGACAGGAGCTTCAAACCTGCAAATGCTAAGTAACTAGAATTACTTCTTCTATCATCCTTAGCTCCTGCCCAATCTGCATCTGAATAGATTTTGATATCCAAATCTGAAGAGTAAGGATAAAACATACCTTCGTTGATTGTACATTTGAGATACTTAGGTACTCTTTTAGCCGCATCCGTGGTCTTCTTGGTGAGTGCATGAATTGACTATGCACTCCCACACTATATGAGATGTTTGCCCTTGTATGAGTAGCATATATCAAACTACCTACCAAGCTTTTATACTCTTTAATGTGTTCAATTTTCCCACCTTCATAAACTGTACTAAGTTTATGATTCATCTCCAAAGGTGTACTTGCAAGTTTAGTGTTCTCCATTTTGAACTTGAGAAGTAGATTCTAAATGTATCTTCTCTGAGTCAAATACATTCGTTGATCTATGTATATCATCTACATACCTAGGAAATATGTGAGCTCACCTAGGTCACTGATTTTGAACTCCTCTTGCATGTCTCTCTTCATCCTTTGAATGCCATTTAGATCATCACCTATCACAATAATATTATCTACATATACACATAGATAGATAACCTCATTGTGATCCCCTTTGATGAATAGAGAAGGATCTGAGCTGCTAGGTTTGAACCCTTGATCTTGAAGATATGTAACCAACATGTAATTCCAAGCTCTAGGAGCTTGTTTCAATTCATACAATGCTTTCCTAAGTCTACAAACATAAGATGGATGATTATGGTTTTCAAAGCTTGGTGGTTGTGACATGTATACCTCTTCACTTATCCAACCATTAAAGAATGCATTTTTCACATCAAGTTGGAGGAGTCTCCAATTCCTTACAGCAACTACACTTATCAATGTCCTAATTGTAGTCATCTTTGCAACTAGTGAGAATGTTTCCTCATATTTTATACCATGCATTTGTGAGCATCCTTTGGAAACTAATCTTGCCATGTACCCGCAATCTGGTCCATCTGAATCTCTTTTAATTTTATATACCCATCTGCAACCATTTACCTTTTGATTTCGTGACATTGGAACCAAATCCCAAGTGTTCATCTCCTTCAATGCATCTATTTCTTCTTTCATGGCCTTTTCCCAATTACGGTTTCCCTTTGCCTCTTCATAGGTTGAGGGTACTTCCTCTGAAATAGAGTTTTTGCCAAGTAGATTGAATGCTTCGTAACAAATGTGGAATCATATCCATACCTTTCTGGTTGTTTCTTCTCTCTTGCTGATCTTCTAGGTGCTTGTTTGGAGCATTCTCCAACCTCTTGCATCTTTGCTTTGCCTCTTGACTTCCATAGCTTGTAAGCCTTTTCCCTTTCATCTTGGTCATCGTCTATATTACTCCTTGGATCCTGGACTTGTGTATCATGCTTGCTTCCTAATTGATGAGAATCAGAATCAAGATCACATGGTAGAGTTACCTTTTGTTTGTCTTCATCATACCAAGATGTGTTCTTCAAACACAACATCTCTACTTGTAGTGAATTTCTTGGTTGAAGGATCATAGAACCTGTAACCCATGTGAGTTGAATCGTTTCCAATAAACATTACCTTTGTTGCCCTTTCATCTAGCTTACCTCTTATTTGTGATGGTACATTAACATAAGCTAAACAACCAAAAACCTTGCAATGTCCAAGACTAGGTTTGCTTCCATTCCATGCTTCATAAGGATTCATACCTTGAAGTGATTTGAAAGGTAGTCTATTGACAAGGTACATAGCAGTTGAAATTGGTTCTGCCCATAATAATGTGGCAACTTCTTCTCTTCAAGCATTGTTTTGGCTGATCCAACCAATGTCTTGTTTCTCCTCTCAACAATTCCATTCAGTTGAGGAGAGTACCTAGTAGTCACTTCCCTTTTGATACCTTTATCCCGCAAGAACTCATCAAACTCTTTGGAGAAGTATTCTCCCCCTCGATCAGATCTAAGCTTCTTTAGTGATATACCTATATGATTCTCCACATGTGCTAGATAAGTTTTGAAGCAATCAAACACTTCATTACTCATCATAAAGTATACAACAGTCCATCAACTATGGTCATCAATAAATGAGACATAATACCTTGATCATGCCAATGAAGGTTCTTGACTTGGTCCCCATACATATATATGTACTAAGTCCAATAAGTTGTTGTGGATGTAGCCTTTGTGGTTGAATGGTTGTCTTTGTGCCTTCCCAATCTGAGATGCATCACACATGTTGATCATGTGTTGCTTTGATATGTTTGGTGGTCCTAGAACACTTTGATCCCTAGATATATCCTTCAAGGTTCTTTTATTCACATGAGCAAGTCTCTTATGCCACACTTCAAGCTCACTTAGGGTTTGAGACCCAAAAGTGAATAGAGCTATGTTCCGGGGTTCTGTTACTTCAAAAGTAAAGAGCCTACCATGCTTCTCACCTCTGGTTATCTTCTTGAAGCCTTGACATAGATCTTCCACAAAAGCTCCATGTTGGGTGAACCTAACTTGCAAGCCTTTTTCAACTATTTGGCCTACACTTATTAGGTTTTTAGTGATAGTTGATACATAGAGAACCTTACTCAAAATGTTTGTCCTGCCATTCGAAGCTTTGACATTACCAATCTTCTCCACATTGTGCTTTGTTTCATCCCCTTTTTGCACTTCATGTCTATGCTTTGGACTTTCCAAATCAGATAGAAGAGCAATGTTGTTTGCAACATGATTCGAACATCTTGAATCTATGTAGAACAAATGATCATCTTCTTTACCTTCTTTGTGGCTTAGATTCATGAGAAGCAATGAGTCTTCATGTGGTTGATCTTTGGAATAATTTTTGTAGTCCATTCTATTATAGCCTCTATTATTATTGTTGAAGTTGTGTCCACCTCTGCCTCTATTGTTGCCATATCAACCTCTTCCACTTCCTTTCTGGGTCTTCCCATTGAACCAAAATTTCTCAATGGTGTGGTTGGTCTTATCACAGATGGAACAAGGTTGAACATTCTGACCTTTGGCTTTGTCTTGCTTTGGTCCTTTCTTCTTCCCTTTCCACTTGCTTTTGCTTGCAAAGTTGGCTTGGGAAGTCTCTTCTTCATCTTCTTCCTTCTTCTTGCCTTTCTGCTTCTTATCCTTCTTATTTGCATATAGAGCACTAGTTGAATTACCATCATAGGAGTTACCTTCCTTTATGCTATTGTTGCCCTCTTGATTGAAGATTTGTCCAAGAAAGATGTTGAAGTATGGAGTCTGCACATCCATGATGAGACCATAAGCCGTCGTGAAGGATTGCCATTGCTTATCACTTTGAACATCGTTGAGAATTTGCCTCATGATAGCCTCTTCTTCAATCATCTCTCCAATGGATGCTAACTGATCTGCAACCTCCTTGACCTTGGTAACAAACTTTGTGATGGTTTGTTTAGGTGTCTTCTTCATTTGGTTGAACTCATTCCAAAGATGATTCTTTCTTGCTTTGGCACTCGCAGAAAAGAAAGTCTCAAGAGCATCCCAAGTCTCTTGAGATGTCTTGCATCCTCTAATATGTGGTAATAGAAAGTCAGAGATAGATTTTAGTATGTACAACCTTTCTTGAGCATCCCTTGTGCACCAAAGTGTGAGCTTATCTGTCTCCTCTTGTGTAGGTCCTCCTTCAGATCTTGGTATAGGCATAACTTCATCACCTACTACAATTCCATAAAGATTTCTACCTTGCAAGTAGGCCTCCATTTTGATTTTCCAAGCCGCATAGTTGTGTCCATCAAGCTTCTCGATCATTGAGGGAAATTCTTCACCCATCTTGATCTAGTTTTGATACCACTAAAAGAACTTGGAGAGGCTTGTAGGAGGTAGAAAAGTGTGTTTTGAAGCAACAAAGTTTGGCCCAGCCAACTAGCACAAAACCAGCCCTTGAGCTTATGGAGACTCAAATAGACCTTATAAGCATGCGGAAACTGCAAAGAAATGCACTATGTACGTTGGAGAATCAAGGAGAAGGAGTCGATACAAAACAGAATGGTTCGCGCATTGATTAACTCAAAAAAATTACTATCTATGGAAGAGACAATGAACTTCAAATGGCCATACAGACCATCGTGATTACAATTAGAAAAAATCTTTTTATGGGAGTGATACACATAGGTTGATTCTATAATTCACAGAAGTATAAGGAATAAGCAAAATATTCTATAGGAATGCATCAAACACTCAACGGTGATACCTCCTATTTTTCAAGAATATGCAAAGATTGACCCCGAGACTGATAAACTAACATTTCGCCCCATCTACGGACCCAAATGCTCTACAAATTTACAAGCATAAACTAGACACTAATAAATTTGAATGAGCCATCTATCATCAAATTTGAAGCTCTCAAGAGAGAGCAACAACCTCAACAAGATTACTGTGGGCGAAGAAGATGATGCAGAAAATTGAAGGAGCAAGATAATGATGGTCACAAGTGATTTGAAGTCTTTATATAGACTCTAGGAGTGTTCCACAACTTCTACAAGTGGATTTTGAATTCAAATGAAGGTGGGAATGGTTGTTGGAGGGAACCGATTCACCTTTCCTACAATCTAGGAAAAGTGAAGATCTAGTTTGATCTACTTTTAGGTGATTGATTGCTTGATTGATTACAACTCAACCACCACAAATTTGATTTGGGCTGTATTTTTCTACTTTTACATGTTTAAAGCTCAAGGCTTTTACAATGGTAAATGAACCATAAAAAAATCTCTCAAAAAAATACAATAAATGAGCATAGGTAAAAGAACTCTCCAACGGATATTCTTTTGTCGTAATCCAAGAGATAGTTTTTGATGTAGATGAAATCCACCTCAAGCATAGTGTAAGCTTGATGTTCCAACACTTAGGGTGAGCACTAAACTATCCACCTATAAAAAGAGGTAGCAAAGGATCATGCATGTCTTTGAAGCTAATTGTTGTCTTCTTAGTACATGAAAGTAATGGCTGAATAGCATCTTCCACAAAAACAACATCATGGCTAAGAAAAATGCATTTACTCTATGGATGATACATACAATATCCTTTGCTTTCAACAGTATACCCAAAAAAACTACATTTTATCACTTTATCGTCCAATTTCTTGTGTTGTTGTTCAAGCATTAATGTGTATGCCAGACAACCAAAAACACCCAGGTGAGCAACAGATGATTACGACCATGCCAAGCCTCATATGGAGTGATATACTACAATGATTTAGTGGGATGCCTATTACTACAATGATTTAGTGGGATGCCTATTAAGTATGTATGTTTCACACAAAATAGCCTCAAGCTAGAAACTATGTGGTATAGCCTGACTCTTGACCACACACCTCACGATCTCCGTGAATGACATGTTCTTCCTTTCAACAACTCCATTTTGTTTAGGTGTATACGGCACTTTACATAGATGTTTTATCCTTCGTTCAGCTAGAAATCCATTAAAATCAGAAGATATATATTCCCCTTTGATTAGAATGGAGGGTGCCCATTTTAGATGCTGACATATTTTAAGCCAAAACCAAAAACTATTTGAAGCACATAAACACTTTGCATGCATGTAAAAATCATTGATAAAAGTCACGAAGTAAAGATAGTTCCCAAAAGAAGGTGTCTGCATAGGATCATAGACATCACTATGAACAAGTTGCAATTTTTTAGTAGCTCAAACTGAGCCATATTTTGGGAATGAGGAATGCTGCATTTTGCCTAAAATATAGGATTCACATACATGTTTATCATGTGGCTCAATTTGGGGCAAAGAGGACACCATTTCAGATTTTTGTAGGCGTAGCAAACTAGCAAAATTTAGATGACCAAAGTGTGCATGCCGAAGCTTTGCATCTGACATAGCCTAAGAATCTTGAATTGGACATGCTGAATGATTCATTGATTTTGCATAATCTATGAAATTATTCAACCCAAGCCATAAAATGCCAGAACCAATAAAGATGTTGCCTTTCGATAGATCATGAACTATACATTTGTCATCAACAAATTTCATTACCAAGGCAATCTTGGCTAATGTTGAAATGGATAACATATTTTTCTTGATCCCTGGCATAAATAAAGCATCTAACAATGTAAAATGAACTACCATTAGGAATAGTCAAAATGATCTTACTAGCTCCCATAATAGGATAAGAGGATTTGTTGATGCATGTGATAGTATTCCCTGTAGGGGCATGCTCAAGTGAAGTGAAGAAACTACGCTATGAGGTTATATGTTTGGTTGCCCCACTGTCAAAGCACGAAACATTTGAGTCTACTACAGACATACAATATTCATGTGAAGATGGTTCATAATCATAAATAGTATTAAATGCCCATTCTTCATTCTACACAAGATTAGCAGACTCTATTTTGGGTGTAGAGGCCTCTACAACAACCATTCCAACCTCTTTCTGCTTTGCCTCTTTTGCAGTCAATTTTGGACAACCCTTTATGTCATGATCATTTCCTCTATCGTATTTGCAAAACAATCTTTGCTTTTCTGTTTTCTTCTCACCTCTTTCATCCTTCTTTGATTGTGAAGAATTAGCAAATTTCTGCTTACTAGTAGAAGACCTCCATTTACATTCACCCTTCTGACTGGCAAGGAAAGCTTGATCTGCAACACACATAATGGACCTGTTCTACCTAGACTGATCTTCCTACAGCAGAACAGAGTAGAAGTAAAATAGGTATTTCAATTGTCTTTCATCATCAATCAAAGAGTAGAAGTAAAATTTTGATATGAACCTAGAAGACCATTCAAAACAGTCTGCACAAGTGAACTGTGAGGAAAGACCTCATCATCATAAATCAAGTGCTCATTCAAATCTTTGATCTTCGTAAAAGAACTATCCATCGAATCTCCTTCATTCATATGCTCACTCTCCAACTGTTTTTGGAGGTAAGCAACACGACCCTCATTCCTTGGCTGGTATAAAGCGGTAAGTGTATCCCATGCATCATTTACTCTTCTGCAAGAGTGAATGTGACAAATAATGGGATGTTTGATAGACAAGGCTATCAATGTATGTGCCTAAGCATATCCACCATCCCAACAAGTTTTCTTTGTAGTAGGTGCAACAGGAACTGCATCACAAACAAGAATATGAAGAATATCGCCATCTTCAATGCCATTTGCATCACCTTCAGTAACTCTATTTGGAGGTGTAATAGGATGTTTTTGAATACCCTGTACAATATTCCACAATCCTTTTGCAACCAATACATGATACATCATATAAGCCCATAATGAGTAATTGGTACCATCCATCCTCAATAGCCAACATGCAAAATACAGCACTGCTTTTAGGCATGGCCACTAACTAAAATACCCTAATGGAGAAAAATGATTGTATCTCAAAAAGTTGAACACAAGTACCCAATTGAGTTCTGCTAAGCCTGTAGTAGAGTTTGGGCCGCTTATATTGGTGAATTGAAACCTATATATATATATATCTTTGGCACAAAAAGACAAAATTTCCTACATAGGCATTATGATAGTGCATTAAAAGACCAAAACGAGCTTAGACCGTGATTTTGATACCAAAAAGCGAAGATGCTTTGAACTCCTAATCACCCTGAGTATGCTCACCAAATTTTGTGTGATTCAGAGATTTTGATCGAAAGGATGTCCATGGCACTCGAGATGAAACAATGACCTGCTTTGGTACCAATTGTTGGATTTTGAGGTCTATGAAAGCACATGAACAACACAAGGAAGAAGAAGAAGCGTGGAGCACAACACACAATACTAAATGTATTACCAAAGGAATGTACAAAGATAAGTAACCCATTAGGGTTATAGGCATATATACAAGCTAGGGGAAAAAGCCTCCTAAAGAGGGAGAAAAGTGCCATGAGGATCCTCATGTGTTTACACACATCACTACCTAAATATATCAACAAATACATACACATATCCCTTTCTACCCTCATATTTGTTATTCTAGCCACAGGCATCAAGTTTGAAAGAATTTCTAAGTTCCTTAGTCTAAGTTCTTGACTCCCCATTATGTTCTTCCCTGTTTATTTTTTTGAAAAGTGTCTGTTTTGATCCTCCCAACTTTGGTCTTGTTGTGCTAAGTTTTTCTTCTATCTATGATTGTGTTTTGTGAGAAGTCCTGATCTCAATCTCATTAAATAAGGGATTTTTCCAACAAAACCCTAATTTTTCCTTAGTTTTTGAGAAATAGGGTTTCACTTTTCTTCCCTCTTTCTATTGAACTTCCTTCTCAAACATATTTCTCACTAGAGAAATATTATGTTTCCTCAAATCCCAAGTGAATAGATGTGAAAATTGACTTCAATTGGAAAATCACGATTCTATCCACAAAATCATGATTTTCATTGAAAGTTGCAATTGTAAATTTTTCACTCTTAGTATTACATTTCTCAATTTTTTAATTTTTTTAATCCTGATTATATTTTGGATTATTCAAAATTTTCTTAGAAACTTTGAAAATTATGTTTTGTCTTGTTTTTCAAAAGTCATAAAACTATGTAGAAATTCAAGTTTCCCGAAACCACCATTTTGAGAAATAACAGGATTCTAAATTGAAAATCGTGTTTTTTCGTAACACACAAACTACCTTTCTCAATGTTTATTGACATGAAGAAGGGTATGTATTTAAGGCTCTTTGTTTTATGCAAATAGGGCATGAAAACAGAGTGTGTAAGTTAAAAAAAGCATTATATGGTTTGAAGCAAGCACCACGTGCCTTGTATGAGAAGATACATGCCTACCTGCTAGCACATGCTTTTGAAAACAATCCAACCAAGAGAATCTTATGTTAAGCATGCAAATGATGTAATTCTAATCATTGTAATTTATGCTCATGATATGCTCCTCACTAGTGCTAATGAAAAGCATATTGCTGAATTTAAGGTTGTATTGCGTGCCTCTTTTGGGATGCCAAATCTAGGGCTTTTGTATCATTATTTGGGAATTCAGTTTATGAAAGTTGATCCGGGAATGGCTCTATGTGAAACCGAATATATTGAAACACTATTGTATCATTTTGGCCTTGAAGATTGCAAACCTATTACCACTCCCATGGAAAAATGTTTATGGTTTGGTCCTCATGATGAGGGAGATGCATTTGATGTTGTTGTCTATCAATAGGTTGTTGGATGCTTGATTTAGATACACATAACTCAGCCACATATTCAGTTTGCTATCTCTTAGATGAGCATGTTTATGCATTACCCAGGTGTCAAGCATTCACAGGTGTTTAAGTGTAGCTTTCACTACTTGAGTGGTACACAACTACTTGGATTGTTTTATCCCAAGTTAGGACCACCGTGGCACATTTTCCCTCTTTGGGAGTTTTTCCCCTTGGCTTGTATATACATCTATAGCCCTAATGGGTCACTTATCTTTGTACAATCAATTGTTGACACATTTTGTACTGTGTTGTTCTTCAAGCTTCTTCTTCTTCATTGTGTTGTTATTGTGCTTCTATGGACCTCAGACTCCAAGATTAGTGCAATTATGTTCCTAAGAACATGAAATGATAAATAGATGGATCTATTTGATGTTGGAATTAATCAAAGAATCTTAAGAGTTAACGTTAAAAATCTCAATTCTAAGAAGGTTAAGAGTTAATCTTAAAAGTATAACTTCCAAGAAGGTTTTAAGTATCCAGTAGTCCTAGAATCATTTGAATGAGGGTAAAGGACAAGTATCTCCTTAGTCATAGATTCATTCCAAAATAATTAAGAGTTAATTCTAAAGTACAGCTTGGAAGTGATAGTAATCATCCAAGTTAAGGGGCGAACATATAAATTGTATACAACCCACCTAAGGGCTTGAGGTATTTTTAGACCGAGAATGCTCCTTCAAGACAGATAGGAGTAAAGTAAGAGACTTAAGTTGCCCAAGTAGTTTCTAATTAAGATTTGAAGAAAAAATATGGCAAATAAGTCTTATGATTGGTATAACCAAAGGTATATCAATCTTGGAAGGCTTTTCAAAAATTGGGAATATGAAAATAATTAGTGGATTCACATATTGCAAATTTGAAAAAGCATTAAAGGATGCTTAAACTTATGTGGAGGGGGATCTCTAGAAAATTCTTGAGGTAAGTCAATGTGCTTGGTAGATTCAAAAAGAGAGTTTAAGATTAAGACCAAGTTTTGTCACCATTGCATGATCAATAAGAATTGATCAAGACTTCAAACAAAGGTATCCAAGTAACTACAATCGGAACTACTAAAACTTGCCCAAATGCTAAGGTTTGGATTAATTGTGTTGGCTCTTGAGGTCCACGGAGGCACACAAATAGCAGAAGGAAGAAGAATGGTACAACACAACACTAGATGAATTACCAAGTGAATGTACAAAGATAAGTAGCCTATTAGGTTTATAGGAATATATGTAAGTGAGGGGAAAAGAATCATAGAGAGGAAAAAAAAATTCTCAACAATCCACGGTCCTAAGTGTGTTCACACACATCACTATCAAAATATATTAACAAAACCCCCTTGGGATTGATGCGGTGAACAAGGAGCTGAAACTCAATATAAGTGTCAAGATACGTGGAACAAGATCAATCGCCAGAAGGAAGTAAGCCCAAAGCTTTGCAAAAAGCTTCAAATCTTCTCTCTATCCTTGCCCATATTATACACAAGGTTACAAAGGATCTAAGATACAGTCTAAACCTGCAAGAGCATTGATGAGAGTTGATGACTCTGAAGAAATTTATGACACAAACTCATGGAATCATAGGGAATGGGAGATATCACTTTTTAGGTGTCCAATGTTAGAAGAACCGAGTCATGAAAAAATGAGCAATGATTATAACCCTTTTATTCCATTTCCATTGGTCAATGTTCACTTTTGTACTTTGTATGCATTCATGAGGATCTTTGAAAGGCTTTTGAAGCTCCATGTTGAATATGCATTTGCAATGAAGCCACTAGAGAGGTCTATAATAGCAATCCAAAAAATAGAAGTTCTTCGGAATTCTATTGGTTGTCATGGTGGCCATGTATCTTTAGTTGTTAGGAAGTATGGCAAGTCTCAAGAGATTTTACAACAAGTTTCAATGAATCGGAAGAAGGCAAGAATTGTTTTTTTAAAGAGATGTGAATAGTCAAGATGATGGGAAATGGGAGCTTTGGAAAGACCTCTATTTGATTACAACAAACAATGACAGTCAGGTTGGTCTCATTAGTAAGAAAAAGAAGGTTTGGTCATCCTTAGATCAATTGTTACATTGGATGGGTTTGGTTTCCATGAATGCTTCCCAAAGAGAATTATTCCAAGTGAGTTTGAAGGAGTTTATAGAGTCACTCATCCTATCATGGGAGAAAGCAACATTACACATTACATAGTAATTTTTTCTTACATTTTTTAATTTAGTCTTAAAGAAAACATGTATATCTTATTGACCAGAACATGGCATATTCTTTTTGCACATGAATCGATATGGATCACTGGACATTTTTAGTACACAACGAACGGAGAAGTTACATTACAGGGCTAGAGGTGTTTACTTTAAAAACACCTATCATGGGGGTGGTCTACTGCAATCGAACTACTTAGAAGAAATGTTTAACTGCCTTTTCCGCACACGATTCTCTAGCAAATATGAAACAAAACAAGCATGTAAGTCATGAATAGCAAACATTTCAAGAAAGATGCAAAATGATATTGCAAGAGAGAAGTGGGTTTCATCATCAAGACCGCTGCATCATGCCTAATGATGTGCACAAAGATTCCACGAGGGTTCTACTTGGAAATAGTTGCTCGACTCCCACAATACATTATTTCTTATCAAACATTTTTTCAAGGTTTTTATAATTCCTTTATCTTAAAATAAATTTTCAATCCTTTCATATCATGCTAAATTTTTTATTGTTACTATTATTTTTTATATGTTTTTTTATATTTTTTAATGTTTTAAAATTAATTTTTGTCCATTTAAATGTGAACAGGACAAATCTTAAGGGAAAGTCTATTGATAAAGGTGCCCTTATTCATTCTACCACTTTAGATCCTAAAAGAATGGCACACACAAAGCGGACTACTAGAAAGGATCATGTCATCTACCCTAGCCATGTGCAAGGTACTCAATGCCCACCATGGATGACACCCCACAAGAAGCGTCGAACCACAAGCCACTCTTCTATATGAAACTTAGGTGCAAGCACACACTCTAGCAACATTATGTCATAGGGGAATGAATCTTCACAACAAGAGAGAGATGTAACACAAGAAATGGAACCTTCTCCTTCTGTATTTGATGATGAATCCCCACATAAGACATCATTTAAGGCAAGGCCCAAACAACAAGGACAAAGAAAAGTTGTACTAGAGTCAACATCTTGAATGAAGAAAGTGTTAACAAGCCACCATGGAACCATGATCATACCCCGATGGACCATCGAGTAACACAAGGAGGCAAGATACTCCCCACACAACAAGGACAAAGAACAACTGATGAAGAAAGAGAGCAAAGTCAGGCAGAGCAGGTAAATGATGAGGCAAGACCATCTACACGTGCTCTAAGAAGGAAGAAGAACTATCAACTATGTCGTAGACCACAATGACCACAACCCAACATCCCTCCAAATGCTAGAGCACCACAAATGCACAAAAAGAAAACCAGAGCCTTTGCTGAGATTTGACATTATCAAAAGTCTGTGGAGCTTCTTATTCCACAAATCCCATTTGCAAGAGTTGTGAAGGAAGAGCTTCAAAGCTATTGTGTTGGACTTTGTATTCAAGGGATATCCATTGAGGCACTCCAAGAAGTTGTAGTGGTGTATCTAATCTCAATGTTGGAGGACTCTAACCTATGTGCTATCCATGCAAAGAGTGACAATACAACCTCAAGATATGCAGCTAGCTAGAAGGATTAGGGGGAATAACCCTTAGCATTTGTAAACTCTCTTGTTCAGGGAACTTTTTGTGTATCCCAAATGACTAGTATAATCTTCTTCTTATTATATTTGTTCTCCAAATTGTTTGTCTCTTAGTGTACATGTTTTGAAGTCTATGTCTTGTAAGTATCTAAAAGTGTCTCTTTTTCATTGCACATGAGTATCTTAGTCTTCCACACTGTTAGTCAAGTTAAGCAACTATTTCATGTACATGGGGTGTGTATTTTGTACTTAGGGTGCTTACAATGGCCATGAATAGCCAAAAAAAGGTCTGCTAGAGAAACATGAGATTGGGCCCTACAAACGTTTTTCAGGGCCCAATCCTCTGTTTTTGTGGTAGGCCTTTTTTTAGCTATTCTAGGCCATCCAACCACAAGGCATGGACATTGGAGGATATTTTCTACCTTATCTAAGGTGCAATTCATGCAAACCCTTTGTACAAGGGAGCAATAAGTTTGATCAATACTACCATGTACTTATACCTTGATGGATGTCTATATGCACCCATAGGAGTCCAAATGTTCTCTACTGATTGCACATAAGAAGAGTCTTCCACACTATTCATCAAGTTTAGCTTATAATTGATGTACATGCACTTTCTATTTTGTGCCTGTAGTGCTTGCAATGGCCTAGAAATGCCAAAAAAAAGCCTACCATAGAAACACAAGATTGGGCCCTACAAATCCCTTGTAAGGCCCAATCCCATGTTTTTGTGGTAGGCCTTTTTTTGGCATTCGTAGGCCATTGCAAGAAATTTGGGAAACATAAACAAAAAGGAAACATTGATTTAACTATGCAAAACATATGAAATTGTCAAAACAAAGACACAATAGACAACTGAATGCAATGGGAATTGAAAAAAGCATAATGATTATTTTGAATTTTTACAAATGGCTCTTGGCCTTGAGCTTCTCCACTACATTCTTTCTTCTTTGAAAAGATAGGGGCAATTGGTAAGTCAAAACTGATTGGGATATTAAATGGGGGTATGTCAATACAAGACCCAAAGCTATTCCTATTTGACCTAATATTTTTCCTCTAAAGTAAACTCCTAGTGTAGTAAGGGCAAATGAACTCCTAACCAAAATTACATAGTTGGTCCCTTGCATTATTGTAGATAGGCACAAAAGTTTGCTCAAGGCCTTCAGACACCAATTCATGAAGTGTCCTTGAGGGGAAAAGTCCTTGTGGATAATTACAAAATCTTCCTTTTGTAGTTTTCCAATGTATTTTGCCAAGGAAGAGCCACTACCATGAGCAGACCAATCACCACCACTTCTTGCTACAAATTTATCAACTTCAATTGCTTCATGTACATAGACATTTAATGAGTACAAATATGAAACATAGTCAATCATAAATGTTATTAGATACTTACATCTTGAAACATATCTTCATTTTCCCCTCTTCCTATTGCATCTAATGGAATGGAAGAGTGATCCATGCCAATTTGCTCCACAATAGGGGATGTTGGAATCTTCTTCTCTGAAACCCTTGTTGTGGTGAGATCCTCTTCACTGGCATTTTGGTTGACATCACTCAAAATCTCCTCGCACACAAATGCAATGGTGTTTGCATCTATATCACCAAATGGAATGGTTAATTTTTCAATTCAGTCAAAAGCGATGTCCATGGGAACATCCAAGGTTGAGCAAAAAATACTGAGGCACTCATTGAGGTGTAAACCGAATGCCTTCTCGATATCGTGTAAGAATAAAAATTCTTCTCCATCAATAAGCACTACGGAAAACATTTCAATCTCTACCTTTGGTAGAGTGGGCTCCAAGGGCTCCAAGTTGGAGGGTGGACAATTTTCTAAACTACTGGCTTCCTTCAACTTGTCTGCTACACCATGACGAAATTGTTTACAAATTTTTTTACTCTCTTCTAATAAGTTGAGAGCTTTTGTTTGGAGTTCCTTTTTATCATCTAAAAAACCCCCACTAACAAGATGGGGTAGGTCTATGGGTGTAGGTTCGGGCTCCTTATTGAAAAAAATATTGTTGTTGCAACACATGATAGATATTTTTTTTTCAAATAAAAGGAAGTTCGACCATGGCCTACTCTCTCAGACTCTAATTAAAGAAAAATAAAGAGATTACAAGTGAATGGGACTAGTGCCCTTGGGACCCCCTGAATCCCACAAAGCAGGGGTGGAACATGGTGGACTAGAGCATGCTACAAAGGAGGTTAACAATCCTCCCATCCCCCTCATGTAGGGCCCACTTGAGTTTGAGCTTGTTGTTCTCGATGAGAAACACTTTATGATGCCTAAAGGGTGGAGACCTCTTACAATTGGAGATTCTTTTGCCAAAAATGAGTAGGGAATTCTGGATTCACCACTCTTTAGGAGGGTGTCCCAAATTATTGGCACATCACTCCTTCCAAATCTTCTAGAGGCTTTCCCCTCTTATAGCATTCCAAAGTGCCACTGAGAAGCCGACCGCTTTGCCAAGCAATGCATGCTTCTAGGTGATATGTGCCTGTACTCTCAAGATATTCTCGAGGGTCCACCAGAGTAGGAGCGAATTGGGGCAAGCAAAGAAGATGTGATCTAGGTCCTCAATGCTATGGAGGCATCGCTTAGACGACGATGGAGCCCCACAAATTTTGTTAGCCTTTAGGTTGGTCCAGATATCACGATGGAGGATTTTCCACATGAGAACCAATTTTTTGATCTCAATGGGGGGATGCTAGTCTATAGCAATGAACTTCAAATCCCAACGTAGTCTTGTCAAAGTTAGGCACCATCTTGTTAAGTGTGGTGTGATAGTCTGTGTTCACCTTGACTCTAGGAATTTTGGGAAGACAATTTCCGTTGTGTCACATAAGAGCTTGATGGCAAGGTGGGTCTTGCTCAATGAGGAGTTGGGTTTTTGAACATTCCCAAGCGATGCATCTACTTTGTAGAAGAGTCCATTCTTCATAGTTCACTCTTATTTTAGGGTCTAAGTTCTCAAATCTGATCCATTCGCTAGTTTCTTGTTTCTAGAGGTGTTTCCACTATATGAAACCCTTGTTCCAGAGCCTCCTAGCATTTTGGAGGTTCCAAGAGGTGACATCTCTGATGCTTGTGATTGGGAACCATATTGAGTCTTTTTTTATAATATCAATCACTCATTTCCCATCTTCGCTGACTTTAACAAATTGCTTGAACTTATTCCAACTCTTCCATAAGGAATGACCAAGATTTGAGCCTTTAGGGGAAATTAGAATTGGGGAGAATAAAAGGGTATGGAGGTCCAAGTCCTTCCAACCAGGAAGGCCCATCAATGTAGGTAAGTTCTTGCTCTTGAAAATGAGCTTGGCCCAAGAGGTCTCACAGTTACACTGACCTGTGATGATCCATTTTTCCACCACCTTCTCAGCCATGCCTTTAATATCCATAATGCCAAGGCCCCCACACTCCTTTTGGTTGATGCACATAGACAATTTAATTTTGGTAACCCTCTCCTGTTGTGGTCCCGAGTCCACAAAAAGTTTCTATAGATTCTTTCTAGTTTGTTGAGCTCTTGATCTTTCGGTCTCCAACAAGAGAGAAAGTAAAAGGTTGAGGAGAAGAGGAAGGTATTGATTACCATGGCACAACTTGCAAGGTTGATTTGCATGCCCTTCGAGTATGCTAACTTGCAATCAAGTTTAGAAAGGACCCAATCCCATCTCTGCACCATCAAGACACCAAATCCCATCAGAATATGGAGTAGGCAGAAGACCTATCCGCAAGGGATAATTTGGCAACCATGCTCAACCAGCAGTTGGGGAGGCAGTCCGATGATGGCCCACAAGGTGGTTTTGGAGTGGTTGATTTTAGAACTAGATGCTTCACAGAAAGTGTCAAGGCACCCCCAAAAGGCCTCAATGCTAGTCGCATCATTATGCACAAATACATTCATGTCCTCAACAAAAAGTCTCATGATCATTTGGCTCTGGTTGAGAGGTAGAGAAAGAACTTTAATATGGCTTTACATGTGATGCTGCATGAGATGACTGAGTCCTTCTATGGAGATAGCAAAGAGCAGAGGGGCCAATGGGCATCCTTGCCTGATAGATCATTTTAATATGATAGCCTTTGATAGCTGACCATTGATGTTTATTTGCGTTGAAGCATTCCCCAGCAAAGTGGCAATCACCTTAGTGAATTTCTGACTACAGCCGAGGTCTTTAACGGATTGGAGAACAAAGTCCCATTCTAGCCTATCGTATGCTTTGTCAAAGTCGATTTTAAGGAATACTATGTCTTGCTCTGCCTCTTCAGCATAATTGAGACCTTCCCAGATATCAATAATAGCTTCTAGTATGGATCTGCCCTTGATGAATCCTTTTTTATCCTCTCTAAACCATCTCTTCAAGTGATAGGAAATTTTGTTGCCAATTAATTTTGCAAGGACCTTGTATCGTGTTTGGAGCATTGTGATTGGGTGAAAATTTTCAATCCTATTCTTGTTACCTGGATAAGCTTGATGACACCATTGTTTAGGCATTCGGGGAGGGCACCAAAAGCCAAAGCCTGTTGCCAAACCAAGTGCAAGGGGGTGGCCATCACCTATCTAAAAGACTTGAAAAATTCATTTGTGAGGCCGTCAAGACTCGGGCTTTTCTCATTGGGAAGCATATCAATTACTTCAAGAATCTCATTATGTGAGATCAAGCCTCAAGAAGAAACTTCACCGTATGCGGTATTCTCGAGGGAGAGACTCTTGAGATGGTCACCATGCAATCCCTCCTGTGGGGAGAGAGAGGCGTCGAAACCCCTAGGGGCTGAGTAAAATGGTCAACAATAATAGTATTGTTTTCTTCTTCCGTTTTGCATTCGACTCCATTGCTACCAACCAAGAAGGGAATTGAGTCTCTAGTTTGTTTCCTCTTGATGATGCCACACATCTCTTTTGTTGGTTACCCAGCCTTGCCCGCCCACCAATCTTTAAAGTATACTTGCAAGTTTTTCCTTTGAATTTCTTACTCGTATCTTAACATGCCTCTAATTTTCCATAGCCCCATCTAATATTGGTAGTTCCCTTTTTTCACTTCCTCCTCAAGGTGCTAGAGCCTCTGATAGAGCTTCTCTCTTCGCCTCCATCGAACATTGCTAAGCATCTTGCAGGTCCTGACCAAAATTTGGTGAGTCTTCTCAACCGCACTCCTCCAACATTTGGCCCTTGAAGCACCATTGGTAAAAGCCTTGTTCCATACCAAGGTAATTTCCTGATGGACAGAGGGAAGGGAGAAAGACGTCTGGTAAGGATGAAACCAAGGCACTTTTTTGAATTTGGTAATCGGCTTAAAAGTGAGAGTAGTAGGGTAGTGGTCCAATATGGTGAGTTCAATGTGTTGCGAGATGTCAGACTCACCCCACTGACTGATAATGTTATGTGCAATATAGCTTCTATCTAGTCTTGCTTTCCTCAAGTTATTCCCAGATTGGAGGTTCGACCAAGAGAAACCATTTGTATCTTTAATTTCCACTAGGTCTAGGTGGAGCTTGATTTTATCCCAGTTATCTTTCTCTTGACCATCAATGGTATGGCCCCTGTTGTCCCACCAATTCGAAGGGTCTTCCACCATGTTAAAGTCCCAACAAAGCATCACGTTGTGGGATAGTGAGTCCAAAGAGACCCAAATGTCAATTTGCTCAGACACCCTATTTGGGGCATACATGGAGAGCACAGTGAACTGGAGGGGGTCTCCGAAGGAGGCAACAATCCAACGATGTTTATGATCCTCGTAGGAGTTGACAAGTCTACCAAACGAGAAGTTACTTATTCCAATAGTTTTGATGTTGGAGAGACAATCAATAATTGGACATATATTTGAAGGTCAAAGCTTTAGAAGAAAACCACATGCCTATGTGAAGGGACAAATTCACAAGTTTATTATATTTGTAAAGTTAGTTCACTTTAGTTCTAGAAGGTTTTTAAAAGTCACGAGATTGAGAAAAACTATATATGTTAGTTTGTATCAACTCACGCGAAGTGAAAGAGAAGTAGTTAGAGTGAGAAAAAGTACATTTTGTATGATTGAGTGTAGTCGGGCTTCTCTGAGTGAGAAAGCACGTGTAAACTTTTGATTTTTTCATAGCTATGAAAAAAAACTAAGTAAAGTTCTGTGTATGAGACTTTCTCCATCATCTCCATGCTTGCCTACTGTGTGATGAGTTCAAAAGTTCAAGTTTTTTAAGCAACTCGATGCCTAGCATCAAATTTGTGCAGATAAGTCCTTATTTCATTCTTTGAGTTTTATCTGTTGTTGAAGCTTGTTGAAAACATGAGCTTTGTGGAGCAACTCGATGCCTGGCATCGAGTTTCAGCATAAAGTTGATGCCTGGTATCCACTTTCCACATAAAAGTGGTCTTGTTCATATGTGTGTTAAACGAGGTATTTTTGGCACTAAAAAAGTGGCTGAGAAAGCACCAAGTCGATGTGTGGCATTGATCTTTTGTTGCAAGTCGATGCTAGGCATCGAATTTGCATTTTTAGACAATCATTTTTACTAAAAGAGGCAAAATTTCTAGTTTTGGCAACTCATGCAGGGTGATCTTGTGAAGGCCATAACTCGAGTTCTAGAGATCTGTTTCTTGCAAATAATAGGTTGTTGGAAAGCTCTACTCTTCTCTTCTACTTTCATCCACCAAAAGATCATGGACAAATAATATTTTTGCTCAGAGAAATAAGCTTTTGCAAGGATGAGTTAAGCACTTTTTCCAGAAGAGTTGATCCAATGATGGAGCTCTCACTATCCGGGTTGTCTTCGTTGCTTGTAGTGAAACCCTCCTCTTTACTAGTGGTGTAGCCTCCTATCCTCTTGGTTATCTTCTTTGTTGGTGGTAGACTCTAAGGTTTTTGCTTGGGTGAGTACCTCATATAAATTCCCTCCTGGAAAGTCCAACTCATTGATCCCCTTTTCGAGGTTGCAATACAAGTTATTTAGTGGAGCCACAACCTTGGTGTTCATTTCCACGGACCCTTCTTTTTCTTCTATGTCTAACTTCTGTGAACCCTTCTGAATTAGTCTCTAAGTCCCTAGTGATTTTCTCTTCCTGAACAATAGGTGGACTAGCTTGTGCCCTAGCACTTATCTGATCTAATTTGGCAGCTTGTTGCTTCTGTTTGCTTTTGGTGGTGTTACGTTTTTGAGGACACTCTTTAATCATGTGTCCTTGAAGACCACATTGAAAGCACACGTTTGGAAAATTTCTTGTAAATGATTACCTATTCCCAGACTTCCCCTTCCCCGAAGTCGATGGAAATCTTTGAGGGGAGAGCTTTGTTGAGATCCGTCTCGATGCAAATCTGCAGGTGTCATCGTGCATTGAAGGAACACCTCACTCCTTCATAGATGAAGCCCCCCACATCCTCCCTTGAGACTAGTGATCACCCAATAGGCATGACAATATCCCGCAGGAAGTCATACAGGAAAAAGGAAATATTGGGAAGATCGAACTAGAGCAAGTAGCAAAGAGGTTTAGACTTGGCTGGGTCGAAATTCGGGAACCACTTAAACAGGCATAAGGTGGACCTCCAAACTTGCCAAGTGCCCACTTGCAGTGCTTGAAACACCATCTCCTCGTTCTCAAAGACCAAAAGTAAGTGGTTTGCTAGCAAAAACTAGCATTTTCTCACTACCAAGCCACACGAGAACCACTCCTTACACAGCTAGAGACGCATGGAATCTAAGGGGGGCCTTTGGGCCGAACAATCGGCCGATAAGGCATGATTTCAATAATTCCTCTTGCTTTGCCAAGATACATTCCCAACCAGGAGGAATCCCAGTAGCCTTGCAAGAACCCAACACCTTTGGGGATCCCACATTGTTGACCACTAAGGAACGAATCACACCGGCCATGGGAGCCGACGGTAAGTCAAAGTTACGAATCTTCTTGAAAACCACTATAAAATCAACAGTTCCCCTCTTGATTGTGATCACTTTTATTTTAACAAAAGGTTGCAAACTTCCCCCTTCGCAACACACACAAAGTGAAAGACGAGAACCCTTCAAAACTCTTACACAATCAACACTCTTGCTCCAATAACAAAATCATAGTGAATCCAAAAGAGCATGAACTTCTCCTTGATACAATTACTTGTTCTCATATAAATACTTGTGCTGAGAAGGTTACTTCTTTTAAATTTTATAAGCTTTGAAAATCTTCTTTAATTGAGGCCAAGCAACGGCCCCCACCAGATAAGGTTACTTCTTTTTATTTTCAATATTTTGAAAATCTTTTCTAATCAAAACCAAGCAACAAGCACTGATGGCCCATCATGATGCTCACCTGCCTTCCGCACAACGTCATGATGATGGACCCTCAAGTGTCGTAATGCCCAGCCCACAGAACTCTCCTAAAATCCATGTGCTCTATAGTGCAATAAAAAAGGGTAGTGCCAGGCATGGACAACCACTGTCAGAGGAGACAGCGTCACCAAGAAAAGCTCTAGAAGGAAGTACTCATAATGGCCCCTACCCCGATAAGCATGATGGTCACCGCACCGATAATCATGATGGCCCTGCCCAGAAAATTGCGATGGCGGACACCTAGATAATTGCGATGGTCACTACCAATAGGATCACAATGATCAACTTCTAGGTAATCTTGATGGAACCGGACCAGAAAATACCATCAAAGGGACGAAATGACAGATAGATATTTTCTTCCCATCTTCCTCTTCCTATTTAATTGCCTAATTAATGGCACTATGTTATCTAACAAGTGCCCTACATCCTCAGCAACAACCATGAAATGCTTTAGGCACTTCACAAAGTTCTCATCTCCTTTATGGATGTAAAGAAATATGCTATAGGGGACCCATTTACACTCATATGTTGGATTATCTATGGCATATCATAAGATATAGAATTCTAGGAACTCAATAATCTCCTCGAGCACATCAGAGTTCATGGTTAATGTTCGTTAAAGATTAGGGACTCTACAGACTAGGTCATACATATTTGTACAACCTTGTAGTGTGTACTATCCAAGAACTCCATGATGAGGAGATTTGATGGGAGTGGAAGTGCTATTAGCAATTGTGTGCAAACGTAGTATTCTATTGTCTTGCAAGATTTTCTAGCTCTTTTTGAGTGAAAATGTGAGAAATGATCACATAGAACCCATTTTTATAGTAGTTTCAAGTTTTTAAAGTGATTGGGTCCATTTTTAAAATTACATAATAAAATAGTGGAAGTTAAAAAAATGAGTCTCAACTGACAAAATAATGCACACATCACCAAATGATATGAATATTTTTGCATCAAAGAAAATGTTTAAACATAACATAAGAAAAAACAACATGACCAACCACATTTCAAAGTAATGAACTTAGACTTTTGACATTCCCAAAGTATAGTTTCTATCCCATTGTTGGGAATTTAAGCTTTATTTCAAAGGAATGTAAAGATCCCTATGAAGTTGGAAGTGGTATCCATTGGCCAAGTTTGCACATCTAATGATCATAGTAGAATCTAATGTATAATAAAGTACATTGTTTCAAATATCAAAATCATATACATGTTCCACCTATTTTACCAAGATATTTATCACCTTTTTCAATTCCTTCTATCAAACCCCAATTTTCACCTAGAAGCCTTTCGACTTGCTCATACGTGATATCTTTGCACATGAACATGGTGGAAGTCTCTTGGAATGAAAATCCTTGAAATAAATGTGCAAAACAATGAATGGGAAAAGACTAGTATAAACCTATAGATCTAGACACTTTTGGGAATCTCAAATAGTTACATATATATGTTACCATCTTGTGCTTCAAAGATGATATGGATCATAAATGAGGTTTTGGCCACTCCAAGCTAAGAAGAGAATGTACTTCATTTCTCTCTAACCTTCCAAAACCATTCATTGTCGAGGGTACACCATGTCTATGTGTGTAAAAGAAAACTCTATCATGGTAAATTTGAGCACGAGATATTTCTGGAAAGACTAGTGCACCAACATCTGCATGCAATGCCTGGAAAGTACCTATAAGACTATGAAGTGGTTGCTCTTCCACCAAAATAGAAGGTAATATATCTGAAATAAACAAAATCATATCTAAATAGTTCAGAAGTATATTCAACACTATAAACATACAATATTGTAGAGTAATACTTAAAATTCACAAGGTATCTCATTCCTATGGGGTTTTCAAGTTTCATAGTTGTCATTGTAAAAACATGTTGTATGATAGCGACCATCCCATTGTGTTTGTGCTTCTTGAAGCCAAGTAGATTCAATGAAGATCCAAGTTCCCATGATCTCTAACTCGATGAGGCCCAACTCTAGAGGGTTGCATGTATACCCATGCACCTTTGGAGTACTCTTGTTATATCCATTGTCCATCTATAGCTTTGATACTATGACATCTTAATGTGAGGAATTCATCTTTTGGTCACCTTGTAGCTTTAGATGTTGCTATTGAAGTTGAAGGTCTTCAAGCTAATATAGTAGTTCAAGACAGGAGATGCAAGTAGGTTTGAATGTAGAAACAAGGGCTTTAATGGTGTGCTACAGAGAGAAAATAGTGGAAAAAGATGAATTTTTGGGACTTGGGTATGAAAATGTGAGGTTTAGGAGGGAAATAACTCTTTTTTTATTATTTTCGAAAAAGAGTCATTTTTTTCAGCTCAGAACATGCACAGATTTTGAATTTGGGGTCAGAAAGAGTATTTTTTATCCTAAAAAGGAATGAGGGTCCATTCACAGGTGTCATGATGAGATTTTTAACTTTATAGAAATTTAGAATTTTTGGGCCTAGCCAAGTTACGAGATTCCTTCTCTCTCTAGAGGCAACTCATTAAATAAGGAAGAAATCTATCCCCTCTCCCCCCTTGAGCCTAGTATTTTATAGGGCATAGATTGTGACCACGGCCCTCTTCTTATTGGTGCATTACTAATCACTCCTTAATCTAAAAGGCACATGTAGAGTTAATTTTTTCCCCTAACGTAAGATCAAATAAAAGGTTTGTGAGCCACACACTCAACAATTACCGTGAAAGATACCCTATACTCAACCTCACAATTAGGAGTCACTAGGCTAGATTGTTTCTTTCTCGAAATAGATATGTATGAGCTCCCAAGAATGAAGCAAAAAATTTTTGGATACATAAGTGTCCTAGCAAGCAGCTTAATCTAACTAAGAAAAACCATGTAAAACTAGCTCTAAGGATCCCCCTTAGGACAAAACAATCCAATCATCTGCGTACTACTCAAGTAACAATAGATGTGCTTAACTGCCTACCTATCCTTAACATTTAGGCAATGCATGAACCTGCTCATCTAAGAGAAAGAAAATTTAAGATCAAGTCGACTTTTGCATAAGTACATTAAGAACCTAACAACTTGGTAATAGAAAACTACATCAAATGCATCTCTAGCATCATGAAGAGTCAACTATAAACTTGTTTTCATCATATTTGAAATATTTTTGCCAATCCTTAAGGCCAAAGTACTACAATAATGTGTGAAGGTAATTTCTTTGACACAAAGCTATGCCCCCATTAAGTTTCATAAATAGAACGCCCAAATAGTGATGCAAATGAATCAAATTGGAAATCTCAGAAGAGGCATGCAAATCAGCATTAAATTTAGCAATATTCTTCTCATTAGGACAAATGAGGAGTGATCATAATGTGCTCCCCATTCTCAAAACCATGTGCTATCAAATAGGCATGTATATTTTTTTACCAATCATGTGGCTTTCTTCAAACTATATAATGCCATTTCCAACCTACACAATTTTTTTTTTCATTCCCTTTCTACATGAAAAAAAAATTCATTCCCTTTCTACATGAAACAACAAGGATGAAATACATACACTTCTTTGTGTAAATCACCATTCAAAAATCTATTTTTATATGTCCAATTTAGGTACATTCCAATCATGATGAATTGCAAATACAGAGATGCTATGAATAGTGGTCATTCCTTGCATGGGAGAAAAATTTGCATCAAAATCAATTCCTTTCTATTCAACACAACCTTGGACAACAAGCCTAGCCTTATAACTATCAAGTGTTCCATCAAACTTACATTTCAGATTGTATACTCATTTAATGTCAATGGACTTTTAACATGGAGGCAAATAAAAAAAAGAACAAGTACCATTTTTTCAAATAGCATCATATTTTGATTGCTTATTAGCCATCATTTGTAGAGCCACCTCCAAGTCTGGATAAGGAAGGCCTATCCTCCACTTTGTACTTGATTAGAAGCTTGTGGAGCCTATTTCATGATCTTGGCAAGCTCATTTCTAATCCTTGTGAGTTTACCCCTTTTTTGGTATGCTCACTTTGAGTCTCTCATACTCTTTCATTTTTTGAGTACACTCCTTTTCATTTTGCTTCTGTGTGTGTAACTCTCTACACTATGCTAACACCTTAACTTCAAAAAAACCTATATTTCATGACTTTTATTAATGAATTTCCCAAGCATGCATGGGTGTATCCATTGAAAGCAAACTCCAAAGTGTTGATATGCTTTAAAGAGTTCTTGGGTATGATTTAGAATATGTCAGCATGTAAATTGGGCACCCTCCATTTTGATCAAGGGCATAATACATGTCCTCACATTATTTTGCATTTTTGGTTAAGTGTGGGATAAAACATCACTGTATAGTGCAGAATACACCTTAACAAAATGGAGTTGTTGAAAGAAAGAAAAAGTGTCTCATGGACATGACGAGGTGTATGATTGAAGTTCAAGCTTTACCTCATAGCTTCTAGCTTGAGGTTGTTATGTACTTAATGCATGTCCTACGAAAGCTCTACAATCGATCACTCCATATGAGGCTTGGCATGGTTACAAGTCATTTATTGCTCATCTACATGTCTTTGGTTATTTGGCATATGCATTAATGCCTAAACAACAATGTACAAAACTAAATAATAGAGTAGTGAATTTTATTTTCGTTGGGTATAGTTATGAAAGCAAAACTATCGTCTTCATCATCCAAAGAATAAACACATTTTGGTTATTTGGGATGTTGTTTTTGTGGAAAAGGTAGTTCAATCCTTACATTCACGTTTCAAGGAGACAACAATGAGATCTAAATATGTGTATAAAGCTTTGGTTCCTCTTTTTATAGGTGGACAATTAAGTGATGCTCCAAATGAGGGAATTTTACAGCCTTTACAAGTTCAAAATGATAATCTAGATCATTCCATTTTTTATGCAGGTTTACATGATGCACTTGTTGATGCAAAAGCTATACCTAGATGGTTGGTGAAGACTCTGAGAGATAGAAAATTCCATAAACGTTTGTCATATCATAAACCTTTAGGTTATCACAGCGCTTGCTTTGCATGCAATGGTTGTCTCTACTCTTTTCCATGAGATTGAGCTGGTTTCTTTTAATTTAGCACAAAATTAAAAAAAAATTGGACGGCTATTTTTATGATGGTATTATGAATAACGGTGTTTGGTGCTTATGTGATTTTCCTCTATGAACAAAGGCCATTGGCACTAAATGTTGTTGAGCCCATGAAAGTCATATGGTCAAAGTCAACATGGTCAAAGTCAAAATAGTCAAAGTCAAAGCGATCAAGAGTCAACATGGTCAAGGTCAAAGTTAAGATGATCAAGGTCAAAGCATTCAAAGTTCAATTATCAAGGTGCAGAGGTAGTGCACAATCAATTGTTCACAAGGGTATGTTTTGCAAAAAGTTGGATGTAGTTTGCAAATTGTCTTTCTGTGATTTCTCTAAGGTTCAAAGGCTTTTTAAAGTGTTTGCAAGGTTCAACTGAACCCTCCCTTAGGTACACATTTGAAAAATTGAAGGGCAAAAAGTGAAGGTATGTCAAGTGGAAGCAGTATGCAAAAGTGAAAGTATGGCCCCCCATTTAAATTTTTATTATTGTCCTAAAGTCACTACAAGACAAAACAGGCATTCATTGGCTGCACCCATTTGGAGACAACCTTGGGAAATAAAAGTGAGCTCCAAGATAGTCTATCAGTTAGGAGCATACATACCTGAACCGTTACTCAACTCAAGGCATGCATTATTCTTGGTAAGACTAAGCAAGATGAGCATAATTTCCACTAAGACAAAGAGGATCAAGAGACATACAGTGAGTGTGCGATAGAGAGAAGCAAGTGAAAAGTGTGCAAGAAGTGTGACTTAGGTGTGTGCAGAGGAGTGCTAAGTAAGGCAATCAAGGGTCACAAGGTCCCATTGAAGATGTGTGTGCATAGACAGAAGGTGTCCATCCATCCTCCCCTATTGGAAGCTTGAGTGTAAGGTGTGCACAAGTGCAAGCTCTTGGAGAAAGTGGAGGTCTTGTGTAGAGAAGGTTGACGACAAAAAGAACCTTGGGTATTTTGTAACCTTGTTTGATTGTGTACTATTTGGGATTATGCATTACGCACAGAGAGCATTTGGCTTTGTGACATACATCATCATTGTACTTTTCTCTTCATAATCAATTTGCAAAAGCTTCGAGTGTCTGTATTTCTCTTCTTCACCTTCTTTCTTCTCCTACAAACACTCAAGTCCCTTTCTGCACAAGAATCCTTCCCAACAAAATTTGGCATGCACGGTGGAACCACAAGGAGGCTTGAGCATAGGAGAAGCAGTATTTGCAAAGTGTGGAAGAGTGCAAGGGTATGGACAGTACTGTACTGGCTTAAGAGGTAATATTCATTCTATTGGAATTCTCTTAGCCTAAGAGGTGTATGATCAGCTCATGACCGCAACCACGTCTCAACCTTTAGGGTCCCTTGCAAATCAACAGGAAGGAAGGTTATTCGAAGATCAACAATTCCACTATCATCAACATCATCAACAAAGAACATGGCGACTCAGGTAGACTTGGAAACTTTACTTTCTAGATTAAATATCAATTTTCCATTCTTCAAAGGATTAGCACAAGAAGACCCAGATGAGCACATTAGGAGATTTTTAGCCTTATGTAATACAAGGGGTCTAATGAGAAGAGAAGATGCATTTTTTATCCTTTTCCCTACAACATGAGAAGGGCTAGAGACAAATGGTTTAGTCAATTTTCCGACAACCATTTCACCACATGGGACCTAATGAAGGAAGCATTTAGGACACAATTCCAACAAGGGAACACAACTAAAAACATCGTTGAGGAGTTAGAAAATCTAAGACTTGGTCCTGGCGAAACCTTCCCAAAATTCATCACCAAAGCCAAGGCATTGATGGCTAAGTTGCCATACCCTCCCCATGATTTTTTCATCAAGAAGTGGCTGGTTAAACCTCTTCCCGTATCAACACAATGTAAAATAAAGGAGTTAGTATTATAGAGAGCAACAATAGAAGAATTTATTAATACAACCACAAGATTGGAGTAAATTAGACATTAGTATGGGGCAAGCTCTTCCGATTTATCATATTGTGCAAAACCTAAGGACCCAATAATTGAGTTAACAAAGGAACTTGAGATCTTGAAAAGGACACAAGGAGGAGCCCTACCACTAACCAATGTAATGGTAGAAACACCCAATATAGGTAACAATTATAACCCTAGACATAGGGATAACTTTGGAAGTGTGCCAAGGAGGCCAAGTATTTGTTTCAGATGTGGAGAATGTGGTCATTACCAAAGTAGGTGCACTCTACAAGAAAATGCCCCTCCTTGTAGGAACTATCCAAAGGTGAGAGACCATAATACTAATTGTTGTCCTAAGAACCAGGCAGCTACATCTGGTCCACACATCAAATGATTGCTCTGAGCAAAGAAGAAGGTGTAGAACAAGTCAAGGTGCCATTACCATCCACCAAAGTGGTGTAGTTAGAAGAAGTTGAATATTTTGCAGCACAGACAAGAAGCAAGGGGAAGGCTCAATTAGTTATACATCAAGATTCAAGGATTAATGGACTAAATAAAGACAATGAGACATCTCAAGACAAAGCCAACACATGTGCACATACAAGGCAAAAAGAAGATTTCATAAGAACTACTCAAATCGATGAAAAAGGAGATCATTATTTTTTATTTAATAAATATGGATGTGAAATTTAGGTTAGAGCTCTTGTAGATAATCGATGAGGCTTCCACAAAAAGTCTAGTCAAAGACTGCTATTATGCATAAAGATAGAATTCTAGGGGAAGCCCCCCTCACAGATTATAAGAGCCCTTGACTAAGATTCATTATTAGAAGACATGAGTTTCAAGGAGTTAGTGTGGATGGCGGTTCTCGCATTAACTTGATGCCTGAACATACCATGCGAAGGATTGGACTACAACCTCCAAGACTTGCCAATCTCACTGTAACATTGGCAGACCAAACCATAGTAAGACCTATCGGAGTGGTCCATAGAGTTGAGTCGAGATACAAGGTACCATCTTTAACTTGGACTTTGTTGTCTTAAGGTTGCCACAAGTAGAAGGAAGTTTCCCATTGTTGATTGGGAGACCTTGGCTAAGGCATGCCAATGTGCTACATGACTCAGGTAAAGACACAATGTGGGTAAAGCAAGTGGGAGAAGAGTTGTAGCAGATATCTTTAGAAGAAGGACCTGACAATGAAAGACATACAAGCATGATGCAGACAATTGGTATTTGTGTGGAAGAAGAATTGTTGGACAACCTCGAGGCAGATCTATATGAAGAAGCAAATTTATATGAAGAAGAAGACAAGTTGGCTTGGCTCTATGCAGAAGACCCATCTTCCTATGATGGAATTTTTCCAAATCAATCAAGTAGAGATGAAGTCTATGAAGAAAAAGAGGAGCTCATTCAGGTTCCTGATTCGGGTGAGCCAGGCAAAAGCCATAAGAGAGAAGAAAAGAAAATTAATTAAGTGTAACACTACTGAACCTACTTCAAATCCTATATGACTGGCCATTTTGTTATGCATATTGGTATGGATATCATCTGTTATGTTAATTTTTATGGTAGTAATTATAGGGATTTACAAGGATGTGGAAGAAGTATCTGCAAATCTTTAGAAATAGTGGATTCTATTGGTTGAAGAAGCTGGAATGGAAAAAATGAAATTTTGCAGATTAAGTCACACAGTAGCAGAAATAGAGATACGAAAGATGAAGTATGTTGGACAGATTTTTCCCATGATGTATTCAAGGAAGCCCTTTCAAGTGGTTAGTGTGCCCAAAAGAAAGATAGATTAAATGATGTATTCAAGGTAGCCCTTTCAAGTGGTCAGTGTGTCCAAAACAATTGGAGATTATCGAGGGGAAAGAGCTTATATTAGTCATCATGTCCAGGCTCACGGCCTATCATGAGCCCAAGTGAAGATTTCTAGATCACTTGGAACGTGCAAAATTTGTCCGGGTTGTACATAGCCTTCTCATACCATCTTTTGCTTATGCCTTTTATTTTTTTTGTTTTTATCAATTTTCATGCTTGTTCTTTGGGCTTTTATGCAAATTAGAAGCCATTTCACAACCCTTCGCATGAATAGATTTTTTAGAATTTTTTTGGAATTTTTTAATCATTTTAGGATTTTTTTTAGATTTTTTCTAGCATTTTTCATCTCTTTTTAAGTGTCATTTTCTTGATTAAATGGAGGAAAAAAGGAAGCTCTTTGTGGTTTTGAGTGGGATAAGTGGCCTAGAAATTTAGGGAATTTTTTGAGAATTGTTTTTTATTTATTTGAATTTTATTTCTATTCTTTAAAAATTTTTTGGTATCTTCCAAAAACAATGCCCCCGATAGCTGATTTTCTTTTATTTTTGTCTATTAAAAAAAACTCTCCCTAATCTCTCTCTATCCCTTCTCTAGCCTCTCCCTTCTCTCTCTAATCTCTCTCTCTCCCCTCTCCCTCCCCCCTCTCCCCCCCCCCTTGCCCCCCCCCCTTGCGCCCCCCGCTTCCCCCCCCCCCCCCCCAAACTCCTCCCCACAATAGGATAAAATTTATCCTATGGTGGTTAAATATATTTTTTAATTTTTTGGAAAACATACTTTTGCCTCTAGATTGCACCTCGAATGGCCGTAAGACTAGGTCCTGGCAAAACCTTCCCAGAATTTTTCACCAGAGCCAAGGCATTGATGGCCAAATTGCCACACCCTCCCCATGATTTTCTCATCAAGAAGTGGCTGGCTAAACCTCTTCCCATATCAACACAATGTAAAATAAAGGACTTAGTATTACCGACAACAACAATAGAAGAATTTATTAATACAGCCACAAGATTGGAGTAAATTAGACATCAGAATGGGGCAAGCACTAATTCAACTAAGGAAAGAAATTAAGATCTTGAAAAGGAATAAATGCCACAAGGAGGAGAAAAGTGCAATAACTCAGCTGAGGTGAGAAATTGAGGCCCTAAAGCTACAAAAAGAAGAGGAAGCCCAAGCAGAAGAGCTGGCTCAACTTCGATAGGAGTTATAGGAACTCAAGGGAGGTTGCATCAAAAATGGATTATGATGCACCATGTGCAACAAATAGGGTCATGTGGTAAGTGAGTGTCCACTTTTAAGTGTAACTTGCCAGCTATGCAGGAAAGCTAGCCATGAGGCTCAGGAATGTTAGTCAAGAGGAATGCTTGTAACAACATATTGGACACAAGGAGGAGCCCTACCACCAACCAATGGAATGGTAGCAGCACCCAATCAAGGTAACAAATACAACCCTAGTCATAGGGATAACTTTGGAAATGGGCCAAGGATTCCAATTTTTTGTTTTGGATGTGGAGAATGTGGGCATTACCAAAGTAGGCGCACTCTACCAGAAAATGCCCCTCCTTGTAGGAACTGCTAGAGGCTTGAGGCCATTTTACTGATTGTTGTCCTAAGAACCACGTAGCTACATCTAGGCCACACATTCAAATGATTGCTGTGAGCAAAGAAGAAGTTGCAGAATGAGTCAAGGTGCCATCACCATCCACGAGAGTGGTGTAGTTAGAAGAAATTGAATCTTTTGCAGTGCAGATAAGAAGCAAGGGGAAGTCTCAATTAGACATAGTTCAAGAGTCAAGGATTAATGGACTGAACAAAGACAAAGAGACATCTAAAGACAAAGTTGACACGTGTGCAAATACAAGGCAAAAAGAAGATCTCATAGGAACTAGTGATGCCATTGGACATGAACTCACCACGGCTCATGAGGAGTTTGATAAGTCAAATAGAGCCCATGCTCTTAAGGAATCAGAAGTTTCAAGGCTACTCAAATCCATGAAAAAGGAGGTCACTATTTTTTATTTAATAAAGATGGATGTGAAATTTAGGTTAGAGCTCTTGCAGATAATCCCTGAGGCTTCTATTGGAGCAAGTCTATGACAAGCCTAAGTATTGGCTTGAGTCCCACAAAGTCATAGAAGAAGCTTTAAAATGAAGACTATGTAAAGTTCACTTGTGAACTACCTCTTGTAACTTTTGAAGAGTTTACTTAATGTAAAAGTGAAAGAATCTTAAGTGGTTGAGTCCACTTGATCAAGAATGGAAAGAGGAGCCACAAATTTGTGATTTGTGGTAGGTAGAGAATCAAATCAATCATTGATTGATTGGAGAGTGATTGAGGGAAGTTAGCCTCCCAAACTCAACTATAAATAGAAGGCAGTTTTAGTCGTGGTTAGAGAGACCTATGTGAAGACCTCCAAGAGATGAGCTTTATGCCATATCAAGGTGTGATTACACGGCACACATATGTATCAGTAAGTCATTGTATTGTACAAGCAATATACTTTCATTTTCATGATTATTTGAGTTCATCTTTCCATGTTCTTGTGAAGTGTACTACTCACTGCCATTACCCTCAGTTTTTCTCAGTCAGCTTGCAGAGATGTTTTCTCTGAGCTTGGTGCATCATTTTCAATGATTTAACTTGGTAAAGTTAGCTCTATAAGTCTACTATATGCTCACAAATTTTCATGTCATTTGGATGTTGCAGTCTTCAGTTATGCTCAGTTGAAGTCAACAGTGTCTGTGCATTTTCACTTCTCTGTCAGGTACCCGACTTTTTCACTCATCTTGTCAGACATGTTTCTCAGTGGTTACTTATCCAAATTCAGTGATTTAATGCTTGTTGGATTCAGCTTAAAGTCTAGTATATCCCTACAAATTTTCATAATCATTAAATTCTTACATTTTGAGGTATGTTGATTTTTCTACGCACTGGTCTCAAATTGTAGCAGCCCGTGAAAATCGGGATGATGTCATCAGTTGTTAAAACTCATTCTCAGTGTGTGGTTCATTATTTTTGATGAAATTACTCTTGAAAGTTAGCTCTTTAAGCTACCTAGATTTCCCTAAGAGGAATTAAGCTAATTGCTGTTGTGCGCAGAGAATTATGTAAAACACTGGACAGGTATATGAACCAAGAATAGCAAGTTTTCACCTCTGAGCTAACTCCAACTTATCTGTTTTGATCTATCTTTTTGAGAGTGATCTTCCAAGGTACATAGGGTGTCTAATACATCCATTGGAAAGCTAAAAGGGCCCACCATATACTCCTGGAGTTCATTTGGCTGGTGTAGATCAAGGATTTTGCAACACCTCTTCATCTTCAAGCACATACCTATCCATCTCTTCACAGTGGTATCAGAGCAAGGTTGGACAACATGGCAGATGGATTTCCTTCATCAATTGACAAATTAGACAGAGGTAACTACTCAACTTGGTCATTAAGAATGGAAGCCTATCTCCAAGGTAGAAGTTTATATGGTTATGTGGTTGGAGATGAAGTTATGCCAAGTTTCAGGAACAAAAGTCAACCAACACAAGAAGAGCAAGAAAGATTGAGCACATGGTGCTCCAAGGATGCACTTGCAAGGTCTTATCTCCTCAACTCTATCTCAGATTTTTTGTTGTCTCACATTAGAAGTTATCAGACATCTCAGGAAGTGTGGGATGCACTTGAAGCTTTCTTTTCTTCAAGTACTAAAGCTAGGAAGCATCAACTATGGCTTGATTTCACAACTCTCAAGAAGGCTCCCAAACAAAATGTGACTGATTTTGTCACAAAGCTCAAGGACATAGCAGATCAGTTGGGAAGCATTGGAGAGGTAATAGATGAAGAGAAAATTATAAGGCAGGTCATCAATGGCTTGAAGGCAGATGACAAGTGGGAAGCATTCACCACAGCTATGGATTTGTACATGGACATGCATGTACCTGATTTCAACACACTCATTGGACAACTACTTACTCAAGAGGCAAACCTTATCAAAAATGGAGAAAGCTCTAAAGGTAATCAATCTTCAGCTTTATACACTGATAAAAGCAAGTCCAAAGATAACAAAGGAAAGGCAAAGAAAGTGGATGATGAAGTAGGTACATATCAAGCTAACTATGCAGGTAGAGGAAGACATGGCAGAGGTAGAGGAAGAGGAGGTAGACAAGGCAGGGGGAGATCCCAAGACTCCAACTCATTTTCTATTTGTGGATTAACTAATCATACAACTGAAAATTGCTTTTTAGGAATTCCAGGAATCAAAGAGGCAGAGGATACAATAGAGGAAGTTATGGCTACTCAAGAGGAAGGTTCAACAACTACCATGGCAACTACAACAACTACAATCATTCAAACTATCAAGGAGGCTACAAAGGAAGGAGAGACTACAATAACTACACAGAAGACTCAAACAAAGAGGATTCATTATTGATCATGAACATGGCTATGCCACAAGGTAAATCTGATGAGCATGTTTTCTACATAGATTCAGGTTGTTCAAATCATGTGGCAGGAAATGTGGCACTCCTATCAGATTTAGAAGATCCAAGGAATAAGCATGAGGTACAAACAGGAGATGATACAAAACATCCTGTGGAGAAAATAGGCAATGTCAAAGCACCTGATGGAAATATCAACCTACTCAGTAAGGTACTCTATGTCCCTACCATTACAAAGAATTTGATAAGTGTTGGGCAGATAGTAGAGAAAGGGTTGCAAGTCAGGTTCACAAAAGCAGGAGCATTTGTTGAAGATCCAAGTCAAGGATTCAGAAGAATTGCAAAAGGTGAAAAGACAGGTAGATTGTTCACATTTGAGTTACAGGACACTAGAAACATTGCTCTCTTTAATTATGGTAGTCAGACACTCACAGAATTGGAAGTATGGCACAAAAGGTTAGCACATATTCGTGAAAGGTCATTAAAGAAAATCTTCAGGGACCAAAGTGTACTTGGACTTCCTAATTTGTCAAAACAACATATGATTTATAAGTGTAGTGAATGTCAATTTGGAAAGTCTCACAGGTTACCATTCATGAAGAAAGGTTATATGCATGGAGATCTCTTGGAGTTGGTTCATACAGATGTATGGGGACCTAGCAAGGAAGCTTCAATATCTGGATCAAGGTATTATGTTTCCTTTATTGATGATTGCAACAGATGGACTATCCTATTCTTTATGAAACACAAAGATGAAGTTTTTTCATGTTTCAAAAGATATTTGGCTCTTGTGGAGAATCAAACAGGTAAATCACTAAAGAGGCTAAGGTCAGATGGAGGGGGAGAATACTTCTCCCATGAGTTTGATTCTTTTCTTCAAGAAAGAGGAATCAAAAGAGAGGTAACTACAAGGTTCACTCCTGAGCAAAATGGAGTGGCAGGAAGGAGGAATAGGACAATTGTTGAAGCTGCAAGGTCTATGTTAAATGAAAAGCATTTACCTAATTACTTATGGGCTGAGGCTGTATCTACAGCCACTTACTTGATTAACAGGTTGCCTTCAAAATCCCTTGATGGGATGACTCCATATGAGGCTTGGAATGGAAGAAGACCAAGCTTAGATCATTGTAAAATTTTTGGATGTATTGCTTTTGCTCATGTTCCTTCACAGGCATCTTTCCATGTTCTTGTGAAGTGTACTACTCACTGCCATTACTCTCAGTTTTTCTCAGTCAGCTTGCAGAGATGTTTTCTCTAAGCTTGGTGCATCATTTTCAGTGACATAACTTGGTAAAGTTAGCTCTATAAGTCTACTATATGCTCACAAATTTTCATGTCATTTGGATGTTGCAATCTTCAGTTATGCTCAGTTGAAGTCAACAGTGTCTATGCATTTTCACTTCTCTGTCAGGTACCCGACTTTTTCACTCATCTTGTCAGAGGTGTTTCTCAATGGTTACTTATCCAAATTCAGTGATTTAAAGCTTGTTGGATTCATCTTGAAGTCTAGTATAACCATACAAATTTTCATAATTATTGAATTCCCACATTTTGAGGTATGTTGATTGTTCTGCTCCCTGGTCTCAAACTGTAGCAGCCTGTGAAAATCGGGATGATGTCATCAGTTGTTAAAACTCATTCTCAGTGTGTGGTTCATTATTTTTGATGGGATTACTCTTGAAAGTTAGCTCTTTAAGCTACCTAGACTTCCCTAAGAGGAATTAAGCTAATTGCTGCTGTGCTCAGAGAATTATGTAAAACACTGGACAGGTATATGAACCAAGAATAGCAAGTTTTCACCTCTGAGCTAACTCCAACTTATCTATTTTGATCTATCTTTTTGAGAGTGATCTTCCAAGGTACATAGGGTGTCTAATACATCCATTGGCAAGCTAAAAGGGCCCACCATATACTCATGGAGTTCATTTGGCTGGTGTAGATCAAGGGTTTTGCAACACCTCTTCATCTTCAAGCACATACCTATCCATCTCTTCAAAGCTTCCACAACAAGTTTATTGGAAAAGATTGTTGTTATGCATAGAGATAGAATAGTAGGGGAAACCCCCCTCACAGATTATAAGAGCCCTTGACTAACAGTCACTATGAGAAGACATGAGTTTCAAGGAGTTATTGTGGATGGTGGTTCTGGCATTAACTTGATGCCTGAACATACCATGAAAAGGATTGGACTACAACCTTCAGAACGTGCCAACTTCACTGTAACATTGGTAGACCAAAGCATAGTAAGACCTATGGGAGTGGTCCGTGGAGTCCCAGTCAAGATACAAGGTACCATCTTTAACTTGGACTTTGTTGTCTTAAGGTTGCCATAGGTAGAAGGAAGTTTCCCCCTATTGATTGAGAGACCTTGGCTAAGGCATGATAATGTGCTACATGACTGGGGTAAAGACACAATGTGGGTAAAGCAAGAGGGAAAGAGTTGCAACATATATTTTTAGAAGAAGGACCAGACAATGAAAAACATACCAACATGTTGTAGACAATTGGTATTTGTATGCAAGAAGAATTGTTGGACAACCGAGAGGCAGAACTATATGAAGAAGAAAATTTATATGAAGAAGAAAACTTGTTGGGTTGGCTCCATGCAGAAGACCCATCTTCCTGCTATGGATTTTTTCCAAATCAATCAAGTAGAGATGAATTCTATGAAGAAATAAAGGAGCTTATTCAGGTTACTGATTTGGGCGAGCCATGCAAAATCCATAAGAGAGAAGAAAAGAAAAATAATTAAGTGCAGCACTGATGAAGCTACTTCAAGTCCTATATCAGTGGCTACTTTGTTATGGATATTTGTATGGATATCATCTCTTATGTTAATTTTTATGGCAGTAAGTGTAAGTCTTTACAAGGATGTGGAAGGAGTACGTGAAAATCTTTGGAAACAGAGGATTCTATTGATTGAAGAAGGTGGAATGGAAAAAATGATATTTTGCAGATTATGTCACACAGTAGGTGAAATAGAGATACAAAAGATGAAGTATGTTGGATAGATTATTCCCATGAAGGATTCAGGGTGGCCCTGTCAAGTGGTTAATGTGCCCAAAAGAAAGATAGATCAGAAGAAGTGCAGTACAATTGGAGATTATGGAGGGAAAATAGTTTCAATTAGTCATCATATCAAGGCTCAAGGCCTATCATCAGCCCAAGTGAAGATTTCTAGATCACCTCAAACTTGCAAAATCTATCAAGGTTGTATATACCCTTCTCGTACAATCTTTTGCTTATGGTTTTTTTCGTTTTTATCCATTTTCATGCTTGTTCTTTGGGGTTTTATGCAAATTACAAGCCATTTCATAGCCCTTTGCATGAACAATTTTTTTTCAAAAATTGTTTGGTTTTTTTAAAGCATTTCTAGAATTTTTTTAGAATTTTTTACAGCATTTTTCATCTCTTTTCAAACCTCATTTTCTTGATAAAATGGACATTAAAGGGAAGCTCTTTGTGGTTTTGAGTGGGATAAGTGACTTACAAATGTAGGGAGGTTTTTGAGAATTGTTTTTTATTTTTTGGATTTTATTTGTATTGTTTATCTATTTCTTGGTATTTTCCAAAAAATGCCCCCGACAGTTGATTTTCTTTTATTTTTGTCTATTAAAGAAAAACTTCTCTCTACTCTCTCTCTAATCTCTCTCTAGCCTCTCCCTCCTCTCTCTCTACTCTCTCTCTCTCTCTCTCTCTCTCCTCTCTCCACCCCTCTCTCCTTCCTGCCCCCCTTCCTTCCCCCCTCCCCCTCCCCCCACCTCTCCCCCTCCCATCCCCCACCATAGGATAAAGTTTATCCTATGGTGGTTAAATATATTTATTATTTTTCTCGAAAACATACTTTTGGCTCTAGATTTCACCTCGGATGGTTGGTTTCTTCAAATTTGGGGTCATTCTCATGTTTCTTGACCATGGTGCACACAATTTTTGCATTAGGCCTGCCCAAATCCAAACTTTAGTGCTCTTTTTGGTCGAAACCCACATGTTCTATGCATATTTTTCATGTGTCTTTTATTTTGCACATGGTCAATATGGTCTACTCTCACCTTATTTTACGATATGTTTCTCATCTTTCCCTATGCACCCTCTGTAGCTTTCATGTTTTATCATTTTGGCCATCTGCAAATCCCCTAATCCTACTCCCTACCCTCCCCTTATCCTTCTTCCCAGCCCCACCCTTACCCCTCCTTACCTTATTCTATCCTCTTAGCCCTCTCAACCGTCCCTAAACTTTCCTCCTACCCTCTGTTAAAAGGGACTTTTGTCACATCCACTTTTAATCTCTTTCGGGTTCTTGGGGACGGTAGGGGTCTGGCAATGCAAAGGCCCTTTACTTAATTTTCCCAATTAACGAGTTGATCATGCAGTAACTATACGTCAAGGCAATACTTCTGTTACATAGTTATAATCCTCCGTTTACGGTATCCTCACACAGTAGATTATCGTGCAATTGTTCAATCACACAATCGAACAGATTTATTGATGTTCAGACAGTATTACTGTGTTAATAGTAAATTACGGCAATGCAATAAGAACAAACTTAATAGTATTCCAAATGTCTGCAAATTCTGCACCACAACGTCTCCGTAAGATCGCAAATCGCCCAGACAGACAGTCTGGCGATCCCCATCTCCTCTCGCACCCGAGAACACCGTAATGTCCCTTCATTAATGGGTAAAGGATTCATCACTTCGCTACGCCCTTTCGGTGCGTGCGGTATGAAAATATAAGATTACATTATACCAATCCGGTGGCCTAACATTGGCACCCACGGTGGACTCGAACCCGCAAAAAAAAAAATTAAGGCTCATCTACGATGCCTTGTATATACATGGTTCTTGCTAATTTGAATGTTCCGGTTATCTTTTACTTCAGAGAATCCAGCATAAGCTTCAAAGTCTCTGGCTCCACCAATTGTGCGTCAGTTCGTATTGAACTAGCTGCAATGACTTGACTAAACAGAGCATCGGTCTATGTCTGCAAAAACACTTCTTGTAAATAGAAATCATTAGCTAATGCAGCATCTCTCTGCCGCTTCGCATCCGCAATTTGCGCATCAATCCGGGATAATCTTTCTGCTTGAAATCCCAGCTATTTTTCTCTGCGTTCCTACTCGTAAGCTTGATATTGAATTGTTCTATAATATGCAACCCTTTCTTTCGTGATTCCTGCTCATTCTTTCTTAAGCTGAATTGTCAAATCTGTTTGGGCTTTTAAGGCACAATTCGCCTGAAAAGGATGAGCAGATGCGGTATGTAATTCTGCAGTAGTCTGCTTAGCCAAGTTAGCCATTTCTTGTCCTTTCTGCACTACCTCATCAAGCTCGACGCGATTTTCTTCCAGCAAATTGCCTAGAGCAACCCGAGCATCATCCTTGTCCTGCACCAATTGTTTTAATAGGTTGATCTCTTCATCATGAGCGGATAAAAGAGCATCCTTTTCATTCAACTCAGCAAGTGCAGCATCTCATTGGGCAATCAAGGTGTCCTGCTTTGCAATCCTTGTTTGAAGTTGTTGAAGCTGCACGTGCAGGGCATGGTTCTCTGCCTTGACCGCATTAGCTTCTTCTTGCAATGGAGCAATATCTGCCTCTAACAAATCAACTTTGCCTTGCAGATCCTATCTAATATTGTCAGTTGCCAGCTTCATTTGAAGAGGTAACTACTGAGAGAATTGAATCAGGATACGACCCATAGACTCCAATTCATGGAACATCATAGTCGAAGGAGGAAGAACAGGAAGTGGCTGGGATGAAGAGGCTGATAATAGGTGAGGGGAAGGTGGTGGAGAGTAATCGGGAGAAGAAGATGAAGTAGCAGGTGCGTCGGGAACAACAAGCTCAACGGGGACAACGGGCTCAACATGGTTCATTGGGGGAGGAAGTGGGATAAAGGTATTCGACAGCAAGATTATACCGGTTGGATTCTATTTTGTCATCTCAGTTCTGTCAATCACAGCGTCAACCACGACAATCACTTCGTTAAGAACTTCTGCAACAATTTCCTTCACAGCTTCTTGATTCTGCTCATGAGAATCCTCCCGAGAAGAAACTTCTTCAAAGGCTTCTATGTGGGCACCTTGTTCCTGCTGCTTAATTGGAGAAGAAGGAACGGAAGAATCGACATGAATGGATGTAGCAGTGTCGTGGAAGACTTCTTCTTCATGGCCAGCAGTTGATCCTTGCAACTGACTGCTAGAGGGGCTCATACATCTTCGTTTTCGGTGAAAAAGTTGCAACAGGTCTGCATCATCATCTTCCTCATCCTCCAGCATTTGCGTAGATTCTTCATGTAGTAAGAAGGGGGCGGTTGGAGGTGGTTGTGCAGCTTGGAGCAACGGAAAGAGGAAAGTAAGGATGTGGGGTAAACGGGAACGAGGAAGGTCACCCTTAGTAACTTGTTTGATAACTGATACACATTCACGGTGAATGCGCTAGAAATAAAAGGAAGCAAAATTGACAGACTCACGGGCAGCAATATCTATCATCGAATAGAATGGGTAGGCAATACCATAGGTATGTTTCTGGAGATTCAAAGTGGTGACTAAGAACTGCAGAGCAGTACGCTCTGGTTCACGTCTACACAAAATGGCATACTCATTAGATGAGTTCCGGGGAAACAATTCGTGCATGATGGCCACGGAAAGAAGGGGACCATTCTCCAATCCTTCTCTAGAAAGCCGAAAAGCTTCAGCAAATGTGGCTAAAGGTAATAAGGACACGGGAGGGAAGACACACAATGGGCCAACACTGCTCTGAAGGAGGTATGGCGGTGATGGCAGAGATGATCTGCGCATGGAATGGTTGGCACTCCACTAAATGCCAAGGCAATTCAGCGAAGGCTAGGAGACGAGGGGTGCGCAAATACTCACTCACTTCAGGAGTGAGTCCTACACGGAAGGTGGCGACATTTGCGAGAGCTTCCATGGCACGCACGAGTAATCACAAGAACACAGAAAAAAATAATGCACAAGCACATAAACACAATAGCGATTAACAGTAAAAGAAACAAGATTAAGTAGAAACACGGGCAACATTAGGCGGTCGAAAACCCTAATCATCGCGTGGTAGTGGAAAGATATCCGTCATAATTACGGCATGCATGCAAGAGCAGAAACAGTAACACAGGGTGGCAATTAATCATATTTAGATATCAAAACGAGGAGATTACGGTCTATGGTCAACCGAAATACGGAGATAAAAAGAAAACAAGTGACATGCGAAAAAGATGAGTACACGTCATCGGTGATTGGCCGATTGTTGATATGGGTGAAGCTTAGATCCATTAATCACTTTGGGAAGAGGAACTCCGGTTTAGGTGGCCAACTGAAAAGTAGTGGGTCCCACCTATTCATTAATTCAGTATGGACCAAACCATCGTAATTTAAATTTACCCGTAGATCTATTGGCTTTCACATTATAGAACAAAACAAGCTGGTCCACCAAAAAAACAAGGGTTTGGAGAAAGCGATCATGTGTTCGGACTTGGTGTAGCTGAACTTCTTGCAGGATCATAAAGCTTTGCCAGCGCTGTTCATCCAAAGATCTGAGCATATCCAACCGAAATAGAAAGGACTCTTCTGGCAGCAGTTTCTGAGATAAGGCAACTCGCAGGCTCGGCACTACTACTTCCATCAGCGCAATGGCTTCCAATCCATAAGCAAGCTTGAACGGAGTTGATCCGGTTACCACCTTGTACGTGGTCTGATAAGCCCACAAAACTGCAGGTAAGAGCTGGTCCCACCGCTCTGGACATTCCAGGGTCAATTTGTGTAGTATCTTCAACAAAGTCTTATTCGTACTCCCCGCCAGACCATTGGCACGGGGATAATAAGGCGAGCTGAATTTGTGGACAATCTGAAAAGTCTCGGTCAATACTTGCATTAAGTGGTTAGCAAAGTGTGTACCTTGGTCCGTGACAATTTCCCGAGGCAACCCATAATGAGGGAAAACGTCCTTTATCAAGCATTTAGCCACCGAAACTGTTGTGGCTGACCGTAAGGCCCAAGCCTCCACCCGCCGAGTGGCATAATTGGTACAAGTCAAGATATAGCGGCTGTTGGTGAGAGTAGCTGGGGGTGTTATGGGTCCAATGAAGTCTAAACCCCATTTCTGAAACGGTTCCAGAGGTAGGACAGGTTGAAGTGGGAATAAGTGTCGTTGTAAAGGCTGTCCAAATCGTTGACAAATATCACACTACTGCACATATTGAACAACATCTCGATACATGGTAGGCCACCATAGCCCACCGTGTAAAATTTTCCAGTGGGTAAGATCAGTGGAAAAGTGTCCTCCAGTAGGCGATGAATGAGCCATGGCCATCACTGATGCGGATTCATGTGGTGGGATGCATCTAAGGAAAACACCACTATGATCTAAATAATACAGTTGACCCACAATCACCTGGAATCGTAGACTATAGGCCGCAATTTTTTGGAGCAGCATAGTGGGAGTATTAGGAGGGAGACAGCCATCCGTGAGAAAAGTTAGTAACCTATCATAGTATGTAGTAGCAACAGGGGGTTCTGCAGAGTCTTTAGAACGTGAATGGCCGGTATAGTGTCGTCAACCCCTACCGGAGGCTCATCGGAATCCAATCATGATAGAAAATCTGCCAAAGCATGTGCTATGCCAGGTCGATGAATAACATCATACTCGAACTCTTGTAGCAGTAATACCCATCTTGCCAGTCTTCCACCTAAATGTTGCTGCCGGACCAAATACACGAGTGCGGCATGATCCACATGGAAGGTGAATTTTTGGCCCAACAAATAATGTCGGAACTTCTTAACAGAATACACCAACCGGAGACACTTTCTTTCGGTCACTGAGTAGTTTCTTTCGGTAGGGGCTAATCGGTGACTTGCATAATATACAGGCCGAAACTATTTGTCAGTTTGCTGCATTAGTACGCTACCAATAGCTATATCGGATGCATCCACAAAGACATGGAACGGACGTTCCCAATCAGGTGGTTGCAAAATTGGGGCCTGCGTCAATAAAACCTTTGAACGATCAAATGCATTTTGGCACTCTTGTGTCCAATCATACTGCCGCGGAGCGCTGGTCATAAGCCTGTTAAGTGGTGTTGCTAAGTGAGCTAACCACCGTAAGTGCCTGCCATGCCACCGGATTTGACCAAGAAAACGCATAACTTCTTTCGGTGTCGTTGGGACTGGTGCCTCCAACACCGCTGCTACTTTATCCGGATCGACCTGTATTCCTTGTTTAGAGATAATATGGCCGAGTAGTTTACCACAGGAGACCGCAAAAACTAATTTGGTCAAATTCAAGCATAATCGGTACTCTTGACATTTTTCAAAGCAGCAGCATAAATGATACAGGTGCCCAAAGTCTTGCCAAATAAGGAAAAATCGTCCAAATATACTTGCATAAAGGTAGTTAAGTAGGGTGAAAAGACTTCCTGCATGCATCTTTGGGAGGTACTTGGGGCATTCCTTAAACCAAACCACATTACGGTGCAAGCATATACACCCCAGTTCGTGATAAAAGTTGTCTTTGGTATGTCCTGTTCTGCCATCCTCACCTGATTATATCTACTGTACCCATCCAGAAAAGAAAACATCTCATGCCCTGCTACCCTGTCAAGCATTGTGTCTAGAAAGGGGAGAGGGAACGAATCCGGTACCGTGGCGGCATTAAGTTTTCGATAGTCAACACAGATACGCAACTGTTTATTTTTCTTCGAAACGATCACTATTGGCGGTATCCACTCCGCATGCTCAATTGGCACAATAAATCCCACCTTCAGTAGACGATCCAGTTTTGCTTTTACCTGTGCTGCATAATTAGGGTTCATTTGATAACTAGATTGTTTGATTGGCCTCACATCCGGTTTGAGCACTACCCGATGTGGATAAATCCGCGGGTCAAGACCTTTCATGTCTCTATAATCCCAAGCAAAAACATCGGAGAACTCACACAAGAGTCGTACCAAATCATCTTGGAATGTCTCGGCTAATCCTGCCTTAATCTTAACCGGTCGCAGGTTGGCCGTGTCACCCAAATTATATGTTACTAATTGATCTTCTGGTACATAAGATTGTCGAGGTTTTACCACATCATCAACTGGCTGCAAGAGTTGATGTAAGGTTGCTTCATCCATAGCTATGTTATCACTTGCTTCTGCATTTCCGATCACTGGTATGACCGTACAAGCTGCCAGACGCCAATTGTTTGCTACCGCCTGGAGATCTACTATACCTAATGAGATCAGATCCTTATTGGTCTTGAGGAATGCCTCTTCCTCATCATCAGATAATCCATCCAACATATGGACGGGTTCCGCTACATATGGTCGTGCATGGAGATCAGAGGGTTGCATAGCATCCAATTTAACTACATATTTCCGGTGATGATCTTTGAAAATTAACTCTTGCGCTCACCAATCCTGTCCAACTTTGGCTTGCTTCAGCCATGGTCGTCCAAAAAGTAAGTTGTAGTCGAGGCTCGATTCTGGTAATTCGAGGACTACAAAATTCATTTTGAATGTGGTTCCCTGCAAGGTAATAGGAATATTACGTACTAATCCCACCGGATGGAGTCGAGATTGGTCTGCCATTCCCACAAAAAATTGCACGGGTTCAATTTGGGTCCAACCCAATTTCTTGCAGAGCGCGGCTATCGCAATATTCACACTAGACCCACCATCAATTAAAACTTGAGTAATCTTCTGGTTTTTATGCTAGACGGTGATCAATGGGACTGAGTGATCCACCGTAGAATCAATTTCGGGTTGTATGGTTGCAATCGCCGGTGTACAGGAAGGTCCGGGACTAACCTGCTGTTGGAATTGCTGCCTTACTCTTGGCACTAACGCAAGCAACTGTCCCAAAGGGAGTGTGATTGAAGCCTTAGATAGGATATCCCATACCTGATCTGTTTGCATCGTAATTCTCACCGATTCTGATGATGATTCTAATGTTGTTGAGGCAGAATTTTGTTCATTCGATCTTGCCTCTGGCAAAGGGAACTGTGTTACTGAAATGGGGTCAGGAAACACAGTCGGCTCCTTAGTTGTCCATTGACTAGCCCTTGCAAACATTCACTGCTGCTCACGGATACCAGGCTCGAACACTTCTGCTGCTGATTGCAACTACTTACCAGATCTTGTCTGCACTACAACTGCTTGTGACTCGACTGGTGAAATATAAACCATGTTGGTCATTGGATTTTGTCGCTCCTTCTTCCTTTTGTCATACTCTGCTACTTCTTTGCAGAATCTACGAGCTTCTTTGCAGAATCTATGAATGTGGCCAACCTCGTCGCAGAAGTGACACCGAGGGGGTGGAAGAGAAGTACCTTCCGCTGATGTACCCGCCTGCCATCGGTTTGCATTGAAATTGGTATTCCGCTGACGCCGGTAATTCAAATATATCCTTGTGACTGATTGGTTCGCATCTGTGGCGGCACGTAATGGGTTGCTGGCTGATCTGGTTCTTGTATGATGGTGTTTACAGTTGCTCTACCTTGCACCTTGGCATTATATGCGCAGGTTTCCGTTGAGTGTCCTGTTGCGTTACAGATGGCACAATACATCTGGTTAAGGGCACATGTAGAACTGGTGTGCCCTGGACTTTTGCACTTGGTACAATACACCTGCTTGTACAGATCATCAACTGCGTTCTTACTGGCTTTTAGCCATTCCAAATCCTCTATAAATCCTCCAACTTTATGCTCTAGTTGCAGGGCCTTTGCAATAACAACATCGAGTGTCATTCCACCCACACAACGGATGATCATGATTTGTTTGCGTTGCGGGTTTAAGCCATTTATAAACCACTGTGTGATGACATCATGAGGCAGATGAGCATGTGCCAGTGGCAGCTGACGCAGGTGTGTTCTAAACAATGTCGCATACTCTTGGACACTCTGATGGGCCTTTTGCCGATTGTTCTGCAAGTAATCAAATATCTCTACAGGGTTCTTCTTCAATCGAAACCTCTGCAGGAATGCGTTCTTTACCTCATCGTAAGTACCGAAATGATTGATATCATACTTTGTTAGCCACCTTGCTGCTTCATTGACTAGCGTGGCCTGAAAGACAATGGCCTTGTATGCCGGGTCGGGTGGGTGGTTTAATACGGCATAACTGATCTCAAAGGTACATACATGTGCATCAGGGTCATCACTCGGAAATCCACCAAACTTTGTGTAAGTCACTCCTATTAGCACCAGTCAAACTGGTATAATTGGTTGTGGCTGCTGCTATTGCTGTTGCTGAAATTGCGGTTGCGGCTGTGGGGGTGTCTGCTGCTGAGACTAGGAACCACTCATGGTACTATTGTGAGTAGTATTGTTGTTAACTGTGGGTTGAGGAGGTGTCTCTTGCCCTTCAGAATTTGTATTATCAGACTGCTCACCTTCCGGCTCGAAAATGGCATTGAATCTCTTACTTATCTCCAAATCAAATAACATGTCCTCAGCTTTGGTATCATAACTCGAGAGGCTTGCCCCGAACAGTGATGAACGTAATAAGGTTCCACCAGATAGTACTACACTGTCACCGAAAAACTTCAAATTCCCACTAAATGGTACCGAACTCCCACCGGAACTTATCGAACTTTCACCGCACCAAGTTATCTTTTCACCAAAAACAGTCTCACTCGATAACACGACTTTGTCACCAAAAATAGTTGAATTCTGACCAGATAGATTCAGATTAACTGCGCAGTGCATCTCTGTACACCCAGAAGTCACTGCACCTTCTTTAGAAAGTATCGGAATCACATCGGAATCCACCGGAATCTCATCCTGTGTCATCGAATTGGCACCGGAATCGCTACTAACTCGCTCTGATCGTTCTACCACTGGGCTTAAATGACATGTACTTCTACCACCTGGGGGTGTCCCTAATAGATTTGGAACTGCCCAGGGATGCTGGTCTCTCCTATACTTTGGATATGACTCACCGGACCGAGTAACCATCATATATCACTTCTACACCGCTTTGCCTTGCGTATTGTTCTACCTTTACTGATTAATCTCAATCTATTGCCATCTTCCCACAGACGGCGCCAGTGTTAAAAGGGACTTCCGTCACATCCACTTTTAATCTCTTTCGGGTTCTTGGGGATGGTAGGGGTCTGGCAATGCAGAGGCCCTTTACTTAGTTTTCCCAATTAACCAGTTGATCACGTAGTAACTATACGTCAAGGCAATACTTCTGTTACACAGTTATAATCCTCCGTTTACGGTATCCTCACACAGTAGATTATCGTGCAATTGTTCAATCACAGAATCCAACAGATTTATTGATGTTAAGACAGTATTACTGTGTTAATAGTAAATTACGACAATGCAATAAGAACAGACTTAATAGTATTCCAAATGTCTGCAAATTCTGCACCACAACGTCTCTGTAAGATCGCAAATCACCCAGTCAGACAGTCTAGCGATCCCCGTCTCCTCTCGCACCGAAGAACACCGTAATGTCTCTTCATTAATGGGTAAAAGGGTTACATCACTTCGATACGCCCTTTCGGTGCGTGCAATATATGAAAATATAAGATTACATTATGCCAATCCGATGGCCTAACACCTCCATTCTACATCATCTTCTTTGCAATGCATAATTTCCACTTTTTGTTCTTCTCTAGTGCTTGTTCTTTACGTCTCCTGGTGGACTTGGTAGCTGCTCTAGGGTCCTTTTGTAGATTTTGCAGAAATGGAATCATGGTGACATCTCTTATCAGAGTTTTGGTTGTTAGCTCTCTCGGACGGAGAGCCCATTAGGTGGTGGGCAACTATTGAGCCCATCAAAGTCATATTCGTCAAATTCAACATGATCAAAGTCAAAATAGTCAAATTCAAAGTGTTCAAAAGTCAAGATGGTCAAGGTAAGAGTCAAGATTGTCAAAGTCAAAGCATTCAAAGTTCAATTATCAAGGTGCATAGGTAGTGCACAATCAATTGTATACAAGGGTTATGTTTTGCAAAAAGTTGGATGCAGGTTGCAAATTGTCTTTCTGTAATTTTTCTAAGGTTTAAAGAGTTTTTAAAGTGTTTGGAAGGTTTCATTTGAACCCTCCCTTAGGTACACATTTGAAGAATTGAAGGGCAAAAAGTGAAGGTATGTGAAGTGGAAGCAGTACACAAAAGTGAAAGTAAGGCCCCCCATTTAAATTTTTGTCATTGTCCTAAAGTCACTACAGGACATAGCAGGGATTACTTGGCTGAACCCATTCGGAGACAATCTTGGGACATAAAAATGAGCTCCAAGATACTCTATCAGTTAGGAGCGTACATATGTGAACCGACACTCAAATTAAGGCATGCATTATTCTTGGTAAGACTAAGCAAGATGATCATAGTCTACATTAAGAGAGACAGGAGCAAGAGACATACAATGAGTGTTGGACACAGAGAAGCAATTGCAAAGTGTGCAAGAAGTGTGACTTAGGTGTATGCAGAGGAGTGCACTTTGCAAGAAGTGTGACTTAAGTGTATGCAGAGGAGTGGTAAGCAAGGCAATCAAGGGTCACAAGGTCCCATTGAAGCTGTGTGTGCATCGACAGAAGGTGTCCATCCCTCCTATTGGAAGCTTGAGTGCAAGGTGCGCACAAGTGCAAGCTCTTGGAGAAGGTGGAGGTCTGGTGCAGAGAAGGTCGGTGGCAAAAAGAACCTTGGTTATTTTATAACCTTTTTTGATTGTGTACTATTCAGGATTATCCATTACACATAGAGAGCATTTGGCTTTGTGCTATACATTATCATTGTACTTTTCTCTTCATAATCAATCTGCAGAAGCTTCCAGTATCTGTATTTCTCTTCTTCTCCTTTCTTCTCCTACAAACACTCAAGTCCCTTTCTACACAAGAATCCCCCCTAAAAAATGGATATACAAGTTGAAATGTAATCCTAATGGAACAATAGGCAAGTATAAGGCTAAGCTTGTGGTTGAAGATTATGCTCAAGAGAGAAGCATTGATTTTGATGAAACCTTTGCTCCCATATGCGGAATGACCACTATTCCTAGCATTTGTGCACTTATATCTCATCAAGGTTGGAATGTAAATCATTTGGACATTAAAACTTCATTTTGAAATAGTGACTTACATGAAGAGGTGTATGTATTTTAGCCTCGTGGTTTTGCGTAGAAAGGGCATGATTAGAAAATGTTTATGCTGAAAAAGGCATGAAATGGTTTGAAGCAAGCATCACTTTATTAGTATAAGAAAATAAATTCCTACTTACTAGCACATGGTTTTGAGAAGAGTCCAAGTGAGAGCACCTTATATGTTAAGCATGCAGTTGATATACTTCTCATCATTGTTGTATATGTCGATAATATACTACTCACTGGATGCTAATCAGAAGCATATTTGAAAATTTAAGGTCGATTTGTATGCCTCTTTTGGGATTTCATATTTAGGTGATTTTCATCATTATTTGGGCATTCACTTTATGCAACTTGGTGGAGGAATGTCTTTATTTCAAACAAAATATATTGACACATCATTGTAGTATTTTGGCTTTGAAGATTGCAAACCTATTTGCTACTCCTATGGAAATGGATTTATGGTTGAGCCTTGATGATTCTGAAGATGCATTGGATCTTGTTCTCTATCATCAAGCTTTTGGATGACTGATTTACTTATGCATAACTTAGCCCAATATTAAGTTTTATATCTCTCACATGAGCATTTTTATGCATTGCCCAGGTGTCAAGCATTGCCAGGTGGCTAACCGCATCTTTTGCTACTTGAGTGGTACCCGATTACTTATATTATGTTATCCCAAGGGGGATCATTATCACTAGATTTACATGTTTTTTCTGACTTAGGTTGAGTTGGTTGCTATGACACTCCTATATCCATGAGTGGTTTTTGCTTCATGCTTGGTAGCTCATGCATATCTTTAGTTGAGCAAGAAGCATCCTAATATGGATGCTTCTAGTTGTGAGGCTGAGTAGAGGGAAACTTTCACAACGACTATTGAGTATGTATGGTTCAACCACCTTTTGGATGATTTAAGTATGTGTAAGTCTTTTGTCATCACTATCTTTACTGACAGTCAGAATACATTGGACTTACGAGGAACCCTGCATTCCATGTTTGTACAAAGCACATTGAGGTGCACTATCATTATGTCAAGGAGATTTTCTTTGTTGGAGAGATCAATTTGGCTTATGTGCCTGCAATAGGATAATATTCTAGAACTTTTCACAAAGGCTCAACAAAGGGACGAGTTTGAAGCTTTCCACAAAGCTTTATTCTTATTTCCTTTTGTGGATTGATTTCTTCCACATAGCTTGGAACTTCCTTATACATGAGTTCTAGCTCCTTGTTCACTGTATCACTCATAGGGGGGGTTTGTTGATGTATTTTGATAGTGATGAGTGTGACCACACGCAAGACCATTGGGGCAACCTTTCCCCTCTTTAGGAGGTTTTTTCCCCTGGCTTTTCTACACACCTATAACTCTAATGGATCACCCATCTTTGTACCTTCACTTAGTAATACATTCACTATTGTGTTGTTCTCCAAGCTTCTTCTTCTTCTGCTTCTTCTTCTTCTTCTTCTTCTTCTTCTTCCTTATGCTATTTGTGTGCTTCTAGAGACCTCAAACTCCAACAGAAGCCATGGGTTTAGTTCCCATGAGTAGCATGGGGAGAGTAGTTTTCTCAAAGTCTCTCTTAAGCCTTTTACACACATCCACTCAAGTTAACATGAGTTAACTTGAGTTCATAGAGACTCAACATGCCTACCACTAGTGGAATCTAGTGGAAAATGCTAAAGCATTGGTGGAGATTGCACATGCACATGTGGACTCTAGCTACTCTAGCGGTCATGTTTGGTCCTCAAATTTTATAATATTAGTTTCTATAGAAAATTCATTGTCTCACATACATGGAGGCTAGCTTCTAGATTTCTTTAAAGCTTGAGTAAAAAAGTGTATGCACTGTGGAAAGATAGGATATTCACCAACCAAATATTTATTATGACCAAAGGAGTCTATTACAGGCATACATTACTTGGAGAATCCTATTGAGTCATCATCAAACACCTAAACAATGTTCTAGGATACGAAAATACCTAATATGGTGTCTTTTGATATAAATTACAATGAGACATACCAAACATGGTACTAAACAATGTATATTCAGTTTTTTCCTTTGCTAGGAAAAAGAAGAGGAGGAAAGTGGGAGAATTGCAACTACATCTTCCATAAGTATCCAAATAAACACGACTTTTAGGTACCAACACAACTATCAAATATGTGTCTAACATGCAAGGTTTAGTAGATACATGTCTTACATCTCTCCAAACCATATGTCTACATATGTAAATAGCCGTTCATTCAAATCAAGCACATTTGCATATCTCTTTTGTGAACACCATCTTCGTTGAGCATAGCTTCTTTTGATGGAAACGAAGTTATGATTAGTGAATGATTGCCTTTGAAATTATTCTCCTTTGTAAATGGATCCTTTTTTATCCCTTTTTATCCATCTTTTTTGGCATCCTTGATTTTATAATAGACGGCTCTTTAACAAAAAACAAAAAAAATTGTAATCCACTATAGCATTATCATTTTTCTCAAGCTCTCAATCTTTTGCATCTTTTCTTTCTTTTTCTAGATTTTATTGAACATTTATAAGTGGAAGAAGACACGTCCCCCAATCCTATTTCCTTTTTCCAAACCATCTTTAGAGAGGCCGTCACCACATTTTCAAAGTCTTTGGAGAATTCAAAAGCAGGGCACCCGGTCCAAGGAATTTCCCATTCGCAAAGGCGATAGTATCATCAAGTATTTTAGTCTTTCTTAAGTGTTCATCAAGATATACTTTTCTCCGAATGGAAAAATCCTCTTCCTAATTTATGAGAACTTAGACATATTATACGTACTTTCCTTGTAGATCTTGGAGTCAAACAAAATGTGTTTTACATTGTTGATAATCAAGAGTTCCTTGTACTCCTTATCATAGTTAGTAAGGCTTTATAGTGAGTTACCCTTGTAAATATCTCACATATGTTTTTTATTTTCTATTTTCTAAGGAAGTTTGGCAATAGCCCACTCTCTCAAACTTTAATTAAAAGAAAGAACACTTGTATAACAAGTGAATGGGGCCTAGCACCTATGAGAACCCCCCCAAATTCCACAAAGTAGGGGTTACTTAAAACTTGCTAGAAAACATTACAAAGAACATTGATAAATCTTTCATTCCCATGATGGGGGGTCCCACTTGCTTTTAATCTTGTTGCTCTCAAGGAAAAACACTCTGTGATGTGCAAAAGGCGGGTGCTTCTTACAAATGGAAATTCTTTTGCCTGAAATGAAAAAGGATTTTTTGATCAATGATTGTTTGGGGGGCCTACCAAAGTTTGCCACATGCCTCTCTTTCTAGATCTTCCAAAGGGTCTCTCCTCTTATAGGATTCCATATTGCTGAAGAACAACTGATCGCTTCACCCACTACCACTTACTTCTAGTTGATTTGTCCCTATAGCAATAAGCTTTTACCAAGGGTGTTCCAGACTGACATTGACTTGGGGCATGAAAAGAAGAGGTGTCCCAAGTTACTCATTGCCATGAAGGCATCATTTATACCATGGAGGGGCTCCAACAATTTTGTTACCTTTTAGATTCGTCCAAATTCCCTAGTGGAGGATTTGCCACATAAGAACTGATCTTTTTAACCTTGATGAGGGGATGCCAAAGGGATTGGAACTTAAGATCTCATCTAAGACTTGACCAATCTAGACACCATCTCCTATTTAGCATTATATGATGGTTCACATTCTTATTGAATCTCAAGATTTTATCAAGCTTGTTGTTGTTGTTCCATCTAAGACCCACAAGGTAAGGTGATTCATGCCCAATAAGAAGGCAAGTCCTCGAGCACTCCCAAGCATTGAGTCTTCTTCACAACAAGCACCATTCTTCATAGTTCACTCTCATATCTGAGTCAATGTCCTCAAGCCTAATCCATTGGCATGTTTCTTGATTCTAGAGGTGTTTTCAAAGCTTCCTAGATTTTTCAAGGTTCCAAGGCTCAACACCCTTGAAGCCCTTGATAGGGACTCACATCAAATCATTTTGTGTGATTTTGATAGCCCATTTCCAATCTTCATTGATCTTGAAAAACTATTTCACCTTGTTCCAACACTTCCATAGGGAGAAAACTAAGTTCAAGCCTCTCGAAGTCACCTGATGGGGGGGAGTATAAGAGTGAGAAGATCAAGACCCTTCCACCTTGGAAGGCCCATAAGCCTAAGAGCACACTTGTTTCTAAAAATGGCTTTGGCCCAAGAGGCATCGCTATTGCTCCATGCTTTAATAAACCATTTGGCCTCTAGCTTATTGGCCATAACTTCAATGCCAATATCTCACATACTTATGTAGGCAATGTATGAGCCTATAAATCAGACGTTGGCAAAGAATATGGATTTCGAATGGACATGTTATTATAAATATTGCTTATTATTATGGTTCATACTCTCATTACATAGATCATGAAAATTTAAGAGGGCATTTCTGTGCTGCAATGTAACCTATATAAGGAGTGGTACTTCATTCTCTGTTTTAGAGTCCGATCTTTGATCTACTCTCCCCATATACTTGAAAGTTTTGAAAGAATACGCACACACACCCAAGGAACTCACTTTATCTCCCACCTTCAAGGGCTCATGTCGACTCCCTAAAGGATCTTGAAACTTGGATCCTTAATTGATAGGTCCAACGTATTACTATTACACAATGCCGCCTCGACAATGGTATTTCAATCTCAATTCATACTCTCATCAATCCAGATCCTCGGAAGAATAAAGATGAAACCATGATGGACATGTTTTTCAGTTCTATACGGCTATAACTTTGCAGATATCCGCACACTTAAAAAACCATCTTTTTGAGAGGGGTATATATTCAAATTCAGCCAAGAAATTTTGATTTTATGTGGATGTCTGTGCTCTCAAGTTTACCATATTATTATGGTGGGAAACATGTGTTCTTCCTTGATCTAGCTCTGGGCGAGAAGATATGGATGCTTGGACGGGCCGGAGGGTGTGAGGCTTGAGCTTGTTACAGTGTACACTCGGTAGTAGTCGCCGGTCGGTACAAGAGGCATGTAGAAAGAGAATTCTCTTTGATCGGACCAGAAAGCTGTTCAAAACATGTGTTCTTCCTTGATCTAGCTCTGGGTGAGGAGATGTAGATGCTTGGCCGGGCCGGAGGGTGTGTCATGTGAGGCTTGAGCTCCTTACAGTGTACACTCGGTACTAGTCGTCGGTACAAGAGCCATGTAGAAAGAGAGTACTCTTTGATCGGACCAGAAAGCCGTTGAAAACGCTGTGTAAGTCTATGCATCCGTGCTAAGGACTCTATCCACCATAGTCTGTCTCTGACGTACCAGAGTAGCATGACGCCAACACAATGATCGCCACCCCAGTACGTGTGGAAAAAGGAACCAACTCACATCTCGCGCCTTGAGTACACTGTACAGGCTTGTTCTCTAGCTTGGAAGATGCCCTCAGGACAAGGGCAAGAGCAGACGAATGTCGTAACCTGACTTTATTCTCGTTTCCATAACCATCATCATCACATGATCAGATGGCTCAATCTGCATGTGATCTACGTACATATGTGGGTGTCTAGAGATAGAAAGATAGAGAGAGGGGGTTGTGGCTATGGCTGAGGCTGCGCTATGATTGGATGCTACGGTAATCACGCTAGAACTATCGTCTCATCTAATCTTCTTCTGTCCACGTGCTTCGACCACATTCGCGGTTTCACTAGCATCACTATCCGAGTCCCCGCCCATTGACGTGTGCCGGCTGGCGACGGTCCAGATGCTGGAAGATTCTGCTTGTCTTGCTTTCTGCTTTTTACCACATCCTTATGAGAATTCTAGTACGTCTGTTCCCATTTGTTCTTGCTTTTCGCTTTTTGAAAAATTTCGTGCTGATTCCAAAAGCAAAGATAGGCTCCCTCATGAACTACGCTTTTGCCTATATGGTTAAATATGGCCCGTGGAGGGCTAAGTCATAGTCCGAGGAAGGCATGTCTTTGTCCGGGGAGAGCAGATCTAGCTTCTAAGTCCGAGCTATTCAAGAAAGAAAAAACTCTTGTTTAAGTTCTTGTCATTTTCTTCTACACGAAACTCATCATGAAGTAATAATTGAACTTGGACGCCATACCATGGTTCTAGACTCTTAGTTCCTTAGGCTCAATTCACATTGAGATAAGATCCAATCACAATTTGCCACATTGGGGAACACTCTACCTCTCACCCCAACTCAATTTGAATGCTATGTCATGGAGCAAATTTCCTTTCTTTGTTCTCACCCCCTCCCACCCCAAGAAGCAACCTGCACATTCAAGTCATGAAACAACTTTTTAAACCACATAACTTCAGTAGTAGCCAATGCTAAACTTCTATACTCAGCCTCTATAGAAGATAAAGCAACTGTAGGCTGTTTCTTTGAACTCCATGTTAATGTCTTGTTTCCTGCTATTACCACATATCCTTTCGTTCATGGTACCTTTCAAATACCTAAGCACTCTTTTCGCTGCATGCATATGAGGTACTCTAGGTTCATGCATAAACTGTGACAATACTCCCACTACATAGCATATATCAGGTCTAGTTTTTGTTGCATAAATCAAAGATCCTACCATGGATCTATACACATTCATATCATGCAACTCATCACCTTCCTTTGCACTCAACTTTACATTACATTCCATTGGAGTAGAAACAAATTTACATTCCTGCATACCAAACCTTTTGAACATATCACATATATACTTTCTCTGTATCAACCACATACCTTCATCGCCATACACAATTTCAATCCCAAGAAAGTATCTAAGCAAACCAAGATTTGAAATTTTAAATTCCTTTCCCAAATTACCTTTTATCTCATCAATTGCTTTTGCATCATTCCCTGTAATCAACAAGTCATCCACATAAATGCATACATAGACACACATGCCATCTACATGTTTTACATAAAGTGAAGGATCAGCATGACTCGCTGTGTATCCTTGCAGCATAAGATACTTTACCAACCTTGCATTCCATGCCCTTGGTGCCTGCTTAAGACCATACAATGCCTTCTTTAACATGCATACATGGAGATTTTGCATCCACATAACCTTCTGGTTGTGACATATACACTTCTTCATTTAACTCACCATTAAGAAAGGCATTCTTTATATCGAGTTGATATATATTCCACCTTTTACTTGCAGCTAAAGCCAACAAAGTTCTGACCGTTGCCATGTTTGCTACTGGACTAAACGTCTCCTCATAGTTCAATCCTCGAGTTTGATTATATCCTTTTGCTACAAGTCTAGCCTTATATCTTGACACACTACCATCACTATTTCTTTTAATCTTAAAAACCCACTTGCAACCAATTACCTTTTGCTTTGGTGTCTTTGGAACTAAATTCCAAGTCTTGTTATCCTGTAGTGCTTCCATTTCTTCGCTCATTGCTTTCTCCCACTTTTCATCTCCTTTTGCCTCATCATAACATGTGGGTTCATTTTCCTGTTCAACTTTTGTCATAAAAGCATAATGAGTATTCATGAAATATTCATATGTATACCTTTGAGGTTGCTTACTCACTCTTGAAGTTCTTCTTATCTCCAACGTAGATGCTCTTCCTTTCTTATTAGGAACCTTTGATGATTCTCCATAGTCACATACATCACTAATTTCCTCTCCTTGATCATTAACTTCAACAAGTTTGAGTTTACCTTTACTTTTAACACTAGGAGGTGAATCTTGCCTTAATCTTCCATTGAAAGGTAGCTCTCTTTCTTCATCCAAACCGCTTTTCTCATCACTTAAAATTCTTGTGGGCTGAGGTAAGCACTCATGTCCTTTACCTGTATCTTCTTCATCTTCATTTATGACCTGCAAACTTTTCTTATCTACATACCATGAAAGTGATTCATCAAAATTTACATCTCTTGAAACAACCACCTTATTGGTATGAGGATTATAACATCTATATCCTCTTTGAGTATCTACATAACCAATAAATATACACTTTTTTGATTTCACATCAAGTTTTGATCTCACTTCACTAGGTACATGTACATAACATACACAACCAAATACTTTCAAATGACTTACACTTGGTTTCCTTCCATGCCATACCTCATATGGTGTCAAATGATGAACTCGAGCAGTAGGTACTCTATTCATAATGTACACACTTGTGCTAACAACTTCATCCCAAAAATAATTAGGCAAACACATATCATTTAGCATGCTTCTAGATGCTTCTGCTATGATTCTGTTTCTTCTTTCTGCAACTCCATTTTGTTGTGGAGTATACCTGCATGTAACTTCTCTTTTGATACCTTCATCATACAAAAAATCAATAAAAGCTTGAGAGAAATACTCTCCCCCTCCATCGGATCTTAGCTTCTTAACATTTCTTCTTGTTTGCTTCTCGACAAATGATTTAAAATTTTTGAAACAATCAAAGACTTCACTCTTATGTTTAATGAAATACACAAATGTCATTCTACTATGATCATCAATGAATGATACATAGTACTTATTACCAGCCAAGGGTGCCTCTTTAGTAGGACCCCATACGTCCGTGTGTATAAGTTCTAGCAATCCACTGCTTACATAGCTTGAATGCTTGAAAGGTTGTCTACTCTGCTTACCCATTTACATGCTTCACATAGATGCACCATATGTTGCTTAGTAAGATCAGGTAATCCTTCAACAATCCTCTTCTTTGATAGCTCCTTTAACCTGTGTACATTCATGTGTCCAATCCTTTTGTGCCATAGATCAAGCTCTGCTATTCGATGCATACCATAAGAGAAATAGTTTGTATGATTTGGGTTTACCTTGAATGTAAACAATCTACCTTGTTTTTGACCTCTAGCAATTAACCTCCTTTGCTTTGGATCCTCAATGAAGCAACGTGCATGATTAAATCTTATTTGCGGAACTTTTTCTACCATTTGACCAATTGACATCAAATTTTTAGTGATCGTTGGCACATAAAGTACATCCTTCAAGCAATTTGTCTTGCTCTTATCCTGCATAACAACATCTCCAACATGCATAATCTTATGTGTTGTATCATCTCCTATTTCAACATGACCTTTACATGAAGGATTATGCATATTAGAAAACCATGAAGCATCATGTGACATATGATTAGAGCAACACTATCTACATACCATACATCACTATTGCAATTCATCTTAGTTTCTACATTCATCATAAGAAGAGAATCATAATCATCACTTTTACCTTCAACTGCATAATTTCCTTGTTGTTTACCTCTCCTTGAATAGCCTCCTCTTCGATTACAACCTTGATTATTTTCATTTTGATAACAATCTTTGGCATAGTGTCCATACCTTCCACATATATAGCAATTGTTGTTATCTTCACTCCTTTGTCTCTGATTGTAGTTGTAGTTGCCTCTCGTACCTCTCACGCTTGATCTTCCTCTTCCTCTTGTGTTGAAGAAGCCACTTGAAGTCCCTTGATCATCGCTCCTTCTTCCTCAACCTCTATTTGAACCTCTTCTTCCTCTGTTTCCACCTCTTGATGATCCTACATAAAGAGCTTGTCCTTGAGATCCTTTTTTATTTGAAGTAGAGCCATTTAGATTCATCTCCTCCGTGACCATAAGAGCAACAAGCTGATCAAAGTCTGGTAATTCTCCTCTAACATAAACTGAAGTAATGAATGGTTTCCATCTCTCATCATCCTTGATTTCGTTGAGAGTATGTGCAACCAAGTCGTCGTCCTCCACATGAGCTTGAATTGATCCTAGTTGATCTCCAATCTCTTTAACCTTCAACAAGTAATCATTGACCGATGTCCTTGTATCTTTCTTTATGTTATTCAACTCATTTTTGAGTTGAATCTTCCTTGCTCTTGTACCTGTAGCATACAACCTTTCCAATGCAAGCCAAACATCTCTACTTGTGTCTAGATCTTGTATGTGTCCTACCATTGAATCTTGAATATTTTGTGATAAAATGAATATAAACCTTTTGTCTCTTTCATTCCAAAGTCTAAACTCCCTCAATTGTTTTTGATTTGGATCCTCTGGTAATATAGGTTGATATCCGTTCCATCAATCAAACCATACAAGCCTCTACCTTTCAAGTATGCTGTGATTCTAAATCGCCATGCTTGATAGTTGTTCTTATCAAGCTTCTCTATTTGTGCATGTTGATCGCCCATTGTGTAAATACTAAACTTCCTCCTTTAACCCTCATTTTTCATATATGTGATAAGAATAAGTATGAGATTTACCTTTTTTATAAAGTTTATGCACCTTTCTTTGCTTGGATGTTGCTTGAGATGCTTCCTTGCTATCTCCTTCTACCTTTGTGTAGTGTCGATGATGAACCTCTTCTCCAATAGCTTCAAATTCTTCATCAAGGTATTATAACCTTCTCCAAGCTTCAATTCCTTGCTCTGATACCAACTTTGGAGTTTATTGACCTCCAAAATATAGCAAGAAGTAGGTGGAACCCCCTGGGAACAAGTTGACCTTCTCACAAACTTAATCACAGAAAAACCAGTCATGCTTGCAGAGCTTACTATTCTCTAATGGATTAGAATTTTCTAAAACTGTTTTAACCACATATACTAAACACCAAGAGCTTTCCAATGAGCCAAAGAACACTCAATTTGGATAAATACACAAGGAGATATGACCTCTGCAAGTTTGAGGTTTAATGGAGACCTTCAGCAGAGGTGAAACCAGAGAGCACACACTACTTGCAGAGAGTACTGCTCTCAGCTCACAAATCCAATGATTATGAAAATTTACAAGAACAAAGTAGAAAATAAGAGCTTTCAAAGGAACTATCAAACATGTAATTTGAATATATAATGAGGGAGATAGAAGCTCTGCAATCTCTGCATACAAAACTACAGCAGCATAGAGATACACATATGCCACTCTTGGACTTCCCACAAGATCACGACTTTTCTCCTCTTTTTATAGCATGAGAAACTAATCTAAAACCTTTTTAATACATCTAAATTCGTGGTAGACACTTGGGTGGAGGTATTACATGACTCAAGTGCTCAAATAAGCAAAGTATTGATGGACTTTGAGAACTAGCCACATCGACCTTCCACTAGGACACCACTGCAGCTCCCTTGTGACTCACTAATTTGACTCACCATGTTCTAGAACTCACGTGGTATTTTTGCTATCTTTTATGAATAATATGAGCCTTCTTGAAGTATTTGAAGACTTCCCAAAGGTATTTACATAATTTGAAACTTGTACCCTACATAAAACAAATGTTCGCAACACTCCAATCTATCAATTGCTTCGGGCTGCAACCCCTATTAAGTAGGTAGTGATGGTTTAGGAAATCATGGTTTATCTCATTGCATGCTAGATAAAAAAAATGCTATTTTCTCCTTGAAACTAGAATTCTACTCGATGAAGAAAATAACATGCCATTTTGGGGGTTCCAAATATGGATGTGGTAGATCATAAGAACCACTATGTGTGTTTTTAGATGGATCCTAAAGTCTTCTCCAATCAACTCAAAATGCCACAAGTGTCCTCTTTAGATCAAGTTATCAAACCTCACTTTCTAGTTATAATACTAGAAAAACAAAACTTTAACCTCCATGTATGGCCCTATGGAAACCAAAATGGGGTGAGGGGGATGTTTGTAAGACCCCAATCCAGCTTTAGAGGATGGATGCCCTCCACTATGCCCACACATAGTGATATATGCTCACTACTCTAGACTTTTCTCTACACATATGCAAGGACTCATGATAAAACTTTTGATTCTTAAACTAGACCCTAAGTTCTAATCAATAGGCTTTGAATCAAAGAAAACATGTATTCCATCTATGTGAATCATCTATTTCAAGACATGCTATCTATCTACAACACTCGTTGCCTTTGCCTATGTGAAGAGATATACGTACACATACTTGGAAATTTCTCACAATTCACTTAGTAGAATAACTTGAGTCTTTGGCACAATTTGCAGAACTATATGAGAGGCCAAATGATGCTTGGATTCAATACAAATGAATACATTGAGAGAGCAAACAATCCTCTATAGTTTGGTACAAAAAAAAATTGTGAAAGCCTAACTACACCTCTGACACAGAGAGAAAAATCATGTGAAAACGAGATGAGCAAGCAAGGGGGACTGCTTGTTGGAGTTTATCACTTAATCAAAATAAGAAAAAATTCCTAGAAATCATCAAATCAAGAAACAAATATGTAATACTTATTATATAGAAGTTCTACTATTTTATGATCTAGCTAACCACCTACCAAGGAGAGTAGGTATAGTTTTTGGTGCCTACTTAAGAAGATTGAAATTTGATTGTTTTGGGTGGAGGTCCTAACTTGATTCCATGACTTTGGTTCCTCCCATTTTATTGGTTCACTTAGAAACTTGTGCGTGTGTCCTCTTTTATGTTTGAGATTTTATTTTCAACGCATGCCCTCATGTCCCAATGCCTAGTTCATTCATTCCAATGCATGCCTTTAAGTGTACACAAAGGTCCCTTCTACTCACATGACTCATATTAGCTCAGATGAGAGTTTTGCTAAGCCTATATACTCAGCTTTGGTTGAGGAGAGAGCCACTATTGGTTGCCTCTTCTAGATCTTCTTGTGGGAAACCATTTTGGACATCCAATTGGTACAACTTCCAATCTTTTAGGGTGAAAACTACAATAACACTCTTTATGGTAGACATCTTAGCTATTGAACTCAGTTTCACCTCAAAGTCTATGTGATAGATTTGTGAAAAACATTTGGAAATCAACCTTGCTTTATTTCTAGAGATGCTCCCATTCGCATATCTCTTTACTTCATTCACATATCTCTTTACTTTCTACACCCATTTGTTACCGCTGACTTTCACATCCTTTGTTCTTGGAACTGAACAATTTTTGCTTCCTTCAAGTGCCTTGAATTCCTCCTCCATGGTTTCATTCCATTCCCTTTGCTTATTTTGTTCTTGAAAGAAGTTAGGTTCTTCACAAGAGATAACTTGACTCATGTAGGCATAGTACCTTGCAATGAATGAAACATAAGTTCACCTTTGAATAAGGTACATCACTGTTGTATATTATGGAATCATGGAAGGTTAAATGGATTTTTAATGTTTTAAATGTCCAAAAGGTTTTAATGTGGTTGTGTCTGATCTAGCAGGTGAAGAAGCATGAGGGTGTGGATACAAGTGGATGCGCATAAATAAATAAATTTGAATAGTTATATTTAGGTTTATCTTCTTGTAAAAGTAGTTGTTCGCTTTAGAAAGCGACACCTTTTGTAAATAAAGTAGTTTTACCTAAAAAGACGCTTTTAAAAGTGATGGCCCTCATGTAACTTCTATTTTCAGGACGTAATAGAAATAAACGTATAACTACTTGTACTCTGAGAGACTCATCCATCAGAGTGCATGGGGGGAGATTGCACCGAATACTATGTTCGGTCTCGTCTCTATTTTTTTGTGTGTTTTCTGCGTCTGTAATCTCTGTATGCGCGTGAGATAAGATCCTTACAATAGTCACCCTATTGGATGACCCTAAATCTCCATCAGGTAGTATGAATCAGCTCCTCAGTTTTGTTTTGAATGCTTTAAATAATAGAGTTTCTAATTTCTCTGCACCTTCATCACTCATAGGGTCTATGCCTACCCATCAATGGTCTATGTTATTTACCATTTCTTTTCCTTTTTTTGCTTTCTTCCCTTGAATGATCTTCATGCCTTGTCCTCCCTTGCCAAGTTGATGTGGTACTATCATCTAAAGGTGTGGTTGAAGTGGTTGGATAATGTGTCTCCCTATTGTGTTGTTTCTCTTTGAAATTCTTATTGCCTTCATATGCATCTTCACCCTATAACACATCTTTGCTACCATACCAAGGTAGAAATTCATCAAATATTACATCCTTAGACAACTCAAGCTCCTTGGTGTTAGGTTTGAATCATCTAGATCCCATTTGAATTAGATAGTATCCAAGAAATATATACCTATCTACCTTTGGATCTAACTTTATCTCAACTCGTAAGGTATGTGAACATAACACACAAAATCAAACAATTTGAGATGTAAGAGGTTGGGCTTCTTACCACACAAATCTTCATCAAGTGTGATTCCATGTACTCATGAGGTTGTACCCTATTCATTATGTATATGGCTATATTTTCTACATTAGCTTATTATGAATCAGGGACATTCATTTTATTTAACATAGCTCTAGCCATGTCTGCTATATATATATATATATATATATATATATATATATATATATATATATATATATATATATATATATATATGTGTGTGTGTGTGTGTGTGTGTGTGTGTGTGTGTTCTTTATCTATTCTACCCCATTTTCTTGAGGTGAATATCTAAAATTGAAGTCCCTTTTAATGTTGTGATAATGTATGAAATTTGAAAATGTCAAAGAGGAATGAGCCTACACTTGAAGCATCAAATGATTTTGAAGATGATCAGAAGACTCCAAGAGGGCAAATCAACTCTTGGAACTCCAAAGGCAACATTTACACATACAAATGTTCCTACTGACAATTCTCTTAGCCTTATTATAATCAGACTCTCAAAACTTGGTCATAGATGCATTAGCTATGAACTTAGACATGTACAAAGGATTTCGCAATTGGCTAAACATAGAAGGAGAAATTGGAGAAAGTTCGATGCACAATTCTCAGAAAACTTCTTCTATTCTGTTGATCTTACATCTGATGGATAATTCTCATTCAACTTGTCATTTTCTCTTCTATATCCCAACTATACTTCATCTCTCATATATATCACGACTATATACAAGTGTATATATACATATGAGTGTGGATTCATCATTACTTCAAAGTATTTTGAAGTATTTACAAAACTATTGCACATGTGTATGTAGAACATCTCTTCCTAAACTACAAGTTCACTTCATGTTTTAGACTTTTATCTTTTTTGCGACCAATACATGACACATCATATAAGCCCACAATGGGTAGTTCATACCATCCAACTTATCCTCAACAACCAACATATGAAATACATCACTTCTTTTAGCCATGGCCACTGACTAAAATACCCTGATGCAGAAAAATGACTAAATCCTTGGGATCCAGTGAATGTCATCCTCATTGTCAACCACACTGGCATTAACACTCATAGAACTTGAGAGGTAAATAATATTCCAAAATGGGGAAGTGAATATGTAGATCTATCTCTTGTCCCATCTTGAGGAGGCCCTTAAAATAAAAATATCCTCTTCTAATTACCTTGATGTGGAATGGCTTCAGTGTCTTCAAGACCTAGCAACTGCCAGACTAGCTACCAATCACCACCAATGTCTGTGCTTTTGAATGATCC
>CM035431.1:87822825-87857825 GCA_020310875.1 Ceratopteris richardii | reverse complement strand
ACTGATCTAAGAACACCTCTTTACCAATTATAGACCAAACTTTACACAAATGTTACTTTGATTTACCAAATCATTAATGAACAATTCTCTGAGTGAGAATTTTTCTTCTTCAAGAAGTCTGCTTCAAAGATTGACTTCATTACCTGCACATATCTTCAGATTTCTTCAATCTAATGATATACATACCTCCAAGCTACCTTTGTGCAATCAAATCAACCATTATTCCTTCAAAAGAATCATTAAAACTTCAATTTGATTCTTAAGATCAAAAGTATGTCAGAAACTGTCTTCCTCAATAAGCGACTTTGACATAGGTAACTTCTAAGATTGATTTCTCACAACACAGATCCCGTTTTGCTAAATGCTTTTAGCCATAGATTCCTTACCTTCTAACTTAGATTTTGAATGCTCACTTATCAGAAAGTTTACACTTTGTACTGATATCTAAGCAAAATATTGACACAAAAAAGTGTGCGACTCTGAGAGGTTTTTCTGCAGACTTTACATACACATGTTCCTATTGATCATACTCACAGCATGAAAGGAATTAGACCATGCAACTTTGAACATAGCTTCATTAGCTTCTATATTAGATGTGTACAAAAGGATTTTTGATCCACATGATCAGACGGAGAGAACTCAAAGAGAAACTCGTCGCTAATTTTCTGAGAAAGACTCTCTACACATCTACCACAATGACACTTGTCTTCTAATGACTCTCACTCATATTTCTTTACATCATTGACTTATATACATATGGTTTTTGACTTATCCCACGTCTATTACATTACTCCTTATCATCCTAAGGATTATCTATAGTCATAATACAAGAATCTCCGCCTGTAGTGTACATATGTATACAAGCTATCATTATGAAATCTCTTCACTTTCTCAATTATCTTCTTCCACTTCAATCTGATCATAAGCTTGCTCCAAACTCTTTATAATCATCAATTTGTGATTGGTTTGTTCCAACAGCTCCCCCTCAATCACTAATTGTGATTATTCCATTCTTCTTCACTCCTACCATCTCTTTGAATCTCTGTAGCTTAGGTCCATCCAAGCTTTTTGTTAACATATCTGCAACTTGTTCTTTTGTTGAAGTATACATCACTTCAATCTCTTTGTCAAGTACCTTTTCCCTCAAGAAATGGTACTGAATCTCTATATGCTTAGTCCTAGCATGAAAAACAGGGTTAGCTGCCAGATACAATGAACTCATATTGTCTCCAAAAATAATTGGAGTACTCTGATCAATTCCAAAACTCTTTAACAAGGTCTTTAACCATATCACTTCTTTTGCAGCCTCTACCATTCCTTTATACTCAGCTTCTGTAGATGACAAAGCAACTGTATGTTGCTTCTTTCAGCACCAAGAAACTGATTTATCTCCAATATAACAGAGATACCCATGAGTAGACCTTCTATCATCTGAATCACCTGCCCAGTCTGCATCACTAAACACTTTAATTGTTGTATCAGAAGTAAATCCATAATACAAGCCTTCATTTGGGGTTCCTTTGATATATCTAAGTACCCTTTTAGCTGCAATCCAATGAGTCTTCTTTGGACAATGCATGCATTGTGATAACACACCTACTGCATATGATAAATCTGGCCTTGTCAAGGTAGCATAGATTAAACTACCTACCAAACTCTGATATTTCTTTATGTCATTAAACTCTAGACCTCCATACCTGCTCAACTTATGATTTACCTCCAATGGTGTGGTTGAAGACTTGCAATCCTCCATGTTAAACTTGACCAGAAGATTCTTCAAATATCTCTCTTGTGTAACATATACTCCATGTTGAGTATATACAATCTGCATTCCCAAGAAATAAGATAAGTTTCCCAAATCACTTATCTTGAACTCCTTCTCTATTTGTTTCTTAAGCTCCTTGATTCCTTGAGCATCTGTACCTGTGACAATGATATCATCAACATAAACACACATGTATATGTATCCATTTTCACTTGCCTTCACTAGCAAGCTACTATCTGCCTTTGATGCTTTAAATCCACATTCATTTAAGAACTTAACAAGCGTGTAATTCCATGCTCTTGGAGCATGCTTCAACCCATATAAAGCTCTCTTGAGCTTACACACATAATCTCATCCAATTGAATCCATGAAGCCTTCTGGTTGCTCCATGTACACTTCATCTGCAATGTATCCATTCAGAAATGCATTCTTCACATCTAATTGTGATAACTTCCATCCTTTATAAGCAGCAATAGCAATCAATGATCTAATTGTAGACATCTTAGCAACAGGACTAAAGGTTTCATCATAATCTACCCCATAAGTTTGGGTATAACCTTTGACCACAAGTCTAGCCTTGTATCTAGACACCTTACCATCTGCAAACCTTTTTGTTTTATACACCCACTTACATCCAATGACTTTGTGATTCTTTGGTCTTAGCACTAATTCCTATGTTTCATTTTCAAGTAGAGCATCATACTCTTCTTGCATTGCCTTCCCCCAATTCTGTTTACCTTTAGCTTCTTCATATGTGATTGGATCCTCTTCTGTCTTCACAATGTAAGCATAATCTTTTGTTGTTAAGAAAGGTGTGTCATAGCTATACCTGATAGGCTCTTTCCTTTCCCTTGAGGATCTTCTGACCTCTGCACTTCTTGAAGTCTCACCCACATTTGATTCTAGATCAAATCTTGGCCCATCTTCAACATTATCCTGCAATTTACTTTTATAGTCAACATCATCAATATCTTCTTCATACACACTTACTTTTGCCTTCCCTTTCCTTTGTATTTCTTTGTCATCTACATAACCATTTGTTGACCCTGTATACCATGTGTTTTGCTCATCAAACTTTCATGCATGTGTATCCCATCTAGAATAGATCCAAAAACTATATGCTCAAAGCAATGTCTGAACATATCATTCAATAATCCCTAGATTTGTGCATGTTCCTCAAATGTCTCTAAATAGTTAAATTGATCACTGATTCTTCTATAGTACCTTGCTTTGTGGTTATACCCTAGTCTTTCCATGTGTTACATGATCCTTCCAAGCTTCATGTAAGGCTTTGGTGTTTTTTACTACTTAAATCATTTTACTTGATGGATACTTGTTGATGCAAGAAGAATCCAAGCCCACATACTTTGATGATTAGCATATTTCTCATGGAGCCTTATATGGTCAATATCTTGTAAAAATCAATAACATTTACCCTCGTAAAATAACCTACTTCCATGAGGAGTTAGAAAACATCAAATCTCGATTCATTTGATAGTTAATGGATGAGAGAATATATCCTATCGTTTAGGATTTACTTTTAGGTGAGCTTTTGAATTTCAATTCAAAAGATTGGCTCCAAACTCAACTATACAAGAGAATCAAAAGACTCTCATAAAAACCATACTTTTAGAGAGCAATTGAGAGGGATACATTGTGATTTGAGAGCTCACTCCATAGCTCAATCACTTCCCTCACATTGTGCAATAGATTATTGCCAATGACATTGTATTTTATGTAATACATACATTTTCATTACATCTTTACTTCACTTCTCTACCATGACTACATCAGTACAATGATCTTCTTAGACCTTGTTCTCAGTGTATGATTGATCATTTCTCGTGATTTAAAGCATCATAGATTCAATATGTTGTCTACTTAATAGCCACAAAATCTCATTATCATTGGTTGTCTCAATCGTGAGTGATTATCATATGTTTTATTTGGTCTATACTCTGATGAATTCCAAAAATGTCGGGGAATTCCTTTGATTTGCTAAACATCATACACCCTGTACTTCATCTTTTTTATTGAAATCACTCATGATTGATAGCTGTCTAAGTTAAGTAGACACCATAAAAAGGAATTAGGCTGATTACTATGATGCTCAAAGCACTATTCATTATTTTGAACATGTGTAGAGACTAAATAGCAAGTCCATGACCTTGGATTAACTTCCTAATCATATGTTTTGATCCATTGATTAGTGGATCATGTTCCAAACAACATAGGTGATTATTTATAATCCTTAGCAAGCTAAAGAGGCCCATTACACTTTCCAACACTTGTTCTTTGCTGCTGTGAAGCAGGTTTAAGCAACACCACTTCATCTCTGAAGACTATGCACCATCTCCTCCAAATGTGGTATCAGAGCAACAACAAGCAAGATGGGAGATGGATTTGCATCATTCATTGAAAAATTGGATAGAAGCAACTACCCATGGTCACTAAGTATGCAAGACTACCTTCAAGGGAGAATTCTATATGGATACATCTCAAGATATGAAGAGATGCCAACATTCACGAGCAAACATCAACCCACAAGGGAAGAGAAAGAAAGGCTGACCACATGGTGTGAAAAGGATGATCTTGCCAAGTCTTATCTACTGAACTCAATATCTAATTTCTTATTACCTCACATTAGGAATTGCAAGACCTCTCAAGAAACTTGGGAAGTACTTTCTTCATACTTTTTATCAAATACAAGAGCTAGGAAGAACCAGACATGGATGGAGTTTACAACCCTAAAAAAGTAATCAAAGCAAAGTGTAGCTGATTATGTGACCAAGATGAAGGATGTGGCTTACCAACTTGCAAGCATTGGAGAGGATATAGAAGAAGAACACATAGTAAGGTATATCTCAATGGTACCAAAGCTGATGATAAGTGGGAGTCCTTCACCATAGCAATGGACCTTTATATGGATATGCAAATACCTGATCTCAACACCTTGATGGGGAAACTCTTCACCCATGAGACAAATCTCAACACGAATGGTGACAACTCTAGAGGTAACCAATAGTTTTCCCTTTATACAGGTAATAAGAATAAAAATAAGGATAAGAGTAAAAGAAAAAAAATGAAGAAGATGCTAGTACCTCTCAAGTTAACTACGCAGGTAGAGGGAGAGGTACTAGAGGAAGGGGCAGTGAAGGAAAGCAAGCTAGGGGAGATCCTACAATACTCCACCTTGCAACATCTGTGGCCTTACCAACCACACCATAGAAGAATGATTCAAGAACAGAAGGAATCAAAGGGGAAGGGGCTTCCATAGAGGGAGCTATGGACAATCCAGAGGTAGATTCAACAATGGAGGATGCAATTACAATCACATCTACAACCAAGGCTACAACAAAAACAATTATCAAGGTGGTTCCAGAGGAAGAACAAAGTATAACAACTACACAGAAGACCAAGAGGATCCTCTACTCATCATGAACATGACATTCAAGCAATGTAAAGATGACGAGCATCTTTTCTATATTGATTCTAGTTGTTCCAATCATGTGGCTTGAAATTTAGCATTGTTATCAAATCTTGAAGAACCCAGAGGGAAGCATGAAGTACAAATAGGTGAAACTACTAGACACTCTGTTAAGAAAATTGGAAATGTCAAGGCTTTTGATGGTAACATGAAACTCTTAAGTAAGGTTTTGTATGTGCCAACCATAATAGAAAACTAATTAGCATTGGACAAATTGTTGAGAAAGGCTTATAGGTCAGATTCAGAAGGCATGCAGCATATGTGGAAGATCCTCAACAAGGCTTCAAGAGGATTGCAAAAGGTGAGAAATTTGGTAGACTCTTTATATTTTAGATTGAAGACACCAGAATCATAGCACTCTTCAATTACAAAGATCAAAATCTATGTGAACTAGACATATGACACAAAAGGCTAGGTCATATAGAAGAAAGAACACTAAATCAAATATGCAAGGATCAGAGTTTGCTTGGTATTCCAAATGTGTCCAAGCAACACATGATATACAAGTGTGGAGCATGCCAATTTGGCAAAGTTCCTAGCAATTCAACAGAAAGGGGTACATGTATGAAGACTACTTGAGCTTGCACACATTGATGTATGAGGTCCTAGCAAAGATCCAACACTCTCAGGTTCAAGGTACTATGTTTCATTTATAGATGATTATAGTAGATGGAAAATTCTTTACTTTATAAAGCATAAGGATGAAGTATTTACATGTTTCAAAAAGTATTTGGCATTGGTTGAGAACCAAACAGGTAGAACCTTGAAGAGGATCAGATCCGATGGAGGTGGTAAGTATTTCTCACATGAATTTAATTCATTCTTATAGGATAGAGGTATAAAAATAGACCACAACAAGATATATTCTTAAACTAAATGAAGTGGCAAAGAGAAGGAATAGGTTGATAGTAGAGGTTGCAAGGTCAATGTTGAATGACAAGAAACTACCAAATTACCTATGGGTAGAGGCTATTTCCATAGCCAGATACTTGATTAACCGGCTCCCATCCAAATCCTTGGATGGAATGACACCCTATGAAGCATGGGATGATAGGAGACCCTCATTGGAGCATTGCAAAATCTTTGGGTGCATTGCTTATGCACATATACCCTCACAGATTAGAGGGAAGCTTGATCCTGAAGCTGAAAAGTGTATATTTATTTGGTATGATCAAAACCAAAAGGGTTATATGTTATACAATCCCACTAATAAAGGGTTTATATTTAGTAGGGATGTAGTGTTTGATGAAAATAATTCATGGTTTGAAGACGATTGCAGGAAGATCAAGTTACCTTATGATTTGGAAAGTGACTTTCCAAATCTCAATCAAGAAGATCAACAATTACCAGAAGATGTTAATTCAGAGGATGAATAGCAGATTGACTTCAAGGCTTGGAAGTCAAGAGGCAAGACCAAGTTCAAGCAATTGGATAACATTCTAGAATCTTCCAATCAAGCACTGAGGAGATCTCAAAGGGAGAGTAAAAAGCCCATAAGGTATGGCTATGACACATCATTAGTCACCAAGCATTCTATGTATATCACTAAAGACTCTATGATAGAAGAACCTTCTTCATTTGAAGAGGCCAATAAGAAGGAAGAATGGAGAGAAGCCATGCACGAAGAAGTTGAAGAACTTTAAGAAAACAATATTTGGGATTTGGTTCCCAAGACTCTAAGCATGAAGGTAATAGGATCCAGGTGGATATATAAAATCAAGAAAAACTCAGATGGTTCTATAAACAGCTACAAGGCAAGGTTAGTGGCAAAGGGGTTTGCTCAAACCTGTGGGGTGGACTATGAAGAAAATTTCTCATCTTTGGCTAAGATGGCAACAATTAGGGTTTTGGTAAGTGTTGCTGCTTCCAAGAATTGGAACCTATATCAGTTAGATGTTAAGAATGCATTCCTAAATGGATGGATCTGAGAAGAAGTGTACATGGGTCAACCAATAGGGAATGGAGATAAGGATAAACTAGGTTTTGTATGCAAGCTAAAGAAGGCACTCTATGGCCTAAAGCAAGCTCCTAGAGCTTGGAAACATAGGCTTGTTACTTATTTGCAGGATCAAAGTTTTGCAGCTAGCAAAGCAGATTCTTCTTTATTTATAAATAAGACCAACTTAGAAGTTATCTACTTATATGTCTATGTGGATGAAATTATCATTAGAGGGAATGATGCTAAGGGCATCAATCAGGTTAAAACTTAAATAATGGAAGAATTTAAAATATGATATGTTGGTAAAGTTCAAGATGGACAACACCAAAATTATACGTACACCCATGGAACTCAACCATAAGCTTAGTTCTCATGAAGGAGAACTTCTTGAGGATGTTACATGTTACCAAAAACGTGTTGGGAGTCTCAACTATGCAACCCTAACAAGAGTAGACATTGCTTATGGAGTAAGTACATTAAGCTAGTTTACGCTTGCACGAAGATAGCCTCACATGGAAGCTGCCAAGAGGGTACCAAAGTATCTTAAGAGTAGCATAAATGAAGGGCTATTTTATCCATTCAGTTTTGATTTATACATAAAGACTTTTTTTGATGCAGATTGGGCTGGCTCCAAGGATGATAGGAGGAGCACCTCAGGATACTTGTCTTTTGCAGGTTCAAAGCTAATATCATGGTCATCTAAAAAGCAACCAAATTTTCATCTACAGAGGCAGAATATAGAGGTTTAGCAAATGCAACTCAAAAAGCTATGTGGCAAATGCATTTCAATGTCTTCTAATAAATTCAAGGAATTATTCTTTCTCTTTCATTTGAAGAAAGGTATTGTATGCAAATTTTAATTGCATTTATTGTTTCTTCTATAAATTTATGCCCTCTCATATTTTTCTCTCTCAACATAGGTTCATCCAACACTCTTTTAAACTTTTCATAACTTTCTCTTGGAAGCGGTTGAACTATGGGTTTTAGTTTCTTATCAATAGTTTTATATTATATGTCTACATTCACTTCATGCTCCTTCAAGAACCTAGCAATTAATTCCTATACATAAATTTCTTTGAGCATCAAAATCTTATTTTTTTCTGCTTGAAGACATCTCTCAAGCTCATCAATGATAGTAGAGTTTCTTGTAAATTCAATCACATTATTCATATGTTCTTAAGGTGAACTCAAACTTAATTTTTTATGTTTTTTTCATAAATTTTTTAAAATCGGTTTGAGATATTTTTTCTTTGATTATACAGTTATCTCAATGTTGGTGAACAAATAGTAAAATTCTCAAAACTATTTACATGACTTCCAAGATAGAAAAATACATTGCACTATTGTTGCACTCAACAATGGACCTTAACAAAAATTATGGCCAAAAAAAGCCCCATGTTCTCTCACGCATGCAAAATCATCACACATATGATCATAAGAGATAATGGGTTCTTTCCTAGGTCTTTCCTATTTATTCAAGGTTTAGACATATTGATATTAGTTGGCATGACTTGAGAATAGACTTAGAGGGAATTGGTGCTTAAGTCACTCCATTATCCATCACTTTTGTTTCCATTTGCATTTTAACTATAAATGCTTGCTCAAGAATAGCCTCATAACAACAATTATCATGGACAAAGAAGTAAGATTCTTACAAAACTTCACCTATTCTTACAAAAACATTAGCACAAACAATTAGAAAAATTTATGAGCCATTATTTGCATTTCGCATTCTTTGGCCATGCTCTTAACAATTAACGATTGAAATTTGTCCGTACAATGTCCTTGAGATCACATTTATATTTGACTTGAAATCAACCACTGTTAGAGCTAAACATGATTTATGCTCATCACCTATCTTGATTTTTACAACTAGCATTCCTTTTGCCTAGAAGGTCTTGCTGAATTGGCTTTCAGATTCCTTTGCATCATCATCAAGGTAAATTGGGTCAAGGAAATTTCTATTCATTGAGAAGGACCCAAATTCTTTATCATCATTGACAGATGAGTCACCCAAGGTTACTACTTCATTCATAACGTGAGTAACATCACGTGACGCTTCCATCTTAATAACTTATGGCAATGGGAACTTTTCCTCCTAACCAAATTTATGAAACTATCTTTAAGCTTAAGCTTTGCAATTGAAGAGGCATGCTCCGAAGACATTGTCACTTGACTTCTCATAATATATCATTCAAAATCACCTTTGCACTGCTCTTCTTTTCCATCTCAGATATTCATACAACCTTAGGAGATTTGTTAACTTTCTTCTTTTTTTTCATTCTCTTGAATATTTTCATTTTTCTCTATAGACTCTTGCTTTTCTTCTTATGTGTGTTTTTCTTCATCTTGATGTTTTACTTTTTTTTCTTTTGCATTTGATTCTCTTTAATTGGTTTCTTCCCCTCTCTTATTTCTCCTCTTTGTGCCAATTCTTTAGAAGTGATAGACTAATCCAAGTGCACTCTTTTTTCATTGTTTTTATTCTTTGTCTTCCTCTTCTCTAGTTTTTTTTCTTGTTACTCTTCTTGTAGGCTCAACTTCATTATTCATTTCATCTCACCTTCTCGTTTGCTCTACATTCACAATGTGAGAGTAGAAATAAAATTGATTAATAGAAGAATTCCACATAGTCTTCTACATGATCGCATCTCCTACCCTCACTAATGCTTTAATGAACATCATTATGAGTGAGATATTTCCATCTCTTGTTGAGTAGCCTTGAGTGGTTCTAGTTTGGCTGCCAAGGTACTACCATTCATGTCTGAAAATTTTTCATATTTGTTTTATTCCAAACTTCCCCCAATTTAAAGGCAAAGGATGTCGTGTTCAACACACAAAATTTTATAGATATCCACAATAAATTGACTATATTTGACTTTCTTCAGTTCCTCGGTTGCATAGGAAAAATGTTCTTGTCCAGAACACCATACACATCTTTTCCTTCTAGTTCCTTGCATATGAATTGAATTAGGTTGAGTAGTTGTGGGATCTTGGTAACACATTGAATACACCTTGTTGTGTAAATTAGCCAACTCTTTTCACAAAGGAGTCTAGATAGTCATTACATGCTCCAAATTTTTACCCAGAATCTCCAGTTGGAGTTCTAATGGAGTCCTAGATGTAGATGCAACATTAACTATAATCTTTGTTGTAGTTACATTTGGATCCATTTACACATGTGTTTCTCTAGGTTGAATTTGGACCAACCTATCATAGAGGACAAACAATCCATGCTTCATTGGAGAAACACCCTAAATCCCTTTTCTAACCATTTGCCCATTATCCATCGATCCATATCTTTTACTTGGATCTTTGATCATCATGTATATTTCTACTCTATCCTCAAAAGTTGGGATCTTAAGAAAATGAGTTATAATATATGGGTTTATTGAATTTTGATCAACTTGAATCAACTAAGAAAAATGCCTTATGAATTCATTACATAAGTGAGTCACAAACACCATGGATTTTGGAGACTGAATCTAGCTCAGAGACCCATCCTATCTATGTTGACTAGAATCCTCAAGGTAAAACTTCTTATGTAACTCTTTTAAGAAATTATTCTAGTCTTTTGTTGCATGCACGTGTATCTCATCTAGAATAGATCAAGAAACTAACCACTCAAAGTAATGTGTGATAACATCATTGCATAGCCCCTAGATTAAAGCCAATTAATTTTTGTTTATCTTTTAGAATCGCTTGCACCACTCATGATCCTTGTTTTTCAATGATATTTCCTTTAAAATATTCCTTCATTAATCTTCTCTAGTTTTCTCTAGACTGCAAGACTAATTCCATAGTGATAGGTTCAATTATGTCTCTCAATGCAAATCAAAGCTCAGAGAAGATCCCAGTTGCACTCTTAGCTAGGGGAGATGATAAGGACTTGCTTTTTTAAACCCTTTGTAAATCTCAACCACTCAACCTAGGATTATGTCTAGAGCCTTAAATGTCTAACATGGATTTTGGTGTGTTAAATTTACTTTGTTCTTATTACTCACAAACTCACCTAAATTGAAGCCTTTCAAGCACAATCTAGGTTTAAGTCTATAGCCTTGGATCTCTCTATGATCCATTTTTCTTTAATGAACTTCGCTTTTGTTACTCTCACTCACTCACTTAGGATGTAATCTGGGAGCCTAAAATCTCTCCCTAGGATTTTGGAAATGTTTGAATCAACTTTGCTTTTGTCACTTATAGTTATTCACCTAGGTTTTAAGGTGAGAGCCTTGACTCTCTTCCTAGGAATTTGGATATTTCTAAATCATTTAAAATTTTTTTATACTTTGTCGTTCATTTTTTAATTTCTTCTTTTTAAGCTCTCTAAATGATTTCTTCTTTTTAATACTCTCTAACTTTCAATGCTCTTCAACATCCCTTTTTCTTTTCTTGTTTTATATTTCTTAGTGTACTTATTTTTCATTAGTTCAAGTTCTTTTTAAGTTCCAAGAAAGGTGTTCTTTTTTTTGTCTTAATTCTTTCTTAAATTTCAAGGTTTTTGTTTTTTTATTTTTTAGGGTTTTTGTTCTTTTGAATTGTTATGACTTTTTTATTTAATTAAAGAATATAACAATGTTTAGCTAACTACAATAACTACTAGAATGTTCTCATGATGATTTACCAATACCAATGCAAAGCGGAATGCTTGGTCACAAGCAAACAAAACAAACCTTCAATTTCAAGTGAGTGCAATTAAACTCTTGATAGAACAAAATATGATTATCTGGAATTTTATTTATGAAGAGGTTCTCAAAATATGTGTAATGAGAAATTATTTACATTTATGAGTAGATCAAACCCTAAATACAATGAAAACCTAAATGTGCACTCCACCTTTCTCTATATCACTTGATGATCAAGGTGAAGCAAAGAGGAAAAGACTCTTATAAGCTTTTGTGGAGGTGCTCAAGCCATAAAGAACATCCCTTGACACCTAGGAAAACTGAAAAAAAAAACCTTGCTTAGCAACAACACATACATTAAAAAGAACTTCAATGCACATCACTTTAGGTGCACCAAGTTACTCTGGATCTTTCATGTCAAGTTCAAACAGTCAAAAAGGCTATACACTTGGTGGATCAATTCCAACCATAAGTCCTATCCATGGCTATGCATGATGGGTGCTTTAGGATTTCACTTGATTATGACTAAAACACCTAGCATACAACACTATGGTTAGGATCGATAATTGGAATTGATCCACCTATCCGTACCCCCTTTCTAACAACAGCTCACTTTTTTCAAATTGAATTGGTAAGACATTCTTTATTGTGTTTGCTTCAATCTTCTTCTTCTTACTTGTGCTATTCATGTGCTTAAGTAGACCATGAACTCCATTACACATATTGCTTGAAGTAGTGTGTGCCATCTTTTGGGACACATGGAGTGTTGGACTTGTCCACCCAACAAGCACGTTGATGAATCTAGGAAGCTCATAGAGTTACCATGCATAGACAAGAAATGGATTTGCAAAGCTTGTCACAAAGCTTTAGGCTTATTACCTTGTGGGGCTGATATGTCACTCCCTGTATGTGTTCACATCATTCTCTCTAGGGGGTTTGTTACACTTACATGTTCCTTGAGTATCTTTGATGTAAATCTTTTCATTATACATGGGCACTTTTTACTATGGTGCTGGATAGAGGTTTTTTCCTCATGTTACCACATAAATGATTCACTCATATGTGGTGGTAACTTGCTTCTCCATTCTCACATAAACAAGGTTAATATCACCTACTAATACCTTCTCTCTGATGAAGTGATAATGCACCTCGATATGCTTTGTTCTAGCATGGAAAACAAGATTCCATGCTAACTATATGCTTCTAAGATTATCACAATAGATGGTGATAGGCTTTTGCACTTCCATGCCTAAATCTACAAGTAGCATCTCTAGCCATGATGCCTCACATGCTACCATTGCAGCACCTGTTACCGTTGGTGTCCATGTGAAAGGCCAAATGGCCACCGGACACTTCTTTGTATATGTTCTTTAATAAAACATATAGTGGCCTGGTCAGTCACAGACTGTAAGTTCGACCGCATTTGTAAGACCTAAGAAGGTCTGTCTTCGTGCTCCCTGTGTACTTGCATTTTCTGCGTATTCTACAACCTCTGTGCGGAGTACTGTGTGTGGCGTCAGGAGCTCGGTTTTCTACTCCGAGCATATCGTCGTGGAGCTCTCGAGAAGGAGAGTGCAGTGTGGTGCATCGCCATCGAAATACGTCACTGGTATCAGAGCAGTTCGAGGCAAAAGCTTTGTTCATTTTGTGCGAGCGAAGCGACCACCCCCCCCAGGCTTGCGACCAAGGCGGCGACCAAGGCATAGACCTTGGCATACCTTGTCATCCGAGTCACCGAAGTCACCGTTGGCGCCGTTGGCTGCGTGCGAGGGAGGACCTCAACGATCAAGGAATATAGAGGTTCCCGGTACTTCCCGGGAGGTCACCCATCCCAGTATCGTTCCCCCCAAAGCTCGCTTAACCGTGACAATCTCTTGCCACTAAGCTACACTCTTGTGGTGTTTGAAGAAGGGGAAAGACTAAGGTTGACATTACCTTGAACAAGTTTTGGCCCCTCAAAGCTTCAATTTTTGCTTTTAAAGCCTATTTCTGAAGCAATTTTGGGGTGTTTTTGGAGCCATTTCGGAGTACTTTTGCACGTAGTTCTCTTCACACAGGTCCAAGAACATCAAGAAGAGTGTTCCTTGTACTTCTCAGACAATAAATATCAACCTTTGGGGCTGTATTTTCAGCCACACTCGTAAAACTACAGGTTTCTCGAGGGGTTTTCAGTTTTGGTGGGAGCAGTCGCTGCAAATTTATGCAGGTTTTTAAAGCCTAAAACATCAGAGTTGACAGACACTTGCAAGTGTTATTGGCTAGTTTTTGGGCTGTGTATTCAGCCTTTCAGTGTCATTTTACTGCATATATTGAGCACATACACACCATGTACGCTTCTGTGGATACCGCTTATGTACGTCCATGTGGGCATTGATATAGCGGTTACGTTCTTTGCATAAAGCCTTTTACGTTTGATAAAGAGGGTCGTGGTGAGGTTTTCTTAACTGGGAGACACCCAGATGTCGGGGTCTCTTCGGTGATGCAGGTGGAAGACTTACCCAGCCTCACCATAGGAGATGTATGATAGTTGTTCATAGGTGCTCGATAAGCCTAGTTGGCTTCTATTGGGTAACTGATTATATACAGTGGAGTCAGTGATTCACTATGCAGGTAGACATGTCAGTACTTGCAGTTTTATGATACTTTGACATTGGTCATATGCTAATTTTGCAGAGGATACTCTGGCAAAATTTTTCCAGATTTCTGGTTTAGTCAACTATATAGTGGTCGATTTACTCCTTGATACACTTATTTGTTGGTGTTTGGACTCTTCTAGCTCCATTATCATTCTATTCAGTTCTCTACGATCATGGCATCAGAGGTCTCAGGCACATCCGGTGGATCAGGGTCTAGTGCTAGCGTTCCGAGGAGGAGCTATAACTTGCAGGGCAAAGACCATTTTGAGATCCGAAAATTTGATGGCACAAACTTTGCTCTATGGAAGAATCAGATTAAAGATGTGCTGATTCAAAGAAGGCAATGGAAGCCAGTAAATGGGATTTCAAAGAAGCCTGCTGACATGGATGAAGATGATTGGGATGAGTTAGATGAAATGGCCAGGTCTACCATTCGCTTGCACCTAGCAGATAATGTTTACTTTACAGTATTAGACTGTGAAAGTGCAGAGGAGCTTTGGAAGAAGTTATGCAATACATATGAAAAAGAGACGGCATCAAATAAAGTATATCTGATGAGAAAATTATACGACCTTCGTATGAAGGACACAGATAGTGTTGCTGCTCATCTAAATGAGTTTGATGCCATATTCTCCCAGTTACAGGCTCAGAAAATGGATATGGACAATGAAATGAAAGCAGTATTGCTGTTATGCACCCTGCCATCATCATGGGATACATTTTGCATAGCTATTAGCAATAGTGCACCAGGTGGTAAACTCGTCTATGATGACATATGTGGAGCACTCTTGAGTGAGGAGATTCGTAGAAAATCTATGGTTGGCACTCAGAGTGGAGATGCATATAATGTTCGTGATTCTTACCAAGGAAAGAATCAACAATGTGGTAGGAGCAAGAACAAGGAAAAGAATGGTCAACGGAATAAGAGTAGAAGTAAATCAAGGAAGAGGGATATTGAATGCCATTATTGTCATAAGAAAGGACACATGAAGAAAGACTGTTATGCATTAAAGAATGCTAAAGGTAAAGGACAGAATGTTGATGGGCATGTTAAACAGTTACCTGCACCATCTACTTCGACTGTGAAGATTGAAGAAATTAATGCTATTTCTGATGATGCTGATGTGTTGACACTTGATAGTACTGTGCCATCTGAGGCACTTATGGCTGATTCTCTTTCCCACACCTGGCTGCTAGATTCTGGTGCTTCTTTCCATGTGACACCACATAGAGAATGGTTCTCTAATTATGCAGCAAAGTCTCTTGGTACCGTGAGACTTGGTGACTCTTACCAGTGTGATGTTGTGGGGATTGGAGATGTGGTTGTGCAGTTCATTGACGGTTCAAAATTTACTATGCATAATGTACGCCATGTACCTCAGTTATCACGCAGTTTGATGTCAGTTGGTCAACTTGATGACCTTGGTTACAAGGTGGTCTTCTATGCTCAGTCCTTCCGTATATCAAAGGGCAATATGGTTATTGCAAAAGGAAGGAAAGTTGGCTCACTTTACCCTTTATTTGTATCACAGAAAGAACACTTGTTAGCTGTTACTGAACAGCCTATGGCTTGTATTTGGCATGGTCGTTTGGGCCATATATCTCGTAGTGGAATGGAAAATCTTTCTCGTTCTCGCTACTTACCTGTGTTATCTTTCTCTGATTTTTCATTTTGTGAGCATTGTCAATATGGAAAGCAAACCAGAAATGTGCATAAAACGCACATTGACTCTTCAATTCAGCCTTTAGATCTTGTTCATACAGATGTGTGTGGTCCTATGCCCACTAGGTCCTTAGGTGGTTCTCTTTACTTTGTCACTTTCATAGATGATGCTACTAGAAAAGTCTGGGTATATCCTATCAAATCGAAGGATGATGTATTTCCTACTTTCAGAAAATGGCTTGCTTCAGTTGAGACTGAAAAAGGAACTAAGCTTAAGGCTTTACGTTCAGATAATGGGGGTGAGTATACCTCACATGAATTCAGCCTTTTCTGTCAGTGTAGAGGGATTCGTAGAGAGTTTACAGCTCCTTATACCCCAGTACAGAATGGTGTAGCTGAGAGGATGAATAGAACTATTCAAGATAGAGTAGTCTCTATGTTGCATCATGCAAACCTCTCACAAGGTTTTTGGGCAGAAGCAGTATTGACTGCAGTTCATGTGATTAACCTTTCACCTAGTACTGCCAAAGGTCTGAAAGTGGCACAAGAGTTATGGACAGGGAAACCACCATATTATGATCATCTTCGAGTTTTTGGGTGTGAAGCATATGTTCATATACCCAAGAATCTTAGACAGAAGTTGGACCATAAGTCAAAGAAATGCAGTTTTCTTGGATATGGTCGAGAAGGACAATTTGGATATCGCTTATGGGATCCTGAAACACGGTCAGTGATCAGAAGTAGTGATGTCATTTTTAATGAGTCTAAGATGCATAAACAGCCGATTAAGGAGGTTGAAGTGAGAAGAGTGGTGTTTGAGGATACTAGTCCTCCGGTTAGCATGCATAAAAATGCTACACATAGGGATGTTCAAGAGAATGTCCATTCAGATCAGTCTGCACATGTTCCTGTTCAGCAACCATTGAGACGTTCTGCACGTGTCTCATATCCACCTGATAGATATGTTCCAGGTTTAGATTTTGTTATGCTAACAAAGGCCGGTGAGCCCTCTTGCTACAAAGAGGCTATGCAGATAGAGGATCATGTCAAGTGGGAGCGTGCCATGAAGAGTGAGTTGGATTCTATTCACAAGAATGGTACTTGGGACTTAGTACCTTTGCCAAAGGGCAGGAAAGCTTTACCATGTAAATGGGTATATAAGCTGAAATTCACATCAGATAGTGCTTCTCCAAAATATAAAGCACGACTTGTTGCAAAGGGTTTTAAGCAACAACATGGTGTTGATTTTGAGGAAATCTTCTCTCCAGTGGTCAAGATGACTACTTTGCGCATGTTGCTTGGATTCGTTGCAATGGAGGACTTAGAGCTAGTCCAAATGGATGTGAAAACAGCTTTCTTGCATGGAGATCTTACAGATGAGATCTATATGGAACAACCAGAGGGTTATGTAGTTCCTGGCAAGGAAAGTCTAGTTTGTAAGCTCAAGAAGAGCTTGTATGGACTTAAACAGTCTCCTAGACAATGGTACCAAAAGTTTGATGCTTTTATGAAGTCCCAAGGCTATTCTCGGAGCAATGAGGATCATTGTCTCTACACAAAGAGATGTTCTGATGGCAGCTTGATATGCTTGATACTTTATGTCGATGGTATGTTGATTGCTGGGAAGTCCTCTTATGATTTGTCAATTCTCAAAAAGAAGTGGAGTCAGACATTTGATATGAAGGATTTGGGGGATGCCAAACATATTCTTGGCATGCGCATCACTCGTGATAGGAGAAAAAGATGCATATACTTGTCTCAAAGTGAGTACATATCCAAAGTACTTCATCGATTCAATATGCAGGGTGGAAAGGCATTGAGTACACCTTTACCCACATATGTGAAATTGAGCAAGGATGACTGCCCCAAATCAGATGAGGAAAAGGAATTCATGACCAAAATTCCCTATCAGTCTGCTGTTGGTAGTCTCATGTATGCTATGGTAGCTACGAGACCAGACATTGCATTTGCAGTGGGAGTTGTGAGCAGATATATGTCTAATCCTGGCAAGAAACATTGGGAAGCGGTCAAAATGATTTTGAGATATCTGAGTGGCACTAAGGACAAGTGTCTATGCTTAGGTAGAGGGAAAGCATCCATTATTGGTTACACAGATTCTGACTATGCTGGTTGTGTAGACAATCGTAAGTCTACATCAGGGTACATTTTTCATTTTGCTGGAGGTGCTATCTCTTGGAGATCTCGTCTTCAAGAATGTACAGCTGTTTCCACCACAGAAGCAGAGTATGTTGCAGCAAGTGAGGCATGTAAGGAAGCATTGTGGCTTTCTCGTCTTGCTTGTGATATGGGTTTGCCTCAGCATGTACCTCACTTGCTCAGTGATAGTCAGAGTGCCATTGCTTTGGCTAAGAATCCGGTCTATCATGCAAAGACCAAGCACATTGAGGTGAGTTATCACTTCATTAGAGATTGCTTAGCCACTGAGAGCATTATTCTTGAGAAGGTTCACACTCGAGATAATGCTGCAGATGCTTTGACTAAAGCTCTACCACAGGATAGCTTTCGACACTGTTGTCACTTGATGGGGGTTACTTGATTCTTGATCTTACGCAGTCACTTGTATACTGTGTAACATGCCCATCAGGTGGGAGGTATAGTTTGTATACTTACACTCAGGTATTCTTTATCATTCTTTCTTTTTTTCTCCCATAGTTACTCTGGCCATATTGGCCTTTAGTGGGAGATTGTTACCGTTGGTGTCCATGTGAAAGGCCAAATGGCCACCGGACACTTCTTTGTATATGTTCTTTAATAAAACATATAGTGGCCTCGTCAGTCACAGACTGTAAGTTCGACCGCATTTGTAAGACCTAAGAAAGTCTGTCTTCGTGCTCCCTGTGTACTTGCGTTTTCTGCGTATTCTACAACCTCTGTGCGGAGTACTGTGTGTGGCGTCAGGAGCTCGGTTTTCTACTCCGAGCATATCGTCGTGGAGCTCTCGAGAAGGAGAGTGCAGTGTGGTGCATCGCCATCGAAATACTTCAGCACCTCTATACTTAGCCTCTATACTCAACAAAGCAACAGTGGGTTGCTTCTTATTGCTTTATGTAATAGCTGCACTCCCAAGAGAGAATAGAAAGCCACTAGTAGATCTTCTATCTAGAATGTTACCAACCCAATCTACATTGGTGTATCCATGAACCTAAAAATCTACACCAACTTCATAAAACAATGCAAAATCCAAAGTAGCACTCACATAACATAGATCGTGCCTCAAAGCATCTAAATGTGTCTTCCTCTGAACCTGCATAAATTGATTTCTAAGTCGAACAGTGTAGCTTAGATCAAGCCTTGTTATTGTGAGATATATCAAACTTGCCACTTTTCCTGTACATAGTAGCATTTTCCAATGTTTCACTTGATGTATTATCCAACATCAAATTATGATCTAATGGCATAGAAATTGGCTTACAATCAGCCATACCATAGTTTTGCAACATACTCAAGGCATCTTGCCTTTGTGACATCCATATACCTGTTTCTGTATGTATAAACTCAATGCCCAAGAAATAGCACAACACACCAAGATCTTTCATGTCAAAATCCTACATAAGGAGTTGCTTTACCTCTTTAATGCTTGCTTTATTGTTGCCTCCTACAATCAAGTCATCAACATAAATAGCCATAATTGTGATGTCATCATCACCCTTCCTTGCATACAATGAATGATCTACATCACACATACAAAACCCAATGGTGGTTAAGTAGTCAGCAATCCTTTCATGCCAAGCATGAGGGGCTTGTTTAAGCCCATACAAGGCCTTTTCCAACCTGCAAATGTATTCTGGGTGCTTTAAATCTTCATATCCTTTTGGCTGGTCCATGTATACTTCTTCCTGTAACTCACCATGTAGGAAAGCATTCTTTACATCCATCTAATGCAATGTCCATCCTTTTGCTATAGCTAATGCAACAAGTGTTCTGACATTAGACATTTTGGCTATAGGGCTGAAGGTTTCCTCCTAATCAATGCCATATGTCTATGCATATCCTTTTGCTACCAATCATGCTTTGTACCTGATTATGCTAGCATCAACATTGTGCTTTACCTTGTAAACCTAACTGCAGCCTATCGATTTCTTTCCTTGGGACAATGGAACCAACTTCCATGTATTGTTTCCATAAAGTGTAGCCATCTACTCATCCATAGCTTTTTCCCAATATTCATTTCCAATTGCATCTTTGAAATAAGAAGGTTCAACATCTTGTATTATCTTGGTCATGTAGGCACAATGACGAGCCATATAACTGTCATATGTCAATCGTTGCAAAGAATTCCGCATATCTTGTTCGTTCTGGGTCACTTCTCCTTGTATCATCTGCATGTGTCCTTCTAACTCATGCAGTCTTCACAGAGGGCAATCCAAGTTCTTCATTAAGGCTCTTCTCTAAACCGCTTGAATCTTCATCAATGTCTTCAAAACCTGTAGATGTTTTACTACTAAGAGAAATCTTTTCTTTACCTTCCTTTGATTTAATCGAAGAACTTTTTGGACTAAAATTTCCACGTAATCTTCCACTCATGGATTTGAGTTGGAACTATTGGTTGGTGATACATTTGGTCCACTCAAAACTTGAGATTTTTCACTATTTTTCAACATTTTCTTTGTCATTTGGTTCAAGATCGAGTCCATCTTTGGTATCTACATAGAAGCTTGACATTTCCTCAAAGACCACATATGTGCTTACCTTCACCTATCGTGTGAGTGGGTTATAACATTTATACCCCTTTGGATTTTTATCTGTAAACTTCTCTTTAGCTGTAACTTGATGCTCAACAATAACTAGAGTTCTGTTCATGATGTATACAATAGTATGCATAGCTTTTGCCCAATAACAATGAGACATATTCTTCACAGCCATCAAAGCTCTTGTTATTTCTGCAATATGTCTATTTTTGCATTCACCCAATGCCTTTCTTTTGTGGTGCGAGCCTGCATGAAAACTGATGTCGAATTCCATGACTTTTAAGAAAAGTCGTGAACTCATTTGACATGTATTCACTTCCTTCATCAAACCTTCATATCTGAATATACTTTCCTCTCTGCTTTTCCACCACAGCCTTAAAATTTGCGAAGTGAGTGAACACCTCACTCTTCTCTTTCATGAAGTATACCCATAACTTTCGTGTATGTTCATCAATGAAGGTTACATAAAACCTCCAACCACCCATAGATGTGGTCTTTGTAGGACCCCATCGATTTACCAAATTGACATGTTGCACATACCTTTTGCATTTCTACATTTTTTAAATTTGATAGTCCATTGACAATCTCCTTGGACTACATCCATTTTAGCCATGCCAATTTGCATGTCCAATTCGTTTGTGCCCAATCTCTATATCAATAATAACTCTTGCACTTTTGCAAACATGGCTACATTCATTTAAGGAATTTTCACATTTAAGGTGAACATCATACCCACTTTATTTCCTTTGGCAATCAATCTTCCATCTTATTTGTACTCTTCTACATATAGCGCATCAGCATTGAACCTGACTTATTATCCCTCATCAACCATTTCTCCAACTAAAACTATATTCTTTGTTATATTTGGAACATGTAGCACTTTAGCAAGATATTTTACCTTCCATCCTCCATAGACAGTGCTATGTTTCTTGTATGCTCGATAGGGTGTGATGTGTCATCTCCTATTTCAACATATCTAGGAACTCGCAACTTTTGCAAACTACTAAACCATTCCGCATGAGTGGTCATGTGATTTAGGGCACGTGAATCAACATACCGGACATTATGATTCGATTGAAACATGTGCAGACATTGTATTCATCATATGATGCGGAACCATTAACAACTTTTTAGAATCATCTGCACTTGTGGATGCATAGTTATTTTGTTGCCTTCTATTATTTTGATTCCTTGATGTGAAATCATGTCCACAAGCTCAAGGTTTACCAGAATTCCAACGTCCTTTACTATCATTACCTGAATCATTTCTATGGAAATTTTTGCGGCCTCTTTGGCTCCCCCTATCTAGAAACTGTTCTCTATCTCCTACATGATTCTGATGTTGACCTTGGTCTTGGTTACTATTTCTTTTTCTAGTTCCAAAACCTCTACCTCTGCCTCTTCCTCTGCTAGAGTAGAATACCTCCTCAAAACTAGATTTTCCTTGGGATTTTGAGTCCTCACCAAGATTCTTTTCTTCAATAATCAACATGGATACTAGATCAACAAAATTTGAAATATTTTTCCCTGGTTTGTATAGAAGGTCTGAATTGCTTATATGCAGCTCCTAAACCATGAAGGCACACTTCCACCTTATCATCATCATTTACATTCACGCCAATAGATGCAAGTGACTTAGATATGCTTTTGATTTTCAAGGTGTAGTGACTTACTGACATGCCATTTTTCTCTAGTGTATGCAGCTTCTTCTTGAGTTGCAATTTTCGTGCCTTTATAATGCTCTTATACAATGTGACCAAAGTGTTCCAAGCCTCTTTCGAAATCTTGGCATCTTGTATGTGCCCAATCATGCTATACTATATGCTAATAGATAGCCAGTACATTACCTTTCGTGCTCCTTGATTCCAGTCTCCATACGCTCTTAAGTCATTTGAAGTTTGATTCCTCTCTGGTAACTACAGAGCATTTTTGTTCTCTCCTTCGATGTACTTCTAGTAGCCTTTCCCCATCACGAAATTCATCATCCTAAATCTCCAAACATGGATGTTGTTCTTCTCTAGCTCCTTGCGCATAGTCTGACTCATTCCATCTGTGTTGGCCATTTCTTTAGCAATTCACAACAAAACACTACAAACAACACTTCTGCTTGAACACTATCACACTATGGTGTGAGAGTTTGATCTCAGAAAAACACAGTTTTTGTGTATCAACAGTACACGAAATTGCTTGAAATTTTGGATCTGGAATATATGAGTGTTTCCAAATGGGACACAAGTTACAGTTTTGCAAACTGACCTAATTTTTCTATGGGCCCCACCTTGTGGGATCAAAATAGAGGTCATTTGTGAATCGGAGGTCATTTGTGCATCACGCTTTCTCCATGCTACTCGCGTACTCTTCACTATCGGCCTTCTCCATGAGCTCTCTATAGCCACATTGGCTCTGATTTCATGAGGAAGTAGATAAGGAACAGAGCTCACACACACTCTTACATGCAAAGGGGAGCACACACATAGATTGAGGCAAGGAAGAATGATCTTCTTCTTCTTCTATTACATAAAAGGAATGTTCAAGAATGACCTAAAACAACAATACAACAAGTGCAATATACAAAGAACAGTACATAAGGGAAAATCCTAATGTCCACGCATGAGGGAGGTGGCAAGAAACAAATGTGCCATCACTCTCCGTAGATAAACCTAGTAAAGCTCAATGAAGTATCCTTGACATATATCATCATGACCACTATACATGTCAGAGAAATGAAAAAGTGATACATATCATCCTGGATCATCAAATGTTGAGCTTGATATCTCAACATTTTGGAGGCTTTTTTCCCCCGGCTTGTACATATGCCTATAACCCAAACATGTCACTTGTCTTTGTACATTCTCTTGGTAACACATTCATTATTGTGTGTTGTGCTCCAAGCTTCTTCTTCTTCTAATGTGTGTTGTTTTCCTTCTTCTATAGACCTCAAAATTTACTATCACATACGTGAATGTGGAGATTTCAAAACCTAAGATATATTTTCTTGTGATTTTCATGCATCTCTACTCTCTTTATGCATTGTTTTGCATCTAGGACAACCATAGCACATTACATATGCATATATCTTTGTCACATTCTTGTTTATCTTTGTGTTTTGAATACAAATAGGATGGTATTATTTTCGTTTGTAGGTAATGCAAAGAAGAAATAAGAACATTCATATTCTTATGACTTTTATCCATGCCACAAGCAAGAGGGTTTTTATACAAGGGTGTGTAGTGCCCTTTGGTCATATTGTTGTATATTGTGTCTCTACCATCACATTTTCTTGAAAGTGCATATAAAGCACTAAGTCGATTTTTTTCTAATTTTCATTTTTCTGCCAAAATGCTATTGAAATTTTCTAAAAGTTTTTCATGCACAAGCATTAGGGAAAAAAATGGACCTTGCATGGGCCTTGTAAGGATCCCTAATTTTTAGGGGTTAAGGAGCTTAAAATATGAGTAAAATAATGCACATCAAACCACTAGTGGTATTGGGAGTAAAATATTATTTGTCAAACCATCATCTTCAAAGTCAAAAAGCATGTGCATCCGTGACCTTTGGATGGCTGAAATCGACGGTGTACTTTCAAATGCTTGAAAAGTAAGAGAGAGAGGATGGCAGATTTTGTGGGGAATGGGGACAATATCTTTTGTAGTCTCTGCAAAGTTTCTGGCCATTAGATCTAGAGGAATCCAACGTGTGAGCGCGAATGGGGCTGAGATGAAAATCGGAGCAAACGTGGATCGTTGGATCGAGTGATAAATCTGACGGAGATCGTGAGAGGGCGCCAATCTCAAGTGAGGGATGAATCTCAACCATGGGATCTTGCCCAATCCAAAGGCCACAAACTAAGTTGCAGTTTCTCCATCTAATTCAAATTCGAATGTCATATTTGAGGGAAGATCCAACGGTCGATAAACGCTTGCGTAGTTTGTCATCATTACTATGATCTTAGCTGCTTGTTCTCACTCCCATCCAAGGGTCCAAGATGAAAGTTACCTTGAACTTTTCCATTTAACCATAGCCATTGGATCTTTCAAGCAATCCAAAACGTCTAAATGATTTTCACGTTTTTCTAAACCATTCTCAAACCAAACCCATGAATTTTAAGTGGTTTTCTCATGTTTGACCACAGAAAAACAAGGGAAGCCCATGCCTACCCTATGTGATTTAGGCACTAGACTGTGGCCACCACCCTCTTGTCATTGGTCCATCCTTAATCACTCTTTAAGCTAAAAGGCCCATGGAGGGTTCATTTTTTCCCCTAATGGCATAAAAGTAGATAAGCATACCAAAAGTACTATTGTTTTGTTACTTCTATATGCAAAGGCTTGTGTCTAGTTACTTTCCACTACCACTCTTTAATTTAGGTGTACATAAACACATAAACAAAAAAAACATAAAACAATAAGAAACATAAAAACAATTTTACTTTTACCTTGTTATGGATTCAGGATCATCTTCATTGCTTAGTGATGAAAGGTGCATGGCTAATCATCCTTGAGATGCCATATAGACCATGAGTGCTAGGATGTCATAGTTAGAGAGTGTGCTTCATTGCATCTTGAAGCACATATGTAGCTCCAAGAAAGAAGAAGCAATACCAAAAATTGACCTTCCAAGAATATAATTAGATGCTCTGTGTGAGCATCGAACCTCAAAATTTCCTACCAAGAGTGTTCTAGAAAGAGAAGTTAGACGGTAGCTTGAGGACATAAAATTGCCAGGATATCATGCCTCTACTAGTGCAGGAATTGCTGATGCTCTTGCGTGGTGGCTTAACAATTGGGAGCAATCCTTTTGATTACACCATATAGTGGATGATAGGCATAAGATTCACCAAGATACCTACAACCTCATGGATGTTGCACATAGGTGGTGGCATAAGATTGAAGAGGACAAGAAAGAGCCCACTACATCAGAACAGTTTAAAGTCTTGTTTTAAAACACTTTGTGCCAACTAATGACAAATCTAGAGCACTTGACACTTGGTTTTTCATTAGTCAAAAAAACCAAAAAGTTCAAGACTATGCAGATAAGTATAGGGAGGTACTTCTTAATGTACCTTGCTCTATTCGAGAGTTTCTCCAGTTCACTTTGGGAATAAGAGAAACCATCCAAACTTTAACAAGAAAGAAGAGGTGTCACTCTTTGGCATAAGCCATAGAGATAGCTCTAGTCTATGAGGATGCTTAGAGGGGCATAGGCTCCTTGGGCCAAAGATCTTCATGGAATAAGATAATGTTTCCCTTTTCTAGTAGCATTCCTATCTTGACTAGTCACAACCTCAGAAAGACGCTACGTATGTGTACATAGTCAAGATGATTTTAAGAACAAAGAGAAAAGTGTGTGCTCTAGCTGAGAGGACTTACAACAAGTCCATCATTACCCCTTAGTAGAAAGAGAAGGCATTGAAAGAAGGATTATTCTATGGATGCTCAGGACAACACTGCTTTAAAGAGTGTCCTAAGAAAAAAAATATTAGTGAACGTAGTCATAATACTCACATAGGTATGGAGTGAGAAGATGAGAATTTCAATGATTTCTCATATGTCATCCTCTATAGTGGCCATGAGATGCATGACGGCGATGCCTACTGGGCCAAATGTTGTGCATTCATCAGTGGCACACTAAGGATACTAGTTTCTTGATATAGAACTCATTATTATCACAGAAATTGTGGTAGGAAAGGCCATCAAGGTCCTCTTTGACACGGGTTTTATGCATAATGGCATAGGTATCAACTTGTTTGAAGATTCCATTTAGACACTATGCAGTGTGAGTATGCCTATGCAGTGGAGTTAGCAAGACATGGGACGGATGAGTAGTAAGTCTACCCATCCAGATCTAGGCCCAAAACTCTAATATGAATCAGGAAGACCATTGAGAACGGTCTGCACAAGTGAGCTATCTGGTATAATCTCATCAACAAAAATCAAATGTTCCTTCAATTCTTTGATCTTTGTTAGAAAATTGTCCATAGAATCACCTTCATTCATGAGCTCACTCTGCAACTGCTTTCGGAGGTAAGCAACACGAGCCTCATTCCTAGCTTGGTACAATGTGATAAGTGTATTCCAAGCTTCCTTAGCTATTCTACAAGAGCGAATGTGAGGAATAACGCATGTTGGACAGACAAAGCTATCAATGCATGTGCCTGGGCATCTCTACCCTCCGAATAAAACTGATCTATAGTAGGTGCAGTAGAAACCGCAGCACGAATAGGATATGCAGAATATCATCATCTTCGACACCTTTTGCATCAGCTTTAGTACCTACAATTGTAATAGTTGCAGGTGTGATAGGATGTTTTTCAACACCTTGCACAATGTTCCACAATCCTTTCGCAACCAATACATGTCGCATCATATAATTCCACAATGGGTAGTTGGTACCATCCAATTTATCCTCAACAGCCAACATGTGAAATACATCATTGCTTTCAGCCATGGCCAATGACTAAAATACCTTGATGCAAAAATTTGATTGTATTTAAAAAAATTGAACAGAAATACCTAGATAAATTCTGCTAAACCTGTAGCAGACTTTGAGATGCTTATATTGGCAAACCAAAACTAGTATATACCTTTGGCACAAAAAGACGAAATAGCCTACACAAGCACTGCAATAGTGCATTTGAAGGCCGAAGCGAGCTCAGATCGCGATTTCGACAACCAGGGAGGTGTCGACGATGCCCTAGATGATACGACAATCTACTCTGATACCAATTAATGGAGTTAGACGTTTGCGGAAGCATGCGAACAACACAAGGAAGAGGAAGAAGAAGCTGGGAGCACAACACACAATACTGAATGTATTACCACTAGAATGTACAAAGATAAGTAGCCCGTTAGGGCAATAGGCATATATAGTAGCCAAAGGAAAAAAACCTCCTAAAGAGGGAAAAAAGTGCCCCGGTAGTCCTAGTGTGTTCACACACATCACTACCTAAATATATCAACAAGGGGGAGTTGAAAATGTGAACTATGCAAGATTTAAGTGGATAAAGGAACAAAAGACCTTAATGTGGAAAAAAATTCATAACTCAAATCAGCTAGGGTAGTCTCAAGGTCATGCAAGGTCATGCAACGCAGTCCCAAGGAGGTGGAAACGTCAGGAGAGGCATCCAAAAGCTATAAAAGAAGCTCAAGAGTCATCAAATGCATGGAAGTCTTGTAGGGCATTGAAGACTAAGAGACATATACTCAAGAAGGCTCAAGACAAGAGTCATCCAAGTCTCAAGGAATTGAAATGCAGCTATCTAAGCTAGGAAAAATGTAGAGGAGGACATTACATGCATAGAGGAGGAGCTATCAAGCCCACACCCCCTCTAGTCTCTTGTAGGTATAGACATAGTCTCCTTATAACAGTTGTAACTCTTTCTGTACTTACCCAATTCAAGTGATTTAAGGTGCGTTCTATAGCTTATATATGTATCTTACTTTTTCTAAGAGGAGTTTGTAAAATTAGCTTATGCATAGAGAAACTGGTGTATCTATGTAACCCTAATTTTTGCATATCCTACATCTCTGCATAGTCTATTTTGTATCGAGTTGTTGATTGATCTAAATAGATTCATTTGAGGTGTTCTATAGCTTCTTGGAGATTTTAGGAACCATATTAAGTGTGGATAAAAAGATTAGGTAACTTGGATTAGTGTAAGGTAGTTGAATCAAGGTTTTGTTGCACGGTAGTAGAAAAGGTGTATGAAGGGACCTAGGTATTGGGTGCATTTCACTTCTTGTGTGCAAACCTGAGGGATTAAATCCATCAGTTGCTATTTTGAATACAAGGGGATATAACATACGAGAATAGAGTGGCACTCACATCATTCATGAATCCTAGTTTCAAGCCTCCAGTAGAGAATTTAAAGAGTTTCTAATATATATATATATATATATATATATATATATATATATATATATATATATATATATATATATATATATATATATATATATATATATATATATATATATATATATATATATATATATATATATATATATATATGTGTGTGTGTGTGTGTGTGTGTGTGTGTATGTATGTATGATTTAATGGATGAGATTGATCCATTAAGAATAAAATATGTTTAATGGTTATTATTACCCTAATCTAGCTTTTTGACAAGAAAAAATCAATCTGGTTCATTTGTGAATCTTTTGGAAATATTTTTGATAGCCTGATGCTATTATGCTCCATTTAGTCCACTAGTCATGATCTAGATAAGAAAATTTGTGGTAGATGTGCTGAATAAGGTCAAGGGAAAATGGTTTCAAGACATGGCAAACCAAAATTGAGGGTCATGTCATGACTATGCAACTATGGTTTGTCACAAAACCACTTGATCCAAATCAAACACTTGATCAAAGAAGAGGCCTACTCCATTTACTGAAAGAGATGAGTAAGCACCTACTATGCCAATCACCTTCTTCGATGATAACTATGCGCATTGCTTTGATGGTTGTACTACTGCAAATCAAGCATGGATTACTCTAGAGCAACATTGTAGAGCTATTTCTAGAAACTCCAAAATAGCAATTAAAATGCAACTTTATTCTCTTACCATGTCTCAATGAGAAGATATACCTACAATTGTCAACAAGCTGAAGAGTATTTGTACCCAATTGGCTTATATGCAATGACGCATTGAAAATGAAGAACAAGTAGCAATCTTACTAAAAGTTGTGCCCAATAATAAGGTTGAAAAAGTTATAAGTACTTTAAAGAAAAGGATCCTATTCCTAGGCTAGAGGATGTCATGAAATCTCTACAAAAACATGAGAATAATCTAAAATGAATGGTGAATTCACCACAAATTCCTTGGGTGTAGGAGCTACAAAATGCATTCATTGTAATCACACAGATAGTTTGTCCAAGGATTGTTTTCAAGCTAAAACTTGCAAGATATGTGGCATGATAAATAATGCTACAAAGCATTATCACCTTCGAAACAATAACAACAAAAAGAACAACAAAAACAACAACACCAACACAAAGGATCTTTCAAGAAAACGCCAAGCAATGTCAATGTAATAGAGAAAAAGAATGAAGAAGAATCTCAAATCAATTTCCCCTATCAAAAAATGTTGTAAAAAATCCCTTTTATACCATCCTCATATTTGTACAGGGAGGGATTTGTCACACCCATGAGTTTTTTGAAGGAAAGATCTAAACATTGTGCCACCTTGTGTGTACATAGGAAGGAAGCATGTATTGATACCAACCTTAGCTTTGAGGAAAAGATACTTCTTGAAGAGCTACTTGTAAAATCAAGCTCAAGGGGGGGATTTTTGACTATGACATTTGATTCTTCACCTTATATTAAACACCTCTATGTAAAGGGGAAATCCTTACCTCATTTTGATTGTTCAAAAGGAATTTTCCTTATGTATAAGAAGGGATCCTTGATTCACTTAATCTAAGACACACGTTTTTGTATAGATATGTGTGTGCGTTTTGTATGGGAGAGAGACATCCTTTGTCTCCTTATCCATTTCTCTTTGTTTCTCCTCTCTCCCTCCTTGCTCGACCTCTATTTGTATGTAATGGATACTACTCATATATGTCTTGTTGTGACATATCTCTTCAAGCTTGCAATTGCATAATATTGACATAAATACATACATACATACACACACATAGACATACATACATATATATGTATATATGTATGTATGTATATATACATATATATGTTGGAGTTCGATGTCTGTGGAACCACACGAACATCACAAGGAAGATGAAGAAGCTTTGAGCACAACACACAATGCTGAATGTATTACCATTAGAATGTACAAAGGTAAGTAGCCCATTAGTGCAATAGGCCTATATACAAGCTGGGGAAAAAAACCTCCTAAAGAGGGAAAAAAGTGCCTCGGCAGTCCTAGAGTGTTCACACACATCACTACCTAAATATATCAACAAATCCCCCCTAGGAGTGATGCAGTGAACAAGGAGCTCACACTCATGTATAAGGAAGTGCCAAGCTATGTGGAATCAATCCACAAAAGGAAGTAAGCCCAAAGCTTTTCGGAAATCTTAAAACTTCTCCCTAGGCAGAGCCTTCGTGAAAAGGTCTGCAATCTTCTCTTGCATAGGCACATATGCAAAGTTGATCTCCCTAAAATAGAACATCTCCCCGACATAATGATAATGCACCTCAATGTGCTTAGTGCGAGCATGGAACACAGGGTTCCTCGCAATTGCCAATGTGCTCTGAGTATCAGTGACGATGGTGGTGGCAGAAGACTAACCAACACCCAAATCAGCCATAAGGCATATGAGCCACACACACTCAATAGTCGCTGTGAAAGCTACCCTATACTCAGCCTCACAACTCGAAGTGGCCACAGTAGGCTGCTTCTTGCTCAATCAAGATACGCATGAGCTACAAAGCATGAAGAAAAAACCAATGGTGGACACACGAGTGTCATAGCAACCAACCCAATCATTGTGAGAAAAAGCATGCAAATCTGGCAATAGTGATCCCCCTTGCGATACAACAATCCAAGTAGTCGAGTACCATTCAACTAGCGAAAGATGCGCTTAACCGCCTACCAATGCTTGACACCTAGGCAATGCATAAACCTGCTCATTTGTGAGACGACAAACTGAATATGTGGCCAAGTAATGCATAAGTAAATCAAGCATCCAACAGCCTGCTGATAGAGAACAACATCAATTGCATCTCCAGCATCATGAAGACTCAATCGTAAACCTGTCACCATAGGAGTGGCAATAGGCTTATAGTCTTCAGGGCCAAAATGTTTCAATAATGTTTTGCCATTCCACCATCAACTTGCATAAATTGAATGCCCAAATAGTGATGCAAATGCCCCAAATCAGACATCTCAAATGAGGCATGCAAATCAGCCTTAAAATCAGCAATATGCATGTCATGATGACCAGTGAGTAGCATGTCATACAACATATACCACAATGATCAGAAGCACATCATTAGCACGCTTAACATGTAAGGTGCTTTTAGTTGGATTGTTCTCAAAACCATGTGTAATGAGATAGGCATGTATCTTTTCATACCAAGCACATGGTGCTTGCTTTAAACCATATAATGCCTTCTTTAACCTCCACACCTGGTTTTCATGCTCTTTGTGAACAAAGCCATGGGGCTAAAAAACATAAAATTCTTCATGCAAGTCACCATTCAAAAATGCTGTTTAAATGTCCAACTGATGTACATTCCAACCATGATGAGCTACAAGTGCACAGATGCTACGAACACTAGTCATTCGACAAGTAGGAGAAAAGGTTTCATCAAAATCAATGCCTCTTTCCTGTGCATAACCCTTTGCAACAAGCCTAGCCTTATACCTGTCAACTGTTCCATCAGGTTTATGCTTTAGCTTGTATACCCACGTTGTGCCAATGGCCTTCTTGCCAACACGCAAGTCACATAAAGACCAAGTACCATTCTTCATTATAGCATCATATTCAGATTGCATAGCAGCCATCCAATTGTTTTAATTTTTTGCTTCTTCAAATGAAACAGGTTAATTCTCATCAGAGAGACTAGACGCAGCCATAGCATAGCAATCTGATGCAAAAGAGGCACTATGAGATCCTGAGCGAATATGAGAGGTGCATCTAATTTTCTATCACCCAAGGTCCACACCAGCCATTTTGGCATAGTTTTTGCCTGCTTAATATCAGCTCTCTCATTAAAAAGAGCATCATGTAAATGTACATCACAAATGGAATGATCTCCATCATCACATGAAACCTTCAAAGGCTAAGAAGTTGCCTCATTAGGACCAGCGCTAGACTGTCCACCTATAAAAAGAGGTAGCAAAGTATCATACATGTCTTTGGAGCTAACAGATGTCTCCTTAGTACATGAAAGCAATGGTTGAATAGCATCTTCCAAAAAAAACAACATCACGCCTAACCAGAATGTGTTTATTCTATGGATGATACAGACGATCTCTTTTACATTCAGAACTGTACCCAACAAAAATACATTTTAGTGCTTTATCATCCAATTTTCTACGATGTTGTTTAGGCACTAATGCATATGCTAGACAACCAAAAACACATAGATGAGAAATAGATGGCTTCTGACCATGCAAGCCTCATATGGAGTGATAGACTGCAGTGCTTTAGTGGGACACCTGTTCAGTACATATGCTACACACATAACAACCTTAAGCTAGAAGCTATGTGGTAAAGCCAGAGTCTTGACCATACACCTCGCCATCTCCATGAGTGACCTGTTCTTTCCTTCAGCAACTCCATTATATTGAGGTGTATAAGGCATTGTGCACTGATGTTTTATCCCACATTTAGCCAGAAATGCATTAAAGTCAGAAGACATATATCCTCCCCATTCGATCAGCACAGAGGGTGCCCAATTTACATGCTAACAGATTTTCAGCCAAAACCAAAAACTGTTTGAAGCACATAAACACTTCGGACTTTTCCTTCAATGGATATACCCATGCATGCCTAGAAAAATCATTGATGAAATTGATGAAGTAAAGATAGTTCCCAAAAGAAGGTGTCTGCATAGGACTACAAACATCACTATGTACAAGCTACAATTTTTGGATAGCCCGAACTGAACCATCTTTTAGAAAGGAAGAATGTTGCATTTTTCCCAAAATATAGCCTTCACATGCATGTTTACTTGGTGCCTCAAGTTTGGGCAAAGGGAACACCATTTCAGATTTCTGCAGCGTAGCAAACTAGCAAAATTCAGATGACCAAAGCGTGCATGCCAAAGCTTTGCGTCTGACATAGCCTGAGAATCATGTACTACACATGCCAAATCATTTACAGATCTTTCATAGCCTATGAGCTTATACAGCCCATGACATAAAGTGCCAGAAGCAATAATGATGTTAACATTTGAAAGATCATGAATTGTACATTCGTCATCAACAAATTTCACAACCAAGCCAATCTTGGCTAATGCAAAAATTGATAACATATTTTTCTTGATCCGTGGCACAAACAAAGCATCTAAGAAAGTGAAAGAAATACCATCAGTAGTGTCTTACCAACTCCCATAACAAGATAAGAGGAGTTGTTGGCGCATGTAACAGTATTCCACTATCAAAGTACCAAACATCTAGGTCTACTGCAGACATGCACTCCTCATGAGAAGATGGGTCAAAACTGCAAAGAGTAGTAAACGCCCATTCTTCATCCTGCACAAGATTAGTAGACTCTGTTCTCGGTGTAGAGGCCTCTGCAACAACCATTCCGGCATCTTTCTTCTTTGCCTCTTTAGCAACCAGTTTTGGATAGCTCTTAATTACATGATCATTTGCTTTACAGTATTTGCAAAACAATTTCTACTTTTTTATTTCTTCTCATCTTTGTCTTCCTTCTTCGAATGTGCAGCATTTGCAGATTTCTACTTACTAGTAGAAGAGCTCGATTTTCCTTTGCCCTTCTGACTAACCACAAAAGCTTGATCTGCAACACGCATAATAGAGTTGTTCTACCTAGACTCATCTTCCTATAACAGAATAAAGACTAACTCCTCAAATGACAATGCACTTGGATTGCCTTTTATCATCAAATGAAGAGTAGAAGCAAAACTCTGATATGATTTAGGAAGACCATTCAAAACGGTGTGCGCAAGTGAGCTATCTAGTATAACTTCGTCAGGAGAAATCAATTGTTCTTTCAAATCCTTGATCTTTGTGAGAAAACTATCCACAGAATCACCTTCATTCATGTGCTCACTCTCCAATTGTTTTCGGAGGTAAGCAACAGAAGCCTCATTCCTAGCCTGGTACAATATGGTACGTGTATCCCAAGCATCCTTAGTTGTTCTGCAAGTGTGAATATGAGGAATAATGGCACGTTTGACAGACAAAGCTACCAATGCATATGCCTGAGCATCTCTGCCATAGAAATGAATTTGCTCTATAGTAGGTGCCACAGAAACAGCAACACTAATAGGAATCTGCTAAATATCATCATCTTTGAGACCATGTCCATTAGCTCCAACATCTTTGCAGTACTTGTATTCAGAGGTATAACAGGATGTCTTTCAACACCCTACATAATATTCCATAGTCCTTCTGGCACCAATACATGACACATCATATAAGCCCATAATGGGTAGTTAGTACCATCCAACGCTTATCCTCAATAGCCAACTTACGGAATAGATCACTCCTTTGATTCATGCCGACTAACTAAAATA
>CM035431.1:87655325-87820325 GCA_020310875.1 Ceratopteris richardii | reverse complement strand
TAGGCTTGAGTTTAGGAGCTCGCCATCTATAAATTTTTGTTTAGGTTAAGTTTAAAATTTGAGTGGTTATTCTAGACTCTTAACTATGAAACTTAAGATTACGAAAAGAATTGTTGGAATTCCACTTGCAAATAATAGAAGATAGACAGTTCCACCGCTCAAGGATTCAAATATAGGTGGAATGAAGCAACATGATCTTACATGTTTTATTCTACTATCACCTTGTGTGAAAACAGGAGACAAGTAGGAACACAACAAAGCTTCTAGTTCTATAGATTATTTAGGATACAGTTATCATAGTAACAATAAGAAGCTTCCACGTCTCCAAATACTATTGAATTCCACTTGAGATGCATTTGTTCGATACGTACGTAGTCTGGTGAGATGGCTGCACAAAATCGTAGATGGCTGCACATTGGTAGTGCCGCGTTACTATGAGAAGAGTTCTTGCGCTTTAATTCTGGGTTCTCCATTAGCGAAGGGTCATTCAAATAATATCGATTTCACTTCATTAGACTCAATTAATGGTTGCGAGCATTTGTTTGAATAATATAAGGATAAATTTATAAGATAAGAAGAAATGAATGTGCCATATCTGTTTAAAAAGAAGTAAGAACAAAGGAGAAGAGGTTACGATGATCTGCTGGTTTTCTAGACCTCCAAACTTGACTTTAGTTAGAAAATTGAGGGCGATAGTTGCGATTAGAACCTGAGAATGATTTTAAAGGCTCAAGGTTTGATATGACCATATTCAAAGCGGCTAGTTGCAACAGAAACTGTATTAAAATACTCGAACACAGTAAAGAACTATCTACTTGACTTCGATTCATGTGAGCGGAAACCAGTTAGAACCATTGAATAGTCTGTACAAGTGTTAGTTTTTTTTCCTGAAGTGCGATGGCATCCTATCATCTGCGACATCTAGTTGCTTTGCTCAATGTGGAGGTCTGATGGATACTATGCCCATTTCTCGTTTAATTTTCATTGCATAGCTCGAACCATCTCTCTCTCTCTCTCTCTCTCTCTCTCTCTCTCTCTCTCTCTCTCTCTCTCTCTCTCTCTCTCTCATGCAAGCTTATATTCGCACGTGAGACAGTTTGTCTGCGAGAGAACCAGAAGCCCAAGTCATTGCGAATTTGCGACGATTGTGCTAGTCATTTGCAAAACGTTAGATCAATGAAAGGACAGTTATTTAACATCTACAGTTTATCTTGGCGAAAACTGAGTGTGGAAAATGCGGGAAGTTGTAAAATGTTTTAAGCTTTCAATTGCAGCGATCTACCACAAGACATACAGCGAAGTAAAAATCTCTTCTAGACATTGCACCTGTTCGAACGTGTATACAGGAGCTCTCGTACAGAAAGCAATCAGAAAGCTCCCGTACCTTCAGGTAAAAATTAAGCAAGCAATCAAAACTAATTAAGTGGACTTCCTGGAATACAACAGATACAGGAAATACCTTCCAGCTACTCTACTCCATCTACTAGAGGAAGCTGGCAGACTTCTGATGCATAGCGAAGAAATGGAGCTGCATAGTGATAATTTACTTTAAGAGTTGTGTTAGAGCATGTAAACAATATTCCTTGCTTGTTAAAGCTAGTAATGTTCACAGTAAAGAAATTCTTTCAAGGTTTAATGAGCAAGAGTTTGATTCACCAAGCAACCATGTCTGCCATTTCCAATTAACATGCAGACATTACAATAAAGGAAACATACAACGAGAAGGATTACACATCTGGCCTGCAGGTACGCTTTCACCCTTGAATCAGACCCGATTTCACTGATACATGCCTCGTAAATTTGATGAAGGTGTAGTGAGCGATGAGGTAACCGATCATGACAATGGCGGATGACACCATCCTTCATGGACTTCAACGATGTTTTACGGCTATGGCGAGACTCTGATTAGGACCTTCGAGTAGAGATCCTTGTCTTGATTTCACTGCTAATATCCTCTAAACTCTCTTGAGTGAGAGACGATAGGCTGCTATTGTTCTCTATGTCAGCATTTGAATCCATCGTTACTAAGGAAGACTTTCTCGTAACCCTTTCGCGATTGTACTGTCGAAAAAACTCTGTATTTGTCTTCTCCAGCTCTTTCCAAACTGCAAAACTCCCAAGAACTGTTACTACTCTTTGGGGAGGAAACTCGATCGTTTCCAAACTTGGCGTGTGATTACAACCCAGAAGACAAAAGCTCATTGGATTCAACTCAGCAATTCTCTCTCTCTCTCTCTCTCTCTCTCTCTCTCTCTCTCTCTCTCTCTCTCTCTCAAACACACACACACACACACGCTTACACATACAAACATACGCCGGTGGACATAGACAATGCATGCAAATACACTGAGAGTCAAGTATTCTCGCATGTGCGAGGAAGTGCGCTGCTTTCTCTTTCCAGAAGAAGAGGAGAATGATCATCGCAGGACGTATGGATGTTGAAAGAGATTAACAGGCACACCCAATACAGAGACAGAGACGATTACCAACCAGCAATGGCGTTATCATGCAGCAGATCAGACGTTTACGACGATCGGAACGATTCAAATGACATAGTACGTTTCAAGCCGCGTAAGACCACAAACCTGTCCGTGTGATGATCGGATCGATTGCGGCGTGCGTGAAAAGAGCCTGGGCGCATTCTTCTCGGTCAAGGTAGAAGGTTAGACAGCGCTCTATGAGATGCTGCACCTGCACAATCACTTGAAAGTATTAGCACTAACCCCATAAGCGACCCTTGGCGGGGCTGTAGGTGCTTTGCGTGAGGCGTCTCTTTGATCTGTTTTGGCATTCTATCGTATGAGAAATACCGTCGTTTAAAAAAGAGCGGAGCTATGGATTCTTACAACTGCAGGCTGCGGGGTATACGTACGATTCCCCGTCATGTCAAGGTTTTTACACAGCATCTGCATCAACGCCATTGATGCTGAAGTGTAATCTATTCGAAAGTTCAGTAAACGTTTCATGGCACGAGAAGGAAATGGCGAATATAATATTTAGGCTTGTAAGCTTCAACTAGATCAACGTGGATGATGCAGAATACTAATATAATTACTAGTCGGAGTAAGAGATCCATATATTATAAGGGAACAGATAATCGTTTTGAAGCTTCCATGGAGCGGCAGATGAACTATGTTTGCAGGTGGAGGTATACGGTGGTCTTGACTCCTTGATCAGCTACACATCATCGATCTCAGAGCTTGGTTGTTGGAATTCTGTGATTATCTATTCGATTAGATAAGTGATGAATAATAAACAAAACAGATCTTCATATAAACATGCAAGGATGGCGCTGAACAAGTCGTGGGGAAATGGATTCCGCCATGTCCTATCAAAGTTCCCGTTCTGCGCGTGAGCTCTGTACTCCAAGCACAGTAGTGAATATGTTTTATGTTGCAGAAGAGCGATGTGATTCACCTTCATAATGAAGGAGGAGGATGCTGCATCCGCGCTTCCATTGAAGCATCCGCTTGTCTCTGCTCCACGCTCCATTGCAGGTACACGGAGGGAGACGTTACAACTTCAATATGAGCTACCCCGATGTTGGTTGACTGTTTCAATAGCCACCATGACAGCTCATTAACATAGTATGAAAGTTCAGAAGGTCCGCTCAATCATATACAGCTAGCTACCTTGGATTGACTCTGATAGCCCTACTCCAGCAGAGACGAAGTACAACGGGAGCTCCTTTCTCTCTGATGCGGATACGTGGATGACGTATCTCTTTGATGAAAACAGACGATGGTGCGACTGATAAGATGTGGTCAAGGATTTTCAAGAATACTAGGGCTGAAGGGTATTCCACGGCCAGATGCGTGGCCGCCCTTGTCTCGCAGAGAGAGAGAGAGAGAGAGAGAGAGAGAGAAGCACCTTGGCTGATGAAACCCGCCTAGCCTAGAAGCGCAAGGTCTAATCACGATGAAACTTGAAAGCACTTTCGTGTGCGCCTATCACAGAATAAGGGTCTCGCATGATGACAAAAGAAAAGGTTAATTCCGGGAGTGAAACGCCAAGATTATTGGAAAGCACAACTTAGTGCAATGTGCTCAACCAATCCATCAGCTCCGGCGATCATGCAAGACTCGCGATTCTCCTATCAAGCTGGCGATGCTGACGCAGAAGCGTCGCTGAGAGACTACTAGCAGACGTTAAACTACTGGAATGGACGTACCTACAGTGCAGAGAGACTGTAGTTGGAGTCGCATGCAAGGAACTACAGCGAATCCGCGCACTTGACCATCATATGGAGGAGACGAGGGATACAAGGGACAAATCAATCGGGCGATAAAACACCTGCCCGCCATGTCTAAAACAGAACAAAGGTCGAACGGGTGAGCGAGAACTGAGGTACAAAAAGCGACGCGGCTTTCAGGAGCTGACGCAAACAGCTTACTTGCGCAACGACTGTCTCTTAGAGGTAGATTATCTCAGTTCAGGAAGATCACAAACACCATCGCTTGCAACTAGGACATGCGCGGCTACGCGGAAGAGTATTGTGTACGAGGAGACGGAAGTTGCGCACTCGGCAAGATTTTTGACGACCTGCTACGAATGTCTATCTCTCTCTCTCTTTCTCCGACCATCGCCGCTCGCTTTGGCCCTATCCTTTTGTTGTCAACAATGTGCACACGAGTTCGTTTGCTTCGTGTCCGCGAGGTGGACGCGAAGCTGATGAACGGTAGAATATCGTAAGCTGGCCATATGCTTCTGCTTATCCGGATGAGATTTGAGAGAAGATGAGGGACCAAAAAGCGTTTGCACAGATTATCAGCAGATAAGGACCTTTTGCTTTCGTCGCCTCGGTATTCTTACAAGCCCTTCTTTGCTCATTCATTCACAGAATATAGACAGAAATTTGGGCATTGAAATATTCACATAATTCAGACACAATGCTAACGGAAACAAATAAACAAATGGAAGATACACGTACTTTTCCTCTCCCCATGAATGCGAAAAATATCTCGCAAGGACTTCGACCCTCCACCTCCACAACACTTTGAAATGATCTTCCAACCTCTATGCTTCTTCAACTTTACACACTGCCCAATGTACCCTTTTTTTCCCCTAAAACAAGGCCTTATGGTCCTCTCTTTCCCTCCACACGTTATGGATTGTTATCTTGTCACCAAACGTGTTACACCACTTCCTCACTATCTCAATTTAGTGGAAAAATCCATAGGAAATATAATCCTCACTATCTCCTTGTTGCAGCATTAAGTTTCTCACATATGATCTTAGAAAGTGGTGCCTTTCCGAGAAGTTATCCTATGCTCTTTCTTGGATTATACTGAATTTCATTTGTATCATACATCAACACCATAGGCTGAGTTTGAATGTAAAAAAAAAATTGAGCTCGTGCTTGTACTCATGCAAATATGTGACATTATAATCCTATTGATTCCCTGAAATTAGATAGGCACAAATTATACAGTAAATGCCTTTTAAATTTCTAGGTTCTTTGATGTAATGAATAGCTTAGTTACTACAACTATTTCATAGTTAAAACTGTACATATTTACTTTAGAATTGTAAAATCAGATAATAATTGGTATAGGATCTACAATTTTTAATGAGACATCACTAAAATTGAACCTAGAATGTGCCAATTCACCTATTGGGGAGAGATTTCCTCACAATGGAAGCTGCTATAATCGGTACTTTAAACAATATTGCCAATATACAAAACATTGAATCATAAAGTCTTTTAAAACTTGTGCTGAGTTGCAAAGATTTTCTAACTAATTTATAATTTTCTTGACATAATAAGAAACAATGTAATCCATTTGTTGCACATAGTTGTTTCTAGTACATTCTCAATTGTTCACATTAGGATATTACTTAAAATACATCCACATACACTGTAACTGAATGTTCAAAGAGAGATCATAGTTGCATACATGCTAGTTGAGTCTACTGGATTAATATACACCATTATAATCCTATTGATTCCCTCAAACTAGGTAGGTAAGAAGTATACAATGCATCCCTTTCAGAATTCTAAGTTAGTTGATTCCATAATATGAGTGATTACCAAAACTATTTCATAGTCCAAGCTATACATTTATGGATAATAAGCATAAGATTAAGCATGATGCATATAACCTTATGGTTGTTGTCCATAGGTAGTGGTGTAAGATCGAACAAGACAAGAAAGAGCCCACTACATGGGAATAGTTCAAAGTCCTATTACATAATAACTTTGTGCCACTCGTCGAGAGGTCTAGGGCACTAGATACTTGGCTTTTTATTAGTAAAAGAAACCAAATAGTTTAGGAGTATGCGGATAACTATAGGGAGGTACTTCTTAAAGTACCTCACTCTATTCTGGAGTTTCTCAAAGTTCACAAATTTGTCTTGGGACTTAGAGAACCAGATTTTAGTAAGAAAGGAGATGTTTGAGTCTTTGGCACAAGCCATAAAGTTGGCTCTAGGCTATCAGGAGAGTCACAAGGGCAAAGGCTTCTTGGGCCAAAGATCCTCATGGACTAAGATGAGTCAGCCCTTTTACATGATCACTCCAACCTTGACCAATGCAGAGCCTCAAAAAGAGGCTAAGTAGGTGCACATGATCAAAACAGTTTCAAGAGCAAATAAGAATGTGTCTCTTGTGGTTAAGAAGTCTTATAACAAGTCCATGCTTACCCCTCAACAGAAAGAGAAGGCAATGAAAGAAGGGTTATGTTATGGGTTCTTATAACAACATTTCTCTGAACACTTTCCTAAGAAGAAAAAGATAGCAACAACCATAGTCATAAACCCCACATAGGTACGGAGTTATAAAGATGAGAACTTTTGTGATTCACCATCTCACATCTCATCTCTTGCAGTGGCCATGATGGTCATGAAGAAGGTGTCTTTTGTGTCTAATGTAATGCTTTTGCTAGTGGCAGAGAAACGATACCACTTTCTTGATAAAAAAATCCTTGTTATGAGAGGAGTCCTAGTAGACAGCATGTCAAGGTCCTCTTTGAAATGGCTAATGTCATTAGTTATTGGCTTGTGAGAAGGTTATACTTAGACATTGTGCAGTCAGACTATGCCTAAAGATTGGAGTTAGCTGATTGGAAGGGTATTGAGACATGGGACTGGTGAGTGGTAGGTCTACCTATCCAAATCTAGTCCTACAAGGATAGATTGGATTTTGAGATAGCACGTCTGGCCCGTTTTGATGTAGTACTAAGTAGAAAGTGGCATGCTCAAAAATGACCATTCATAAATTTTGATTCACATGTTTATGAGTTTGAGCAGGAGGGAGGTGATTACTAATGCGATGACAGCTAGATCTCCAAGAGAGGAGATTGTTGATCACAACCAAGTTGCTCAAGATTGATTGCAAGTATATTTATTTTCTTTATTTGGTGTATTCATCTTGTGTAATGATGGGTTCTTGTAGTCAAGGAAACTCTGGTTGGAATGCTCGAGTACTTTTAGATAAAGTAACAACAAAATTCCAATAGTTATTTTTAAAAGAATTATTGTCGAGGTTACCTCCTTGCAACACGTTTGAGCATATAATCAAATTGGTACCAAGAGCGAGTCATTGACCTCCATTTAGAATAAGCTTGTAGGAGGAGAATGAAGTCCACAAGAGTGTGGAGGATTATATGGAAGATACACGTACTTTTCCTCTCCCCATGAATGCGAAAAATATCTCGCAAGGACTTCGACCCTCCACCTCCACAACACTTTGAAATGATCTTCCAACCTCTATGCTTCTTCAACTTTACACACTGCCCAATGTACCCTTTTTTTCCCTAAAACAAGGCCTTATGGTCTTCTCTTTCCCTCCACACGTTATGGATTGATATCTTGCCACCAAACATGTTACACCACTTCCTCACTATCTCAATTTAGTGCAAAAATCCATAGGAAATATCATCCTCACTGTCTCATTGTTGCAGCATTAAGTTTTTCACATATGATCTTAGAAAGTGGTGCCCTTCTAAGAAGTTATCCTATGTACTTTCATGGATTATAGAGTTGAATTTCATTTGCATCTTACATCAACACCATAGGCTGAGTTTGAATGTAAAAAACAAAATTGAACTCTTGCTTGTACTCATGCAAATATGTGCCATTATAATCCTATTGATTCCCTGAAATTAGGTAGGTGCAAAGTATACAGTAAATGCCTTTTAAATTTCTACGTTCTTTGATGTAATGAATTGCTTAATTACTACAACTATTTCACAGTTAAAACTATACATATTTATTTTAGCATCATACAATAAGATAATAATTGGTATAGGATCTACAATTTGTAATGAGACATCACTAAAATTGAACCTAGAATGTGCCAGTTCACCTATTGGGGAGAGATTTCCTCACAATGGAAGCTGCTATTACTCGGTACATTAAACAATATTGCCAATATACAAAACATTGAATCGTAAAGTCATTTAAAACTTGTGTAGAGTTGCAAAGATTTTCTAAGTAATCCATAATTTTGTTGAAATAATAAGAAACAATGTAATCCATCTGTTGCACATAGTTGTTCCTAGTACATTGTCAATTGTTCACATTAGGAAATTACTTAAAATACATCCACATACACTATATCTGAATGTTCAAAGAGAGATCATAGTTGCATACACGCTACTTCAGTCTAGTGGATTAATATATGGCATTATAATCCTATTGATTCCTTGAAACTAGGTAGGTAAGAAGTATACAATATATCCCTTTGAGACTTCTAAGTTCGTTGATTCAATAATATGAGTGATTACTAGAACTATTTCATAGTCCAAACTATACATTTATGGATACTTAGCATAAGATTAAGCACGATCCTATAACCTTATGGATGTTGCCCATAGGTGGTGGTGTAAGATCGAACATCACTACAACATATCGAGGGTATACCGAGGTTGCTACCGAGGCAAATGAACGGGCGTGAAATCTTTGCGACGTCGGTATTACATTCGGTATATGTGTCGGAAAGAAAGCGCCGGTATGGCGCCGGTATGGTCGTCGGTATATGCGTCGGTATAACCGTCGGAAATACCGACGGATATACCGACGCTTATACCGACGTCCCCGCTGGGTGTACCGACGCATATACCGACGACCATACTGGACGTATCGACGCGTATACCGATGACCATACCTGCACAAATTTTTTTGGGCAGAGTGTGTTGTCTTTTGCTACAGCATGATGTTGTTTAGCAAAAGACAATACACTCTACCCAATTGAGTACATGTGTTATGTACTCTAATGGCAACCAAAACATAAACTTATATGAACAAAAATGAACAATGATTCATGTACAGAAAGTCGTATATTCCATAAAGGGCACTTACATATAGGAATCGAATACAAAATTATGGTACATCATTGCCACATAGGAGTGTAATACAAAATTGTGGCAATATGACAAAACACTTCCATATAGGAATCGAATACAAAATGATGGTTCATGATTGTCGTATGCAAGTGTGATACAAAATTGTGGCATTGATCAAAATATTTACACCTACAATCCTACAACAAAACATATGTATAAAATAAAACCAATTAACATGACATTTATAAACAACAACTAGAAACACGAAACCAAGATATAACTTTACCTAATCAAGAATATTCTCCCATGAGACGATTGCAGCATGCCCCTCTAAGTCTCGTAACAGTGCAGTCAATCCATGTTGATATCCATACGATTCTTGTGCTCGCATTGGAGGACGACCCACTTCCAACTCCTATAGTAAATATGCAAAATGTTAGATGAATATACATAATATACTTAACACAAACAACTTCAATAATTAACATCATACTTACAAATTGGTAGCGCATACTGTCGTATCCGCCGCTACCTAAATGCGACATTCCAACCGTATCTAACCGAGTGGCCGCTGCATCTCTTTGTTGTCCATACCGATTAGGAGTATGTTGATGCTCATCCTAAATCGATTCCCATTCTTCGGCGTCTAGCCATACAGGCTTCGGTAAGCCTGCTTTGAAAGCATCGCGAGCTTCCGATCGTCGATGCGACATCACCTCACGTGCTGTATGTTGTATCCAATCGGAACTCACAACAGGATTGCCAGGTGCTGGCCGGTACTCTTCATATATGCATTGTGTGATATGATTTTTAGAGTCTCTATCTTGTTCGGTCCATTTTAACATTACTGAATGACCGAATTCGATCGAGCAGAGTTGTCGTATACGTTGTCGCATTGACTTCCCCGCCGCATCCATAACGGGAGCTCCATTACGGATATTATATATCTTTGATTCGTCGTGATCGTGTGCACCCCATTGTGTACGTGGAGATCCCATCTAATGCAATATGAAGATCTCATCTCATCCAATGTATATATATGCATGCTTAGGCTTGTATACATATACATTCATGTATACATATGCTTGTATACATATGCATTCACGTATACATATGCTTGTATACATATGCATTCACGTATACATATGCTTGTATATGTATACGTGCATACATATACATATACATATGCTTCCTTGTATATGCTTGTATGCATATGCTTGCTTGTATACATACATGTACATATGCTTGCTTGCTTACATATGCATGCTTGTATACATATGGATGCATGTATGCATTTGCTTACTTGCTTACATATGCATGCTTGCTTACATATGCATGCTTGTATACATATGCTTGCTTACATATGCATGCATGTATACATATGCATGCATGCTTGTATACATATGCATGCTTGCAAACATATGCATGCATGCTTGTATACATATGCATGCATGCTTGTATACATATGCATGATTACTTGTATGTATACATATGCATATCCCGCATGCATGCATGTATGCATTTCCCTCATGCATTCATACATGCATATGCATACATGAATGCATATGCATACATGCATGCATGCATGTATGCATATGCATTCATGTATGCATATGTATGCATATGCATACATGCATACATGAATGCATACACATTCATGTATGCATATGCATATACACATTCATATATGCATACACATTCATGTATGCATACACATTCATGTATGCATACACATTCATGTATGCATATACATTCATGTATGCATATACATTCATGTATGCATATGCATTCATGTATGCATATGCATGTATGCATGTATGCATGTATGCATGTGCATACATGTATGCATTCATGTACGCATACACATTCATATATGCAAACACATTCATGTATGCATATACATTCATGTATGCATATGCATACATGTATGCATACACATTCATATATGCATACACATTCATGTATGCATATACATTCATGTATGCATATGCATACATGCATGCATGCATGTATGCATATGCATGCATGCATGTATGCATATGCATTCATGCATGTATGCATGTGTATGTATGCATATGCATATGCATTCATGCATGTATATATGCATATGCATTCATGCATGTATGCATATGCATGCATGCATGTATGCATATGCATGCATGCATGTATGCATATGCATTCATGCATGCACATGCATGCATGAATATGCATTCATGCATGTATGCATGTGCATTCATGCATGTATGCATGTGCAATCATGCATGTATGCATGTGCATTCATGCATGTATGGATATGCATGTATGCATGTATGCATATGCATGTATGCATGTATACATGCATGCATTGCATGTATGCATATGCATACATGCATGCATGCATGCATTCATGTATGCATGTGCATTCATGCATGTATGCATGTGTATGCATGCATGTATGCTTGTGTATGCATGCATGTATGCTTGTGTATGCATGCATGTATGCATATGCATTCATGTATGCATATGCATTCATCTATGCATATGCATGTATGCATATGCATGTATGCATATGCATGTATGCATATGCATGTGTATGCATGCATGTATGCATATGCATTCATGTATGCATATGCATTCATGTATGCATATGCATGTATGCATGCATGCATGCATGTATGCATGCATGCATGCATGTATGCATGCATGCATGCATGTATGCATATGCATGCATGCATGCACATGCATGTATGCATATGCATGCATGCATATGCATGCATGCATGCATGCATGCATGTATGCATATGCATTCATGCATGTATGCATGTGCATTCATGCATGTATGCATATGAATGTATGCATATGCATGTATGCATGTATGCATGTATGCATATGCATGTATCCATATGCATGTATGAATGCATATGCATACATGAATGCATATGCATACATGCATGCATACACATGCATACATGCATGCATGTATGCATGTATGCATGTATGCATATCCATGTATGCATGCATGCATGCATGCATGCATGTATGCATATGCATGCATGTATGCACGTATGCATGTATGCATATGCATGCATGTATGCACGTATGCATGTATGCATATGCATACATGCATGCATGCATGCATGTATGCATGTGTATGCATGCATGTATGCATATGCATTCATGTATGCATATGCATTCATGTATGCATATGCATGTATGCATGTATGCATGTATGCATGTATGCAAGCATGCATGCATGTATGCATATGCATGCATGCACATGTATGCATATGCATGCATGCACATGCATGCACATGCATGTATGCATATGCATGCATGCATGTATGCATATGCATTCATGCATGTATGCATGTGCATTCATGCATGTATGCATATGCATGCATGTATGCATATGCATGTATACATGTATGCATGTATGCATATGCATGTATGCATGTGCATTCATGCATGTATGCATATGCATGCATGTATGCATATGCATGCATGTATGCATATGCATGTATGCATATGCATGTATGCATATGCATGTGTGCATGCATGCATGCATGTATGCATATGCATGCATGTATGCATATGCATACATGCATGCATGCATGCATGCATGTATGCATGTGCATTCATGCATGTATGCATGTGTATGCATGCATGTATGCATGTGTATGCATGCATGTATGCATATGCATTCATGTATGCATATGCATTCATGTATGCATATATATTCATGTATGCATATGCATTCATGTATGCATATGCATTCATGTATGCATATGCATGTATGCATGTATGCATATGCATTCATGTATGCATATGCATTCATGTATGCATATGCATGTATGCATGTATGCATGCATGCATGCATGTATGCATATGCATGCATGCATGTATGCATGTGCATGCATGCATGTATGCATGTGCATTCATGCATGCAGCATGTATGCATATGCATGTATGCATGTATGCATGTATGCATGTATGCATATGCATGTATGCATGCATGCATGCATGCATGCATGTATGCATGTGCATTCTTGCATGTATGCATGTGTGTGCATGTATGCATGTGTGTGCATGCATGCATGTATGCATATGCATGCATGTATGCATATGCATGCATGTATGCATATGCATTCATGTATGCATATGCATGTATGCATGCATGCATGTATGCATATGCATGCATGCATGTATGCATGTGCATTCATGCATGTATGCATATGCATATCCCTCTCTGTCTCTCTCGCTCTCTCTCTCTCAAACAAAAATAATGAGTGGAGATATTAGAAAACAAAAATATAAAGAGAGAAGATATTAGAAAACAAAAGTATAAAGAAAGATAAAAGAGTGATATATGTTTTACTTACATTGATGTAATTTTTGTAATTCCACTTGAAGTGCTTCTTCGTCAAATTTCCAAAGCTTTGATGCCAAATTCTCCTGCAAAACCAAACAAAGAACATATTAGCAAAACAAAAACTTCAGATCTATAAAGATGGAGGTCTGTATAAAGAGAGAGAGAGAGGGAGAGAGAAAGAGAGAGGGAGAGAGAAAGAGGGAGAGAGACGAGGAGAGAGTGAGAGAGAGAGAGGGAGAGAGAGAGAGAGATAGTGAGAGAGAGGGAGGGAGAGAGAGAGGGAGAGAGAGAGAGAGAGAGGGAAGGGAGGGAGAGAGAGAGAGAGGGAGAGAGAGAGAGAGGGAAGGGAGGGAGAGAGGGAGAGAGAGAGATTGAGGATGACAAACAGAGTTCTGCTCTGCTGTTGGCGTGCGCGAACCCGAAAGGAGAAGTTCTACATTCGAAACGCTCAGAATGACAAATTTCGGGTTTGGGCCCAATTAAAAAGAGAGCGTCGGTATATGCGTCGGTATAGGCGTCAGAAGTTCCAGCAAAGTACCGACGCTGTGATTCCGAACTGATGCTGTGATTCCGAGGCAATGCAGCTTTCCCAAATTTCCCGAGGGGTATACCGACGCCGACAGCTGCACGTCGGTAGAGTGACCGTCGGTATTCCCTTGATATGTTGTAGTGCATGACAAGAAAGAGCCCAATACATGGGAATAATTCAAAGTCCTATTATAATATAACTTTGTGCCACTTGACAAGATGTCTAGGGGACTAGATACTTGGTTTTTTATTAGTAAAAGAAACCAAACAGTTTATGACTATGCGGATGACTATAGGGAGGTACTTCTTAAAGTACCTCACTCTATTCTCGAGTTTCTCAAAGTTCACAAGTTTGTCTTGGGACTTAGAGAATCGGATTTTAGTAAGAAAGGAGAGGTTTCACTCTTTGGCACAAGCAATAAAGTTGGCTCTAGTCTATCAGGACAATCACAAGGGCATAGGCTTCTTGATCCGAGGAGAGCTAGATCTCCAAGAGACAAGATTGTTGATCACAATCAAGTTAATCAAGATTGATTGTAGGTATATTTATTTTCTTTATTTTGTGTAGTCATCTTGTGTAATGAACGGTTCTTGTTTTCAAGGAGACTCTAGTTGGAATGCTCGAGTACTTTCAGATAAAGTAACAACAAAATTCCAATAGTTATTTTTTGTCGAGTTAATTACCTCCTTGCAACACGTTTGATTATTTAATCAAGTTGGTACCAAGAGAGAGTCATTGACCTCCATTTTGAATAAGCTTGTAGGAGGAGAATGAAGTCGACAAGAGTGTGGAGGATTATATGGAGAAAGGGTGGATCAAGCCCAGCTATTCGCCCTTTGTAGCATGAGTTCTTCTAGTAAAGAAGAAAGATGAATCTTATAGGATGCATATCAACTACAAAGCACTAAATGAGATTAACATCAAGCATAGGTATCCCATGCTCAACATATATGATCTTCCTGGATGCTCTAGGGGGGGCAATTGTATATAGTAAGATAGACTTGAAAAGTGGCTACCACAAGATTAGAGTCAAGGAAGGAGATGTATATAAAATAACCTTTAGTACCCACTTTGTGCATTATGAGTATTTATTATGCCATTCGGTTCAACTAATCGACCTACTACTTTCATGATGTTAATTAATGATATTTTATGTCCGTTCATTGGAATAAATTTTATTGTGGATTTTGTAGATGCCTTATTGTTGTATAGTAGGTGGCATGTAGAAAGCATGCTTCATAAACAATCTCAGATTGCTATGAGATTTGGTGTGAAGGTATAAGGCTTCAAAATATTTTCAAACTTGAAAGGTTGGGCCCACAAAGAAAACAGGTCACTTTGTAAAGCTATAACTTGCAATCTATTTGGCAACACTCAAATATTCGAGAACATGAATTTGAAGTGATTTCATCTACTGCTCATACACAAAACTTGTGTTTTATGAGATCTGACTATCATGTCACAATGTGTGGTGTTCAAGCAGAGGCACTGCTTCTAGTGCTTTTCTAATGTTGTGAGTTGCCTTAGAAATGGAAAATGTTGATTGAATGAGTCAACTTATGAGTCATAAGTTGGACAAAGCCAAACTTCATGCTTGGAGATTTAGAATGACAAATTTCTTGATGGGAAAAGGGTATTGGAAGTACACCGAAGGAGAGAATGAAAATGCTTTGCAGTTACTAGAGGAATCAAGGAGCATCGAACGTAATGTATTGCTTGTCTTCTAGCATATAGGATAGCATGATTGGTCATATACATGATTCCAAAACACTGAAAGAGGATTAGAAAAATGTTTTCATTGTATGAGACCAATACAAAGGCATGAAAGTTGCAACTCAAGAATGAGCTGCATACACTGAAGAAAAAGAGAATGTCGACAGTGTCTACACCTTGGTAATCAAAAGCATATGTGAGTAACTTGAATCTATTTGCATCCATATAGATGCTAATAATAAGTTGGAAGTGTGTCGTCATGGTTTAAGAACAACATATAAACAGTTCAAAAATTCTTTTTCGACTAGGGAAAATATTCCAAAATTTTTTGATCCGGTGTCCATGCTAATTAGTGAAGAAAAGAATCTTGATGAGGACCTATTAGTGGTAGCCAGAGTAAACAAACAATTATCAATAGTGATTTTGATCACTCGGTTACATTGTAAGTCTTGATTTTGATAAGTCCAACTCCATTTGTTCAAGCCAAGGAGTCTTCGATCTTGGGGGATGCTAAATCTATCTACGTACCGATTTTCATAATTTTTAGAGATTGTTTTAGCTTCCCAAATAGCTTAGAAACCTAGTTTTCAACTAGGCTAGACACAGCTAGGTCTAAACAAGCCCAAAACTAGTCAAAAAATATAAAAGAAGCTAGAGAGCTCATTTTTGAGGTTGGGTTGATGGGAACTGGAGCGAACTAAGAGCATTGTAAAATTCTATTTCTAGATAATAAGGGACTTCTTTGCTACATCTCTTTGTCTTACCTAGAGTACATGTGTGTGTACATGTGTGTGTACATGTGTGTGCATGTTAGTGTGCTTGATCTCACTCACACATTTTTACTCTCACTTGCTCATGGTCGTCATACTTCCCTCATGTCTCCTCAGATTGACGATTATGAGGTGGATCTCCTCACATTGATACTTATCATGGTGCTAGAGTGACACCAAATTTGGCACCATTGCTAGGGATCGAGCTTTGAAGATGAGTGTGTGATGGTAAGACATAGAGATTTGATGTTGGAGTCATAGGTAAGTATGTAAATATTATAATTTTTTTACTTTTTTCATTTCCATTACCATCTCTACTCTCCATCTCCTTGCATCCCCACCTTCACCATTTTGGTCATATCCCAATTTTCCATATTCATTTTCTCATTTCTCACAAGCGAGTTAGAGAGAGAGAGAGAGAGTTCTTGCATACTGTGTTTTTGTGTGTTGTGTGAGCTTTCTAGCAAATACCAGCATCCATAGCAATAGCAAGAGCTCAAGTAAGTATGGACTCCTTGTGCACACATCCGGAGACAAAGGCCTTGATCCATGGTGACAGACAAAAAAGTTTGATATCTGGTAAAAAGAGTGTGTCACTATAGAGTAGATCACATGCACATCACAGAAACCTAAAATTTAGAAAACAATTTGTGTTTTTTCTATCCATCATGATAGATAGTATTAATCATGAGAGACTGTGTCAATCACTATTGGCAGACCACAATGGATTGGGTGTCCATTGCGATGGACATTGATCTCTATTGTGATAGATAGACCATCCATCAAGATGGACAAAGTTTCCATCATGATTCACACTCCCACGATAAACTTTTCTTGGCTAGATTTGTATCCATCGCAACAGACACAAGGAGGATTAGTAGAAAGACTCAGGATCACTATCCTTAACAATAGAAAGACCATCAATCATGACAGACACTATCCATTGCATGATAGTTAGGTGTCCATTGCGACAGAGTTGTCCATCATGATAGAGAGCCCTCAATAGACAAGTTGTATATCAACACATACAGAACCTCTCAATCGTGATAGACAATCATTTTTTACAACATTTAGGGTTTGTAATTTTGAGAAATTTTGAGCCAAATTTTGCTATTTTTGTAGGCAATTTGAGCTCTTGGGCAAGGCAAGTGGCTAGCTTGCATCCAAATTGTGCTTGGGGAGCATACATCTTGGGTGTCAAAGCACTAATGAAACACCCAACTCGAGGTTGGAAGAATTCTTAACCCCTTAGTCAATTTCTAGCATAGCCTAAGTGTGATTAGAGGTATTGATTGATTAGGGTTATGCAGGGCACCACTCAAGTACAAGAAGGCTAAATCACTCAAGTTCAAGTATAGCTAGACTATTAGTTCCAAAAACCCTAAGTGAAAGGAACATAAATTCATCAATCCCACATTGAATTGCACAATAACTCAAGCATTCCTAATGATGCAATTTATTAGATATGATTTTACACCAAAAAGGAGTGTAAAAAAGAAGAAGTGATTGTGACAAAGGAACACTACACTGCGGTTGTACTTGGGAAGCATTGGGTTAATAGACAAGAACCTTAGATCAGGTAAACACCTAGGTCAGGATAGAGAAATCATCAGATCCTCTAAAGCTAGTTTCAATCACACTGCTAGGTCTTTGGCTTGGCAGCTTAGTGACTATCCCTACGTACTAAGTTCTGAGACTAGTGATTCAAAAATGTTCTTTGGTATGGAATGACCCTCAAGTAGTTCAGGGGTAGCCTTTTTACAGACACTAGAAGGTCCCTATAGGACTGATTTGGAATATATTAGAACCAATCGATTAGTGCATGCATCTATTAGGATGATTTTCGGTGGTCGAGCTCAAAAACCATGATCAACCCTTTGGACTTGAACACTGAGTGATTCAAAAATGTTCTTTGGTATGGAATGACCCTCAAGTAGTTCAAGGGTAGCCTTTTTACAGACACTAGAAGGTCCCTGTAGGACTGATTTGGAAAATATTAGAACCAATCGATTAGTGCATGCATCTGTTAGGATGATTTTCGGTGGTCGAGCTCAAAAACCATGATCAACCCTTTGGACTTGAACACTGAGTGGCCAATTTCAAGAAGGTTCATACATTGATAAGCATGGAACCATGTAGCTGGTCACTAGCTTAACAGATGCAACTAATGATTTTGAAGTTGTCATTCTAGAAGATGAAATAGGAGACCTAAACCTAGAGATCCTTCTAAAGCAACCAAGAAAACCTCATGGAAAATCCATCTTGGCTAGAATCATCAACCTAGAGTGGATCCCTCAAGATAACAGAAGCATTGAGTTCTTCTTAAATAGGGATATAGATGAAGTATTTTGGAGATTTAAACTAGATCAACCTAACGAAGTAGGTAGAGTCACAATATACAAGTATAAAGATCCTAAGATACTAGGCAAGTTTGTCTATCTAGATAACACTTCAAGGAGGATGTCTGTAGTGATGGAGCATGGTAGGCATGCATAAACTTGGCATTGGTGCAATTAGAAAGCCTAAGTGCTTGCATAATTACCAAGGACTACATATTGTTTTATGCATCTCACATGGAGGATGACATGTGAAAATTTGTTTATCAATTTGATTGTATTGATGTTGGATAAATGTAAAAGCCAAGAAAGTAAAGAATCTCATGAATTTAGGGAGCTGAACTCACGACTCACGTGGTAGGAAGAATCAATTCAAATCATATGTAAAGTGTAGGAACACTTTTAGTTGAGGGAAAATTCAAATTCAAACTCACATGATGAGTATAAATAGAGAAGCTTTCAGTCACAAGGTAGAGAGATCCATTCTGAGAGATATTGAGCTACATTAGTGAGCACACATTGTGCTCAATGCATGTATTAGTAGTCCACTACACTTCCTTTGTCTCATATGCTCATTATCATATACACTTTGATACATTTTTTTAAGTACATTACTGCCTAATGTTCTCTATTGCATCTTCATCATTTCAAGGTCTTTGCAAAAATTATTTCTCTATCTGTACTCAATCATTTGCTAAACTTTATAACTTAATATAGCTGGATTGAAGTGTATACTATCTATGTATGAGACATGAAGTGATGAAGGTGACTGTGTCTCCACAACTTCTAGTTTGTATAATCTCACGATGACCCCCTAAGTTGCTCGATTCATTTCTTAGTGCATAATGCCTCTAAATTCATGAAATAACATGCTTTAGTTAGCTATACTATTGAACTAGATGTGTGAAAAAGCTCTATGGTCAATTCATATGAGGTTGTTGTTGATATATTTAGGTAATGATGTGTGTGAACACTCTAGGCCCGTTAGGACACTTTTTTCCCTCTTTAGAGGTTTTCTTCCCTTGTCTTGTATATATGCTTATTGCCCTAACAGGCTACTTATCTTTGTACATTCTAGTGGTAATACATTCAACATTAGCAGAATTTATCTGGGAAGTTCTGTTCAACTTTTTGAGATACAATCAATTTTTTGCATCAAGGTATTTTAGTCACCGGCCATGGATGAAAGCAGTGATATATTCCGTATGTTGACTGTTTAGGATAAGTTGAATGGTACCAACTACCCATTATGGGCTTATATGACGCGTCATGTATTGGTCGCAAAAGCACTATGGAATATTGTGCAGGGTGTTGAAAGACGTCCTATTACACCTGCGAATACAGGTACTGCAAATACAGGTGCTCGAGCTGATAGAGATGGTGTCCAAGATGATGATATTCTGCAAATTCCTATTCGTGCTACTATTTTTGTTGCACCAACTATAGAGCAAATTTGTTAGGATGGCAAAGATGCTCAGGCACATGCATTGATAGCTTTGTCTATCAAACGTGCCATTATTCCTCACATTCACTCTTGCAGAATGGCTAAGGATGCTTGGGATACATTTACCACATTGTACCAGGCTAGGAATGAGGCTCCTTTTGCTTACCTCCGAAAACCATCGGAGAGTGAGCACATGCATGAAGGTGATTCTATGGACAGTTTTCTCAAAAAGATCCTGGATTTGAAAGAACAATTGATTTGTGTTGATGAAGTTATACCAGATAGCTCACTTGTGCAGACCATTTTGAATGGTCTTCCTGACTCATGTTAGAGTATTGCTTCTACTCTTTGTTTCATGATGAAAGACAATCCAAATGCCTTGTCATTTGAGGAGTTAGTCTCTGTTCTCTTGCAAGAACACCAGTCTAGGCAGAATAGGTCTATTATGCATGTTGCACATCAAGCTTTCCTAGCTACTCAAAAGGGCAAAACTAAATGGAGCTCTTCTACTAGTAAGTAGAAATCTGCAAATGCTACACATTCAAAGAAGGAAGACAAAGATGAGAAGAAATCAGAAAAGCAAATTTTTTTTTGCAAATACTGTAAAGCAAATGATCATGTGATTAAGAGCTGTCCAAAACTGGCTACTAAAGAGGCAAAGAAGAAAGAGGCCGGAATGGTTGTTGTAAAGGCCTCTATACCAAAAACAAAGTCTACTAATCTTGTGCAGGACGAAGAATGGGCATTTACTACTGTTTGCAATTTGGGCCCATCTTCTCATGAGCAGTGCATGTCAGCAGTAGACTCAGATGTTTGGTACTTTGATAGTGGGGCAACCAAACATATTACCTTGTAGCAGAGTTTCTTCTCTTCACTCGAGCTTGCCCCTACAGGTAATACTATTATATGCACCAACAAATCCTCCTATCCTATTATGGGAGTTGATAAGATCATTTTGACTACTGCTAATGGTAGGTGTTTAACTTTCTTAGAGGCTTTGTTTGTGCCAGGGATCAAGAAAAATCTCTTATCAGTTTCTACATTAGCCAAGATTGGCTTGGTTGTGAAATTTGTTGATGACAGATGTACACTTCATGATCTATCAAATGGTGATGTCATTATTCCTTGTGGCATTTTATGTCCTCGGTTGTATAAGCTCATAGACTATGAAAGATCTGTAAATGATTTGGCATGTGCAGTACATGATTCTCAGGCTATGTCAGATGCAAAGCTTTGGCATGCACGCTTTGGTCATTTGAATTTGGCTAGTTTGCTATGCCTGTAGAAATCACATGTATGTGAAGGTTCTATTTTGGGAAAAATGCAGCGTTCTTCCTTTACAAAAGATGGTTCGGTTTGGGCTACTAAAAAATTACAGCTTGTACATAGTGATTTATGTGGTCCTATGCAGACACCTTCTTTTGAAAACTATCTTTACTTCATGACTTTCATCGATGATTATTCCAAGCATGCATGGGTATATCCATTGACGGCAAAGTCTGAAGTGTTTATGTGCTTCAAACAGTTTTTTGGTTTTGGCTGAAAATCTCTCAGCCTGTAAAATGAGCACCCTTCGCTCTGATCGAGGGGGGGAATATATGTCTTCAGACTTTAATGCATTTCTGGCTGAATGTGGGATAAAACATCAGTGTATAGTGCCGTATACACCTCAATAGAATGGAGTTGTTGAACAAAAGAATAGGTCACTCATCGAGATGGCGAGATGCATGGTAAAGAGTGAGGCTTTACCACATAGATTCTAGCTTGAGGTTGTTATGTGTGCAACATATGTACTGAATAGGTGTCCCACTAAAGCGTTGTAGTCTATCACTCCATATGAGGCTTGGCATGGTCGCAAGCCATCTGTTGCTCATCTGCGTGTTTTTGGTTTTCTAGCATATGCATTGGTGTCTAAACAACATCGCAGAAAATTGGATGATAAAGCAATAAAATGTATTTTTGTTGGGTACAATTTTGAAAGTAACGGTTATCATCTGTATCATCCACAGACTAAACACATTCTGGTTAGCCGTGATGTTGTTTTTGTGGAACATGCTATTTAGCCATTGGTTTCATGCACTAAGGAGACATCTGTTAGCTCCAAAGACATGTATCATACTTTGCTACATCTTTTTATAGGTGGATAGTCTATTGTTGGTCCTAATGAGGCAACTTCTCAACCTTTGCAAGTTTCATGTGATGATGCAGATCATTCCATTTCTAATGCATATTTACATCATGTACTTGTTGATGAGAGAGTTGATATTGAGCAGGAAAAAACTATGTCAAAATTGTTGGTGCAAACCTTGCATGACAATAGATTAGGTGCACCTCTATCATATCATACTCGATGAGGCTCTCATAGAGCCTCTTTTGTAGCAGATTTCTATGCTATGGCTGCCTCTAGTCTCTCTGATGAGACTAAACTTGTTTCGTTTGATGAAGCACAAAGTTTTTAACATTGGATGGCTGCAATGCAATCCGAATATGATGCTATCACGAAAAATGGTACCTAGTGTTTATGTGACTTGCCTGCTGGCAAGAAGGCCATTGGCACTAAGTGGGTATACAAGCTAAAGTGTAAACTTGATGGAACAATAGACAAGTATAGAGCTAGGCTTGTTGCAAAGGGTTATGCACAAGAAAGAGGCATTGATTTTGATGAGACCTTTGCTCCTACTTGTTGAATGACTACTGTTCATAGCATCTTTGCACTTGTAGCTCATCATGGTTGGTATGTACATCAGTTGGACATTAAAATAGCATTTTCTGAATGATGACTTGCATGAAGAAGTCTATGTTTTTCAGCCCCATGGCTTTGTGCAGAAAGGGCATGAAAACTAGGTGTGCAAGATAAAGAAGGCATTATATGGTTTAAAGCAAGCACCGCGTGCTTGGTATGACAAGATACATGCCTATCTCATTGCACACGGTTTTGAGAAGAGTCCAACTAAAAGCACCTTATATGTTAAGCGTGCTAATGATGTGCTTCTGATCATTGTGGTGTATGTTGATGACATGATGCTCAGAGGTCCTCATGACATGCATATTGCTGATTTTAAGGCTGATTTGCATGCCTCATTTGAGATGTCTGATTTGGGGCATTTGCATCACTATTTGGTAATTCAGTTTATGCAAGTTGATGGTGGAATGGCTTTGTGTAAAATGAAATATATTAACACATTATTGCTGCGTTTTGGCCTTGAAGAGTGTAAGCCTATTGCCACTCCTATGGAGACAAGTTTAGGATTGAGTCTTCATGATGCTAGAGATGCATTTGTTGTTCTTTATCAGCAGGTTGTTGGATGCTTGATTTACTTATGCATTACTTGGCCAGATAGTTAGTTTGTTGTCTCACAGATGAGCAGGTTTATGCATTGTCTAGGTGTCAAGCATTGGTAGGCGGTTAAGCGCATCTTTCGCTACTTGAGTGGTACCCAGCTACTTGGATTGTTTTATCCCAAGGGGAGATCACTACTACCATATTTGCATGCTTTTTCTGACAGTGATTCTGTTGGTTGCTATGACTCTCGTGTGTCCACCAGTGGCTTTTGCTTCATGCTTGGTTGCTCATGTATATCTTGGTTGAGCAAGAAGCAGCCTATTGTGGCCACTTCCAGTTGTGAGGCTGAGTATAGGGAAGCTTTCACAGCGACTGTTGAGTGTGTGTGGCTCAGATGCCTTATGGCTGATTTGGGTGTTGGTCAGTCTTCTACCACCACCATCTTTACCGATAGTCAGAGCGCATTGATAGTTGCAAGGAACCCTGTGTTCCATGCTCGCACTAAGCACATTGAGGTGCATTATCATTATGTCAGGGAGAGGTTCTCTGCTGGGGAGGTCAACTTTGTGAAGAGATGGATAGGTATGTGCTTGAAGATGAAGAGGTGTTGCAAAATCCTTGATCTGCACCAGCCAAATGAACTCCATGAGTATATGGTAGGCCCTTTTTTCTTGCCAATGGATGTATTAGACATCCTATGTACCTTGGCACTCTCAAAAAGATAGATCAAAACAGATAAGTTGGAGTTAGCTCAGAGGTGAAGAACTTGCTATTTTGGTTCATACACCTGTCCAGTGTTTTGCATACTTCTTTGAGCACAGCACCAATTAGCTTAATTCCTCTTGGGGAAGTCTAGTAAACTTAAAGAGATAACTTTCAAGAGTAATCTCATAAAAAATAATGAACCACACACTGAGAAAGATGTTTAACAAGTGATGACATCATCTCGATTTTCACGGGCTGCTATAGTAATGAGACCAGTGAGCGAACAATGAACATAACTCACGATTTACAAATCCAATGATTATGAAACTTTATATGCGTATACTAAATAGTATTTTGAATCCAACAAGCTTTAAATCATTGAATTTCAGTAAGTACACACTGAGAAACAGCTCTGACAAGATGAGTAAAAAAGTCGGGTACGTGATAGAGAAGTGAAAATGAACAAACACTGTTGACTTCAACTGAACATAACTAAAGATTGCAACACCCAAATAAAATGAAAGTTGGTGAGCATATAGTAGACTTGTAGAGATAACTTTTACCAAGTTCAATCACTGAAAATGATGCACCAAGCTCAGAGAAACCATCTCTGCAATCTGACTGAGAAAACTGAGAGATATGGCAGTGAGTAGTACACTTCACAAGAACATGGAAATATGAACTCAAATGATCATGAAAATGAAAGTATATTACTTGTACAATACAATGGACTTACTGATACATATGTGTGCCTTGGAATCACACCTTGATATGGCATAAAGCTCAGCGCTTGGAGGTCTTCACATAGGTCTCTCTAACAAAGACTAAAACTGCAAGACCTCTATATTTAGCTTCAGTAGAAGAGAGAGCAACTGTGGGTGGATTCTTGGATGACCATGAAATAAGCTTTGAACCTGCAAAGGTAAGATAACCTGAAGTGCTCCTTCTATCTTCATTGGAGCGAGCCCAATCTACATCAGAAAATAGCTTCAAACCTAAATCAGATACATAAGGATAATAAAGTCCTTCATTTATCATTCCTTTGAGATACTTGAGAATCCTTTTGGCAGCATCCATATGTGGTTTCCTTGGTGTGTGCATAAATTGACTTAGCACACTCACACTGTAACATATATCTACTCTTGTCAATGTGGCATAGTTGAGACTACCCACTAGACTTTGATATAATGTGATGTCCTCTATGAGTTCACCTTCATGTGAGGTCAATTTGTGATTGACCTCCATTGGAGTACCTGCAACCTTACAATCTTGCATCTTGAATTTTGCCAACATGTCCTTAATGTACTTTCTTTGAGTGAGAAACAAACCATTATCTTTGTAGACAACTTCCAAACCTAGGAAGTAGGTAAGCGAACGCAAATCACTTATCTTGAACTCTTCTCTCATCTGATCTTTGATCTTCTTCATACCATCTTCATCATTTCCTGTCAATATAATATCATCTACATTTACACATAGGTAGATGATCTCAAAATTACTCTTTTTAATAAAGAGTGAAGGATCTATCTTGCTTGGTTGAAAGCCTTTGTCCTGCAAGAATGAAACAAGCCTGAAATTCCAAGCTCTTGGAGCTTGCTTGAGACCATACAATGCTTTGTTAAGTTTACACACATAATCAGGATAAACTTGATTCTCAAAACCAGGTGGTTGTGCCATATATACCTCTTCTGTTATCCAACCATTCAAGAATGCATTCTTTACATCTAGTTGAAGTATCTTCCAATTCTTGGAAGAGGCAATACTAAGCAAAACCCTAATAGTAGGCATCTTTGCCACAGGAGAGAAGGTCTCCTCATAATCAATTCCCTGAGTTTGTGCAAAGCCTTTTGCTACAAGCCTTGCCTTATACCTGTTAATGGAACCATTATACTTCTTCTTGAGTTTATACACCCATCTTGAGCCTATTACCTTCATGGATGAAGTCTTGGGCACCAAATCCCAAGTGTTGTTTTCCTCAAGTGCTTCAATCTCTTCCTTCATTGCATGCTTCCATTCTGATTTTGCTTTGGCCTCTTCAAAGGATGATGGCTCCTCTTGGTTTATATCCTGTGCTATGTAGATAGAATGTTTAGTTACTACACCTTTCTGGTTTTTTCTTTTCCCTCATAGATCTTCTTAGGCCATGATGTGGTGATCCTGCCTCATGTCCAAGTTCCTGCAATTTTTCTTTACCTTTGGACTTCCATGATTTGATCTTTTCCATATGAGATTCTTCATCATCCTCTGAGGTGTCTTGTTCTTCAATCTTCGGTTGTTCTCTACCAAGCTTTGGAAAATCTTCTTCAAGATCATATGGTAAATTGATCTTCCTGAATGAATCTTCATACCATGAATTGTTTTCATCAAAAACTACATCTCTACTTACTAGGAATCCTTTGTTGGTAGGTTTGTACAACCTGTAGCCCTTTTGATTGTTGTCATATCCAATAAATACACACCTTTCTGCTTTTGGATCCATCTTGCCTCTAACCTGTGAAGGAACATGAGAAAAAGCAATACATCCAAAAATTTTACAATGATCTAAGCTTGGTCTTCTTCCATTCCAAGCCTCATAATGAGTCATCCCATCAAGGGATTTTGAAGGCAACTTGTTAATCAAGTAAGTGGCTATAGACACAGCCTCAGCCCATAAGTAATTAGGTAAACGCTTTTCATTTAACATGGACCTTGCAGCTTCAACAATTTTTCTATTCCTCCTTTCTACCACTCCATTTGTCTCAGGAGTGTACTTTGTAGTTACCTCTCTTTTGATTCCTCTTTCTTGAAAAAACAATCAAACTCATCGGAGAAGTATTCTCCCCCTCCATCTGACCTTAGCCTTTTTAGAGATTTACCTGTTTGATTCTCCACAAGAGCCAAATATCTTTTGAAACATGAAAAAACTTCATCTTTGTGTTTCATAAAGAATACGATAGTCCATCTGCTGCAATCATCAATAAAGGAGACATAATACCTTGATCCAGATATTGAAGCTTCCTTGCTAGGTCCCCATACATCTGTATGAACCAACTCCAAGAGATCTCCATGCATATAACCTTTCTTCATGAATGGTAACCTGTGAGACTTTCCAAATTTACATGCACTACACTTATAAATCATATGTTGTTTTGACAAGTTAGGAATTCCAAGTACACTTTGGTCCCTGCAAATTTGCTTTAATGACCTTTCACCAATATGTGCTAACCTTTTGTGCCATACTTCCAATTCTGTGAGTGTCTGACTACCATAATTAAAGAGAGCAATGTTCCTAGTGTCTTTTAATTCAAATGTGAACAATCTACCTGTCTTTTCACCTTTTGCAATTCTTCAGAATCCTTGACTTGGATCTTCAACAAATGTTCCTACTTTTGTGAACCTGACTTGCAACCCTTTCTCTACTATCTGCCCAACACTTATCAAATTCTTTGTAATGGTAGGGAAATAGACTACCTTACTGAGTAGGTTGATGTTTCCATCAAGTGCTTTGACATTGCCTATTTTCTCCACAGGATGTTTTGTGTCATCTCTTGTTTGTACCTCATGCTTATTCCTTGGATCTTCTAAATCTCATAGGAGTGCCACATTTCGTGCCACATGTCAATTTGAACAACCTGAATCTATGTAGAAAACATGCTCATCAGATTTACCTTGTGGCACAGCTATGTTCATGATCAATAATGAATCCTCTTTGTTTGAGTCTTCTGTGTAGTTATTGAAGTCTCTCCTTCCTTTGTAGCCTCCTTGATAGTTTGAATGATTGTAGTTGTTGTAGTTGCCATGATAATTGTTGAACCTTCCTCTTGAGTAGCCATAACATCCTCTATTGTATCCTCTGCCTCTTTGATTCCTCGAATTCCCAAAGCAATTTTCAGTTGTATGATTACTTAGTCCACAAATAGAACATGAGTTGGAGTCTTGGGATCTCCCCCTGCCTTGTCTACCTCCTCTTCCTCTACCTCTACCATGTCTTCCTCTACCTGCATAATTAGCTTGATATGTACCTGCTTCATCATCCACTTTCTTTGCCTTTCCTTTGTTATCTTTGGACTTGCTTTTATCAGTGTATAAAGCTGAAGATTGATTACCTTTAGAGCTTTCTCCATTTTTGATAAGCTTTGCCTCTTGAGTAAGTAGTTGTCCAATGAGTGTATTGAAATCAGGTACATGCATGTCCATGTACAAATCCATCGTTGTGGTGAATGCTTCCCACTTGTCATCTGCCTTCAAGCCATTGATGACCTGCCTTACAATTTGCTCTTCATCTATTACCTCTCCAATGCTTCCCAACTGATCTGCTATGTCCTTGAGCTTTGTGACAAAATCAGTCACATTTTGTTTGGGAGTCTTCTTGAGAGTTGTGAAATCCAGCCATAGTTGATGCTTCCTAGCTTTAGTACTTGAAGAGAAGAAAGCTTCAAGTGCATCCCACACTTCCTGAGATGTCTTACAACTTCTAATGTGAGGCAACAAAAAATCTGAGATAGAGTTGAGGAGATAAGACCTTGCAAGTGCATCCTTGGAGCACCGTGTGCTCATTCTTTCTTGCTCTTCTTGTGTTGGTTGACTTTTGTTCCTGAAACTTCATCTCCAGCCACATAACCATATAAACTTCTACCTTGGAGATAAGCTTCCATTCTTAATGACCAAGCTGAGTAGTTACCTCTATCCAATTTGTCAATTGATGAAGGAAATCCATCTGCCATGTTGTCCAACCTTGCTCTAATACCACTGTGAAGAGATGGATAGGTATGTGCTTGAAGATGAAGAGGTGTTGAAAAATCCTTGATCTACACCAGCCAAATGAACTCCATGAGTATATGGTGGGCCCTTTTAGCTTGCCAATGGATGTATTAGACACCCTATGTACCTTGGAATATCACTCTAAAAAATAGAACAAAATAGATAAGTTGGAGTTAGCTCAGAGGTGAAGAACTTGCTATTTTGGTTCATACACCTGTCTAGTGTTTTACATAATTCTCTGAGCACAGCAGCAATTAGCTTAATTCCTCTTGGGAAAGTCTATTAAACTTAAAGAGCTAACTTTCAAGAGTAATCGCATCGAAAATAATGAACCACACACTAAGAAAGATGTTTAACAAGTGATGATATCATCCCGATTTTCATGGGCTGCTACAGTAATGAGACCAGTGAGCAGAACAATGAACATAACTCACGATTTACGAATCCAATGATTGTGAAAATTTGTATACTTATACTAGACAATATGCTGAATCCAACAAGCTTTAAATCATTGAATTTTGGTAAGTACACACTGAGAAAAAGCTCTAACACGATGAGTAAAAAAGTCGGGTACTTGAGAGAGAAGTGAAAATGAACAAACACTGTTGACTTCAATTGAACATAACTGAAGATTGCAACACCCAAATAAAATGAAAATTGGTGAGCATATAGTAGACTTATAGAGCTAACTTTACCAAGTTCAATCACTGAAAATGATGCACCAAGCTCAGAGAAACCATCTCTGCAATCTGACTGAGAAAACTGAGAGATATGGCAGTGAGTAGTACACTTCACAAGAACATGGAAATATGAATTCAAATGAGCATGAAAATGAAAGTATATTGCTTGTACAATACAATGGACTTACTGATACATATGTGTGCCTTGGAATCACACCTTGATATGGCATAAAGCTCAGCTCTTGGAGGTCTTCACATAGGTCTCTCTAACCACGACTAAAACTGCCATCTATTTATAGTTGAGCTTGGGAGGCTAACTTCCCTCAATCACTCTCCAATCAATTAGTGATTGATTTGATTCTCTACCTAGCACAAATCACGAATTTGTGGCTCCTCTTTCCCTTTTTGATCAAGTGGACTCAACCACTTAAGATTCTTTCACTTTTACATTAAGTAAAGTCTTCAAAAGTTACAAGAGGTTGTTCACAAGTGAACTTTACATAGTCTTCATAGGCTTCTTCTATGACTTTGTGGGACTCAAGCCAATACTTAGGCTTGTCATAGACTTGCTCCAATAGCTCCCCCTCAAGCCAAGTATGCTTGAGGTCTTCAATCTTCCAAGATTACCTGTAAACCAATCATAGCCTTGAATTTGCAAAGCTTTGTACCATTTAATGCTTTGGTTAGAATATCCGCACATTGTTGATGAGTGGACACATATGATATTTGAATCTCTTTTCTTAGAACCTTCTCTCTTACATAGTGATAATGAACTTCAATATGTTTAGTCCTTGCATGAAAAATAGAATTAGCAGCCAAATGAATAGAACTCATATTGTCAACATAAATAGTTGGAGTTCCAAACTTCAATCCAAGATCTTTGAATAATGTCTTCATCCACATAGCTTATTGTGTAGCTATGGCTAACCACGACTAAAACTGCCATCTATTTATAGTTGAGCTTGGGAGACTAACTTCCCTGAGTCACTCTCCAATCAGTTAGTGATTGATTTGATTCTCTACCTACCACAAATCACGAATTCGTGGCTCCTCTTTCCCTTTTTGATCAAGTGGACTCAACCACTTAAGATTCTTTCACTTTTACATTAAGTAAAGTCTTCAAAAGTTACAAGAGGTAGTTCAGAAGTGAACTTTACATAGTCTTCATTTTAAGGCTTCTTCTATGACTTTGTGGGACTCAAGCCAATACTTAGGCTTGTCATAGACTTGCTCCAACAAACTTGGCATATGTGCCCACACAAGAGAACATTGCAGACCCTTTTACAAAGGTTCTGCCTAGGGAGACATTTGAAGCTTTCTGCAAAGCTTTGGGCTTACTTCCTTTTTTGGATTGATTCCACATAGCTTGAAACTTCCTTATACATGAGTGCCACCTCCTTGTTCACTACATCACTCCCAGGGGGGATTTGTTGATATATTTAGGTAGTGATGTGTGTGAACACTCTAGGACCGTCGGGGTACTTTTTTACCTCTTTAGGAGGTTTTCTTCCCCAAGCTTCTATATACACCTATTGCCTTGCACTACAAGGAATACGGGCGTATAGCGACGGTTAAGGCGATAGAATTTCATCGCTATAAAATTGCAAAATGTGTCGCACTAAGCGTCACACGCTGACCATCAATTAAATGACGAACTGAACGATGTTTTTTGCGACTTGTGGCACGACGGGGTCTGCGACGCTCCCATAGAGCGTCGCTAACACGACGATTTTAAATAGCATCGCATAAGCGACGCTTTGCTATGTCACATAAGCGACATTGTTTGGCATCGCATAAGCGACGCTAAAAACATGTAGCTTATGTGACGCCAACTCGACGCGTAGCATTGCTTACACGATAGACTATTGACGGGAAAAAATTAAAACGTTAGAGGCTCTTCGATCGGCATTTTCATGCATCTAAACGAAGAGCTCTCCAACGTTCGCAATTGCGCTGCGCTTACGAGCTGAAGCAAGTATATGCAGATTTGTTATTTTGCCTAAGCTCTCTCTTATTGTCTCCTTTTGTCTCTGTTTCTCCCTTTCTACATCTTTCTCTCTTTGAATTCTCTCTCTCTCTCTCTTTCTCTCTCTCTCTCTCTCTTCTTTCTCTCTTTATTGCAGGTTATTCAAGAAGCTAACCAAGCAAAAAGTATGGCTAACTATTGTAAGTACAATTTCTATTCTTTGTATATCATTTGGATTGTGTTATTTTCATTAGATAGCATACTCAGGCTTATTGATATGCACTTATACACTTATAAATGATGAAGATGCACTTTCACACATATACACATATACACATGCACATACACACACATATATACACACAGATACATGTGCACATACACTTAGATATACACATGCATATGCACAAACATTTCTAAAACCACATAAAAAGACTTACATGCATGCATTATTTCATATATATATATATATATATATATATATATATATATATATATATATATATATATATATATATATATATATATATATATATATTACGTACACACATTAACATATATGCAAATACATGTATATGTACATCCACATGCATGCACATTCACATCCATGCACATGGATGCAAATGGAAATGCATATACATACATTATACACATATATACATACATATACACATGCATATACATACATTATACACATATATACACATATATATGCACATACATACACACACATATACACATGCACACACACATGCACATACCTACATATACACATATACACGCACATACACACATATACACATAGAGTTACACATATACATGCACATACATATACACACATATACACATGCACATGCACATACTCATACACACATATACACTTACACATGCACATGCACATACTCATACACACATATACACTTACACATGCACATGCACATACATACATATACACACACATACACATGCACATACATACATATACACACACATACATATACACTTAGGTACACACATATGAATAAATTATATAATTAAAGTATTAAAACACATATACACATGCACACACACATGCACATACCTACATATACACATATACATGCACATACACACATATACACATAGAGTTATACATATACATGCACATACATATACACACACATACACATGCACATGGAGATACTCATACACACATATACACTTACACATGCACATGCACATACATACATATACACACACATACACATGCACATACATACATATACACACACATAGATATACACTTAGGTACACACATATGAATGAATTATATAATTAAAGTATTAAAACACATATACACATGCACACACACATGCACATACCTACATATACACATATACATGCACATACATGTACACACACATACACATGCACATGCACATACTCATACACACATATACACTTACACATGCACATGCACATACATACATATACACACACATACACATGCACATACATATATATACACACACATACATATACACTTAGGTATACACATATGAATGAATTATATAACTAAATTATTAAAACACATGCTTAATATAAACAATAATAACAATCAATAGAACAAAACTCTTCATTACTTAATACCATACACACAATTCAAAACATAACTGAAATGAAAAATATATAGATAAAAACTAAATATATATATATCAATGTAATTACATATACTCGAATGTCATAATCAACTAAAATCCTAATCATCATCATCAGCAATATCATGATCATCCTCATCTTCCTCATCCTCATCGTCATGATCACCCTGTGACGATCGAGATTGTCCCTCCTGTGCCTGTCTCTCCACCTCATCCATATTTGTCTCTCCATAATACTCCTGTATTACGTATAACAAACATAAATAAATAAAAAAATTAAACCATTCATAAAAATAAAATAATTATATAAAATTTAATAATACTCACAAAGGCATCAGGATGATCTTGCATATACTCGCTCAAACGTCGATATCCAAAATGTGTAGCATACTCGATCTCATGTTTTGTAGGATATCGGCCATAATCCTTCCGCTGCATTGAAACAAATAAAAAAGATTAGTTGCTTGCATTTTAACTAAAATAAAAAATATACTCACAATAACACATATATTTACAAATGTAGCTACAAAACCATTATGGACCATTTGGCAAAGGTGCGATGTGTGGCCCGACTCCACTCTCTTCTTTGCAGCAGCCTGTTTATTTAAGAAAAAATACATAAATTAAATTTAAAAAATTACTAAAATATATAAAAATTGTAAATATAAACTATTAATTTGTGTACCTTCTGCTAAGGAAATGACTCCTGAAGACGTAGCTATCTACAAAAAAATTGCCACGTCTCAGGTGTTATATTAGCTCACCTCTTATTTTTTTCGACCATACAATATCTCCTGTTAATTTAATCTCAAGCAAAAAAAGAAATCAGAATACATACACATATATACACACACATACACATACACATACCCACATACGCATATACATGCAAACATATACGCATACATATATGTATACATATACACATATACATACATATAACATAAACACACATATACATATCCACATATATACGTACACATACATGCATGCATATACACTCATTCATACAAAATACATGCATTTATCCCACAATAATATGTAGTTGTGTATATGTGAATATGTGTGTATGTGTAAATGTGTATATGTGAATATGTGGTGTATGTGTAAATATGTATATGTGAATTTTTTGTGTATGTAGATAATCAGATTATTAATATCAAATACCATTATTTGTAGATTCTGATCAATCACATGGAACTCCACCACCGTCTCCTCATCCTGCAACAACTTTATACTGTAAGTATATCAAACATTTAATTTTAAATATATTTGATGGATACATAACTTTTTTTTTGTTTCTTATTATGTGCAGATTGTGATCAATCAGAGGGTACTCCACCACCTCCTACCCATGCAAGGACTTCACATGTGTCCTCCGATAGGAATTATGGTGAATTTTACTATGAAGAGCATATCATATGTTGGTGTAACTCTTGTTATGGCACGTATCGAAGACCAAGATTGGAATGTATTGAAGATGAGGCACAGTATGGTACTTTTGAGCGTGCACCATCACATGGTCTACGTGATAATGCTTGGGTATGTATTTTCTATATATATTAATGTCATTATTTTATTTAAAAACCATATACAAAATCAAATTACTATTGACATACAGGAATACTTGCTCGATGATGATGATGATGATAATTTTTCTCATAATGTTAATATACCTCGTACACATCATGGACTTGTTGTTCATCAATTACAAGCAGAGGTTTCTAGAAATCCTCTACCTCCTGGTTTAGAGACTGAAACGACTGGAGATTATCCATTGCCAGCTCGTGATCGTTGTTTAGTACAAACATATGATAGAAGAAGATATGGAGGATGGAATAGAGGACCACTTCCTTTAGATGGAGAGGTTTTCAACTTTTGGGGTAATTGCTATATGATTGCTCCATCTGCTATTACTAATGTTGGTCGTGGTCTCTTTATTGTAGAGGATTTGTATGTGCCTCCGAACTCTGAAGTCACTCTTATGTCATTTTGTGGTCCTATATATGGATGGGGAGATTGGCATCGACTTTCACGTTATGTTCAAAGCATGAGTACTTATGGAATATGCTTGAACGCAGCATCCCTTACTAGTAGAAGGATTTTACATGCAGAAAATGAAAGATTATATATTGATGGAAGACCTTACACACATGGAAATATACCAGGTTTAATAAATAGTAGCCAAGGGTTACATAATAGTTCAAGGACTAATTGCACATTTGCGGAGCGTGAAAATAGTCATGAATCACCATACATGAGTAGAGATGTATCAAGATATATAGTTGTCAATGTTATTACTACATTACATGCCGGTGATGAACTATTAGTGAATTATGGATGGCGTAGACCTCCAAGAGCGCCTTTTAGCTAGAGAGAATAAAAATTTTCTATCCATATTTAATAAGTTATATACTGAATTTTATATTTAAAGTTTACTTTTATTCATTTATGGAATACTAATGAATTTTATTTATATGTGTAGATTCCAACGTATGATGTTGATGATATCCTCCACACCATTCAAAATTACCAGTAAGACCTCATTTATCAGAAGCTTCCATGAGAAGGCTACGCAGAACTAATCTTGTGCAATATGCAAAGTTGAAAGATCTATATTCAAAAGACGATAAAATACAAGATTTGTGTGACAATGATGAAGATGATGGCATGGCAGATTTTATTGAGGATTGGTATCAAAATGACAGTGAGAGCATTGATATTTCTAAAAATGAGAAATATCTTCAAGAGGAATGTCTAAAGCATGTATATGAAGGAAGTCTTTTGACATGACAAAGTGCGAGCTTACTTATTCTCAACCTTCAAAATTGTTTTGGATGGAGTAATGCATCTGTTTCGACACTATTAAGGTATAACTTTCAATTTTCTATCTATTTATATATATATGCATAAATATATATATATATATATATATATATACATGCATATATAAAGGATGGGCGAACAAAAAGTGTCCATTCAATGCACGTTTTTAATCTTACTTTAGATAAGGTAAGAAGAAGAACTTGAATTGAATGGACACTTTTTGTTTGCGCATCTTTTAAAACTATTAATGCATCTTTCAAAATATTCGCAAAAAATTTGATTGTTTGGATGGCAGGATACAATTGTTTGTTTTGGAGGATATGAAGTATGTACCTTCATTGAATGATTTGTCCATTGTATCATATGTTAAGTTTGAAAGTGTGAGAAGTGGATTTATAATTGCTATTCAAAGAATTTGACACCGTTTATAGGCCATACAATGGTGACCTGGATGAATCGCATGCACAGAGGTTACTCAAGATAAAGCAATCTGATTCTAATGGACTAGTGCTAGCAGGATTCCTGGGGTATGCAGTAAACCTCTTGCATGTCAATGATGAGCATCTGAACTTTAGGATACAAAGTGGAAATCATGGTGGCTTGAGAGGATCACTTTTATACAGCTTGTTCAAAAAACTTCAGTGTCATAAACCTGAAGTTCTTTGAACAAGTTGTATAAAAGTGATCCTCGCAAGCCACCATGATTTCCACTTTGTATCCTAAATTTTAGATGCTCATCATTGACATGCAAGACGTTTACTGCATACCCCAAGAATCTTGCTGGCACTAGTCCCTTATAATCAGGTTGCTCTATCTTGAGTAACCTCTATGCATGCGATTCATCTAGGTCACCATCGTATGGCCTATAAACAGTGCCAAATTCTTTGAATAGCAATTATAAACCCGCTTCTCACACTTTCAAACTAAACATATGATATAATCAACAAATCATTCAATGAAGGTACATACTTCATATCCTCCAAAACAAACAATCGTATCCTACCATCCAAAACAATCAAATTTTTCGCGAATATTTTGAAAGATGCACATAAGCATACACATATATAAAATTATATGCATATATATATATATATATATATATATATATATATATATATATATATATATATATATATATATATATATATATATATATATATATACATATACACACACACCCATATATATATGTGTGTATATTTATTTATTTAATTTTTTTAATATATCATTTTTTGATAAACTTACAGGTATTATCTGAAAAGTTTTTACCAAGTCAGAATATTCTTCCTACCTCACAGGATGAAATGCAGAAGATAATCAACACTCTTGGTATAGATTATCAATGTATACATGCATGTCCTAACGATTGTATTTTATATAGAGGTGATTATGCAGACTCTTTGGCATGTCCCAAATGTCAATCTCCTCGATATAAGGGCGAAGAAGGTAAAATCCCAAAAAAGGTACTGAGACATTTTCCATTGGCTCCACAGATTAGACATATGTTTCAAAGCCCCGAATTATCAAAGCTTTTGACTTGGGGACATGATCACAAAAGTACTGATGGAATAATCAGAATTCCTCATGATAGTGTTCCTTTTCAGCATATTGATTCTACATGGCCTGAATTTGCACAAAATCCATAGAATCTAAAGTTAGGAGTTGCATTAGATGGGTTTAATCCATTGTCCATGAAATCCAGTAAATGGTCAACATGGCTAGTGGTAGTCATAAACTACAATCTTCCGCCATATCTTAGCATTAAAAAGGAACATTTAATGCTTTCACTTTTAATCCCAGGCAAAAGACAAGTTAAAGATATGAATATATATCTTGCTCCTCTCATTGACGATCTTCAAGAGTTATGGAGAGGTATTAATGTCTTGATGTATGGAAAAGCATCAATGAAAGACATATTATGGTTCGTGGTATTGTGGCTTGGACTATTCATGATTTTCCAGGATATGGTGTTTGTTAAGGTATTGGTGTAATTTTTTTTATTCAATATGCATGTAAATAAATATGATTTAATCTAATTATATTTTTATCATTTTCATGATGCAGGAATATCTACTAAGGGTTTTAAAGCTTGTCCATATTGTGGTGATTGGTTGAGATCAATCTATAGTAAGAATCTCAACAAAAATATTTATCTTCGACATCGATGATTCTTGCCTGATGATCATCCATTAAGATTAAAAAGAGAAGCGATACATTTTAATGGAAATCTTGAAACAGGTCAGTGTCCAAAACCTATGATGCCTATGGATTGGTATAAAAAATGGACAGATGGACCTCTAATAGATCTAGAATCAGAAATCTTCAGTGATGATTCAGATAATGAGTATGACACAGGTAAAGGAAAATTGGCACTCACAGAGAACATATCAATAAGGTATTCTTTGGAGTATTGGAAAGAGTTAAAAGTATGTCATCTTCTTGATCCTATGCATATACTCAAAAATATTGGTTATTCACTATGGCAGCATCGTCTTGGACTAAAAGATACCACAGCATCAAGGAATGATTTGAAAGATAAAAAATCCAAACCACAGTTATGGCCAGTTTTTGATAGACATCGACAAGAAACGACTTATGCACCTGCTCCTTGGGTAGTTACAACAAAAGAGATACAGACTATCAACAATAGAGTTCAATTGATTAAGACTCCTATAGGATATGGAGCATCTTTTCAAAACATGTTTACTATGGATAATAAGAGCTTATCTGGGTTAAAGACCCATGACTGGCATAACTTTTTGAAACATATTTTACCTTTGGACAACGAAAGGAGTACGAGATGTGATCTATCATCTTGGATCAATTATAAGGTAATTATGATACTTTTATATTTAATATGTATGAATATTGGATATCTTTTATTTTTTAATTAACTTCTTTATAATTGTTTTTATGATATGTATAGGTGGATTACATCCAAAGACATTGACAAAAACTCGATCCCACAAAAAAAACGTGAATGCAAAGAGCTACTATGTTTGATGGACAAAGAACTTCCTACTTCATTTTTTGATATTCAAGTTCATTTATTAGTCCATCTTGTAGATGAAATAGAGATTGCAGGTGTTGTCAACACTCGATGGATGTTTTGGGTCGAGTGATTTGTGGGAATATTAAAAGGTAATGTGCGACAAAGAGCGAAACCAGAAGGATCCATGGCAAAGGGTTGGATGATTGAAGAGTGCATGTATTATGTTAGTGAGTACCTTGAAAGAGTTCATGAAGAAGCTCCATGTGCATGGACCAACGAGTCTTCTTCAAAAATAACAGATGAGGTATTATGAGGTAAGGGGGTTCCATTCTTATTTACATTTCAAGAAAAAAATGATGTTTCTACTTTTGTAGCATATAATAGCGAATGCATGCAAGCATTCCTTAGCGAGTACGAGTAACTTCAAAATCTCCGAAGTAAAAGGCGAAAAAAAAAGATATAGATGTAATCTCGATAATAATGAGATTACAGATATATCTTCTTTCATGGATTGGCTATATAGTTGTTTGCAACGCCCCAATGCAAATAATGAAGAAATCTCGGATGAGCAAAGAGAGTTAACGATAGGTTCTGAACAAAAGGTAATTTTATTAAAATAATATTTTATTTTTTTCATATATGTATCTTAGTTTCTATTTACTAATTGAATTTATTTTGCAAGCTCGAATGTTCACTAATATGTGGGCTTTTGGACAGCATATTAGAATCAAAGCCATTGATTCTTTACGTAAAACAGAGGATTCTAGTATTGTTGCTTCTTTCAAGCAACTATCACGTGCTAGCTCAAAAGACACGAACCTTATAGATAGCGAACTTGGTTACATAGGAACTATTGTTGGTATCTACGAAATTTCATTTCGTACATTCAAACAGGTAGAAAAAAGTTTATATTTTTTTTATAGAGTTAGTTATTTTTTTAAGCACCTACTAATGGGTTTTTGTTGCTGTATATTTTGATAGGTCATTTTGAAGGTTGACTGGTTTCGAGCCGAGTATAAAGGTAGTAATTCCACATTAAGAAAGGAATTATCTGGGTTTTGGGCAATTGATTCTTTTAAGGTAATGCAATCTACTAAAGAATCATATATTCTTCCTAGGCATATTGAACAAGCATTTTTTTATAAAGACCCAGATGCTCATCCTTGGTGGCAAGTCATTCATGTGCAACCTAGAGGTAGGTCATTGTTTGAACAGTTTATTGTTAGAGAGATCGAAGAAAGTCCTCTTGATGATTCAGCATTAGATACTGATACATCAACATCTAAAATAGAAATTAGAATCATTATACGTGATAATGATACTAATCTTTTTGATGAAGAGGATAATTCTCTACATGCTGATTCTACTGATGAGGAAGAGGAATTACCAGAAATAGATATTAGAGATGATGTGATTCATGAGAACAGAGATTTAACAATAGAAGAAATAAACAAAATCAATAAGGATAATGAAGGTGAGACTATATTGATGTCTTACCATGAGTAGATTAGATAGTAAATTCTACTCTAGTTATCGATCAATAACTTGAACCTTCTGAATGGATATCAGATAATAGATTTTTTTATTAACTTGAATAACGATGAATCCTACTAGAGAGATGAAATCATGTTCTTTTAAGTTAGAACATGAAGCTTGGGGGTATGCCTAATGATTTTATATATACCTTTATCTTCGAGAAGTAAATTTTTATCATGTATGTATGCATATGTGTGTGTATTCATGTGTATTATATGTATACATATGTTAGTATGCATATATATATATATGTATATATATATGTATTTCATGTATATGTATGTGTTTGCATGTGTGTGATATATGTATACATGTGTTAAATATGCATATGTGTATATATGCATATGCATTTATGTAAAATATTCATGCATTCATGTAATATATGCAAGTGTTTATAATTGTGTACATGTATATATGTATATGTGTCTATGTGTAAATATGTGCATATAAATATGTATGCATGTATATATATTTTTATGTGTGCATGTAGGCATGTATATGTGATATGTACATGTATATATGTCTATGTGTAAATGTGTACATGTAAATATGTATGCATGTATATATATATTTATGTGTGCATTTAGGCATGTATGTGTGATGCATAATATATCTACTCCATTTTATATTTATGTATGTGTATCTACATGATGTGTATATATCTTTATATATATTATGATCCCCGTTGATTCAAGTAGCTATATATAGAGGCATAAGGTTGGGAGGAGAGACATCTCTCTAGTAGGATGTCGAAGGAATAGATGCAATGTGTACATATACTTCAAACATATGGCTAAAAGGTTGAATTAGAGTTTTTAAATTAGGGGTTTAAAACCCTAATATCAAAATTAGTGTTTTCAATTTACGATTTTTGAAATAGGATTATTTATTTATTTATTTATTTATTTATTTATGTGTATGCATGTGTTGTGTATGTATGTGTATCTATATGTGCATATGCATGTGTTGTGTGTGTGTGTGTATATATGCATGTGTATATGTATATATGCATGTAAATATGATTATATGAGTCTATGTGTGCATGCATGTGTATGTGTGTGTAAAAATGTGCATGTATGTGTGTGTATGTATAATGTGCATGTATGTGTATGTGTGTAAATGTGCATGTATGATGTATATGTGTGTGTATGCATGTATTTATTCATCTAGTCTCACTCTTTTCTCTCTCTCTCATATCCATACATACATGCATAAACACACATACTCATATCCACATATATATACATAAAAGCAGTGCATACCGTGCATTATCGCGACGATGAGCCATAAGTGTCCGCATCTCTTTTAGACACCACTTAAGCGACCATCATGACCCAAACTCTGTCTCAAGTGAACTAAGTACATATTTTTTATCCCTCTCATCATGCTCACTACAAAAAAAAAATGTAAATAAAACATAAGATATTTATTTCAATTTATATGTAACATTTTTACTTACTTCCACGGTAAGTGGACAAAGCGCAGGTAAGAGTCGCATAGTGCCCGCATTCTTCTCTTGAACTCCAATCCATTCCCTATGTACACAATGTTCCCCTCTGGCTCTATATCGCACTCTAGTCCTAAGATGCCTATGCATGTCCTCATAGGCAATTGTGCTCTGCTATCACGATTTGGAGGTGGTATAGGTTTCCTGAAAATAGATAAATAAAAATAAATAAAAATATGTGTTATAATATCATTAAAAAAGTTTATGAAAAGAAAACATATCCATGAGCAGATAGCTCTCTTCATGCATGTGGAGCCGCAGAAGAGCCCTCATCTAATCGCTGGGTAAGCATATGGATCGTATAGTCTAGCTCCTCATCAGACATCTCTGAGTAAGCACGCATGATGGCCCCTAGAGTATCAGACGGAACTCTTCCTCTCATAAGACTTTTTATGAGAGTGGCTTTGACCTTTCTCTCTCTACTAGGATCCATAATACCTAACATATAAAACAAAATGGTTAGAAATCAATATTTATATGTGTACATATGTATGTGTGTATGCATTAAGTATGTGTATGTATGCATGTGTGTGTGTATGTATGTGCGTGTATGTGTGTGTGTATGTGTATATGCATGTGTATGTGTGTGTATGCATCATTATGTGTGTATGTGTGTATGTGTCTATGTGTGTATGTGTGTGTATGTGTGTGTGTCTGTGTATGTGTGTGCATCTATGAGTATGTATGTGTTTATGTGTGTGTATGTGTCTATGTGTGTGTATGTGTCTATGTGTGTATGTGTATGCATGTATGTATGCATATGTGTGTGTATGTGTGTGTATGCATTATGTATGCATATGTGTGTGTATGCATTATGTATGTGTATGTATGCATGTATGTATGTATGTATGCATATGCATATGCATTATGTATGTATATGTATGCATGTATGTGTATGTGTGAGTATGTCTCTCTATGTGTGTGTGTATGCATATATGTGTGTGTATGTGTGTATGTGTGTGTGTATATGTGTTTGTATGTGTGTATGCATGTGTATGTGTGTGTATGCATCATTATGTGTGTATGTGTCTATGTGTGTATGTGTCTATGTGTGTATGTGTGTGTGTATATGTGTGTGTGTGTGTCTATGTGTATGTGTGTGTGTCTATGAGTGTGTATGTGTTTATGTGTATGTATGTATCTATGTGTGTGTATGTGTGTATGTGTATGCATGTATGTATGCATATGTGTGTGTATGCATGTGTATGTGTGTGTATGCATCATTATGTGTGTATGTTTATGTGTGTGTATATGTGTGTGTATGTGTCTTTGTGTATGTGTTGCTATGCATCTATGAGTGTGTATGTGTTTATGTGTGTGTATGTGTCTATGTGTGTGTATGTGTCTATGTGTGTGTATGTGTCTATGTGTGTATGTGTATGCATGTATGTATGCATATGTGTGTATGTGTGTGTATGCATTATGTATGCATATGTGTGTATGCATTATGTATGTGTATGTAAGCATGTGCATTATGTATGCATATAAGTATGTATGTATGCATATGTATGCATGTATGTGTATGTGTGTGTGTGTCTCTCTATGTGTGTGTGTATGCATATATGTGTGTGTATGTGTGTATGTGTGTGTATATGTGTATGTATGTGTGTATGCATGTGTATGTGTGTGTATGCATCATTATGTGTGTATGTGTCTATGTGTGTATGTGTGTGTATGCATCATTATGTGTGTATGTGTCTATGTGTGTATGTGTGTGTATATGTGTATGTATGTGTGTGTGTGTCTATGTGTATGTGTGTGTATCTATGAGTGTGTGTGTGTTTATGTGTGTGTATGTGTCTATGTGTGTATGTGTGTGTATGTATCTATGCATGTGCATTATGTATGCATGTAAGTATGTATGTATGCATATGCATATGCATTATGTATGCATATATATGCATGTTTGTGTATATGTATTTATGTCTCTCTATGTGTGTGTGTATGCATATATTTGTGTGTATGTGTGTGTATGTGTGTCTGTATGTGTGTATACATGTGTATGTGTGTGTATGCATCATTATGTGTGTATGTGTCTATGTGTGTATGTATGTGTATGCATCATTATGTGTGTATGTGTTGTTGGAGAAGGTCTATGACAAGCCTAAGTATTGGCTTGAGTCTCACAAAGTCTTAGAAGAAGCTTTAAAAAGAAGACTATGTAAAGTTCACTTGTGAACTACCTCTTGTAACTTTTGAAGAGTTTACTTAATGTAAAAGTAAGAGAATCTTAAGTGGTTGAGTCCACTTGATCAAGAATGGAAAGAGGAGCCACGAATTCGTGATTTGTGGTAGGTAGAGAATCAAATCAATCATTGATTGATTGGAGAGTGATTGAGGGAAGTTAGCCTCCCAAACTCAACTATAAATAGATGGCAGTTTTAGTCGTGGTTAGAGAGACCTGTGTGAAGACCTCCAAGAGCTGAGCTTTATGCCATATCAAGGTGTGATTACAAGGCACACATATGTATCAGTAAGTCATTGTATTGTACAAGAAATATACTTTCATTTTCATGATTATTTTGTTTCATCTTTCCATGTTCTTGTGAAGTGTACTACTCACTACCATTACTCTCAGTTTTCTCAGTCAGCTTGTAGAGATGTTTTAACTTGGTGAATCATTTTCAGTGATTTAACTTGGTAAAGTTAGCTCTATAAGTCTACTATATGCTCATAAATTTTCATGTCATTTGGATGTTGCAATCTTCAGTTATGTTCATTTGAAGTCAACAGGGTCTGTTCATCTTCACTTCTCTGTCAGGCACCCGACTTTTTCACTCATCTTGTCAGAGCCATTTTGCAGTGGTTACTTATCCAAATTCAGTGATTTAAAGCTTGTTTAATTCAGCTTACTGTCTAGTATAAATATACAAATTTTCATAATCATTGGATTTCTACATTTTGAGTTATGGTGATTTTTCTGCTCACTGGTCTATTTTTGTAGCAGCCCGTGAAAATCGGGATGATGTCATCACTTGTTTAAACTCATTCTCAGTGTGTGCTTTGTTATTTTTGATGAGATTACTCTTGAAAGTTAGCTCTTTAAGCTACCTAGACTTCCCCAAGAGGAATTAAGCTAATTGCTGCTGTGCTCAGAGAATTATGTAAAACACTGGACAGGTGTATGAACCAAGAATAGCAAGTTTTCACCTCTGAGCTAACTCCAACTTATCTGTTTTGATCTATCTTTTTGAGAGTGATCTTCCAAGGTACATAGGGTGTCTAATACATCCATTGGCAAGCTAAAAGGGCCCACCATCTACTCCTGGAGTTCATTTGGCTGGTTTAGATCAAGGATTTTGCAACACCTCTTCATCTTCAAACACATACTTATCCATCTCTTCACAGTGGTATCAGAGCAAGGTTGGACAACATGGCAGATGGATTTCCTTCATCAATTGACAAATTGGACAGAGGTAACTACTCAGCTTGGTCATTAAGGATGGAAGCTTATCTCCAAGGTAGAAGTTTATATGGTTATGTGGCTGGAGATGAAGTTATGCCAAGTTTCAGGAACAAAAGTCAACCAACACAAGAAGAGCAAGAAAGATTGAGCACATGGTGCTCCAAGGATGCACTTGCAAGGTCTTATCTCCTCAACTCTATCTCAGATTTTTTGTTGCCTCACATTAGACGTTGTAAGACATCACAGGAAGTGTGGGATGCACTTGAAGCTTTCTTTTCTTCAAGTACTAAAGCTAGGAAGCATCAACTTTGGCTGGATTTCACAACTCTCAAGAAGGCTCCCAAACAAAATGTGACTGATTTTGTCACAAAGCTCAAGGACATAGCGGATCAGTTGGGAAGCATTGGAGAGGTAATAGATGAAGAGCAAATTGTAAGGCAGGTCATCAATGGCTTGAAGGCAGATGATAAGTGGGAAGCATTCACCACAGCTATGGATTTGTACATGGACATGCATGTACCTGATTTCAACACACTCATTGGAAAACTACTTACTCAAGAGGCAAAGCTTATCAAAAATGGAGAAAGCTCTAAAGGTAATCAATCTTCATCTTTATACACGGATAAAAGCAAGTCTAAAGATAACAAAGGAAAGGCAAAGAAAGTGGATGATGAAGCAGGTACATATCAAGCTAACTATGCAGGTAGAGGAAGACATGGCAGAGGTAGAGGAAGAGGAGGTAGACAAGGCAGGGGGAGATCCCAAGACTCCAACTCATGTTCTATTTGTGGATTAACTAATCATACAACTGAAAATTGCTTTAGGAATTCCAGGAATCAAAGAGGCAGAGGATACAATAGAGGAAGTTATGGCTACTCAAGAGGAAGGTTCAATAACTACCATGGCAACTACAACAACTACAATCATTCAAACTATCAAGGAGGCTACAAAGGAAGGAGAGACTACAATAACTACACAGAAGACTCAAACAAAGAGGATTCATTATTGATTATGAACATGGCTATGCCACAAGGTAAATCTGATGAGCATGTTTTCTACATAGATTCAGGTTGTTCAAATCATGTGGCAGGAAATGTGGCACTCCTATCAGATTTAGAAGATCCAAGGAATAAGCATGAGGTACAAACAGGAGATGATACAAAACATCCTGTGGAGAAAATAGGCAATGTCAAAGCACCTGATGGAAACATCAACCTACTCAGTAAGGTACTCTATGTCCCTACCATTACAAAGAATTTGATAAGTGTTGGGCAGATAGTAGAGAAAGGGTTGCAAGTCAGGTTCACAAAAGCAGGAGCATTTGTTGAAGATCCAAGTCAAGGATTCAGAAGAATTGCAAAAGGTGAAAAGACAGGTAGATTGTTCACATTTGAATTACAGGACACTAGAAACATTGCTCTCTTTAATTATGGTAGTCAGACACTCACAGAATTGGAAGTATGGCACAAAAGGTTAGCACATATTGGTGAAAGGTCATTAAAGCAAATCTGCAGGGACCAAAGTGTACTTGGACTTCCTAATTTGTCAAAACAACATATGATTTATAAGTGCAATGCATGTCAATTTGGAAAGTCTCACAGGTTATCATTCATGAAGAAAGGTTATATGCATGGAGATCTCTTAGAGTTGGTTCATACAGATGTATGGGGACCTAGCAAGGAAGCTTCAATATCTGGATCAAGGTATTATGTTTCCTTTATTGATGATTGCAGCAGATGGACTATCCTATTCTTTATGAAACACAAAGATGAAGTTTTTTCATGTTTCAAAAGATATTTGGCTCTTGTGGAGAATCAAACAGGTAAATCACTAAAAAGGCTAAGGTTAGATGGAGGGGGAGAATACTTCTCCCATGAGTTTGATTCTTTTCTTCAAGAAAGAGGAATCAAAAGAGAGGCAACTACAAGGTACACTCCTGAGCAAAATGGAGTGGCAGAAAGGAGGAATAGGACAATTGTTGAAGCTGCAAGGTCTATGTTAAATGAAAAGCATTTACCTAATTACTTATGGGCTGAGGCTGTATCTACAACCACTTACTTGATTAACAGGTTGCCTTTAAAATCCCTTGATGGGATGACTCCATATGAGGCTTGGAATGGAAGAAGACCAAGCTTAGATCATTGTAAAATTTTTGGATGTATTGCTTTTGCTCATGTTCCTTCACAGGTTAGAGGCAAGATGGATCCAAAGGCAGAAAGGTGTGTATTTATTGGATATGACAACAATCAAAAGGACTACAGGTTATACAACCCTACCAACAAAGGATTCTTGGTAAGCAGAGATGTAGTTTTTGATGAGAACAATTCATGGTATGAAGATTCATGCAGGAAGATCAATTTACCATATGATCTTGAAGAAGATTTTCCAAAGCTTGGTAGAGAACAATCAAAGATTGAAGAACAAGACACCTCAGAGGATGATGAAGAATCTCACATGGAAAAGATCAAAGCATGGAAGTCTAAAGGTAAAGCAAAATTGCAGGAACTTGGACATGAAGCAGAATCATCACATCATGGCCTAAGAAGATCTATGAGGGAAAAGAAAAAACCAGAAAGGTATGGGTTTGACACCTCATTAGTAACTAAACATTCTATCTACATAGCACAAGACATAAACCAAGAGGAGCCATCATCATTTGAAGAGGCCAAAGCAAAAACAGAATGGAAGCATGCAATGAAGGAAGAGATTGAAGCAGTTGAGGAAAACAACACTTGGGATTTGGTGCCCAAGACTTCATCCATGAAAGTAATAGGCTCAAGATGGGTCTATAAACTCAAGAAGAATTCTGATGGTTCAATTAACAGGTATAAGGCAAGGCTTGTGGCAAAAGGCTTTGCACAAACTCAGGGAATTGATTATGAGGAGACTTTCTCTCCTGTGGCAAAGATGCCTACTATTAGGGTTTTGCTTAGTATTGCCTCTTCCAAGAATTGGAAGATACTTCAACTAGATGTAAAGAATGCATTTTTGAATGGTTGGATAACAGAAGAGGTATATATGGCACAACCACCAGGTTTTGAGAATCAAGTTTATCCTGATTATGTGTGTAAACTTAACAAAGCATTGTATGGTCTCAAGCAAGCTCCAAGAGCTTGGAATTTTAGGCTTGTTTCATTCTTGCAGGACAAAGGCTTTCAACCAAGCAAGGCAGATCCTTCACTCTTTATTAAAAAGAGTAATTCCGAGGTCATCTACCTATGTGTATATGTAGATCATATTATATTGACAGGAAATGATGCAGATGGTATGAAGAAGATCAAAGATCAGATGAGAGAAGAGTTCAATATAAGTGATTTGGGTTCACTTACCTACTTCCTAGGTTTGGAAGTTGTCTACAAAGATCATGGTTTGTTTCTCACTCAAAGAAAGTACATTAAGGACATGTTGGCAAAATTCAAGATGCAAGATTGTAAGATTGCAAGTACTCCAATGGAGGTCAATCACAAATTGAGCTCACATGAAGGTGAACTCATAGAGGACATCACATCATATCAAAGTCTAGTGGGTAGTCTCAACTATGCCACATTGACAAGAGTAGATATATGTTACAGTGTGAGTGTGCTAAGTCAATTTATGCACACACCAAGGAAACCACATATGGATGCTGCCAAAAGGATTCTCAAGTATCTCAAAGGAACCATAAATGAAGGGCTTTATTATCCTTATGTATCTGATTTAGGTTTGAAGCTATTTTCTGATGCAGATTGGGCTGGCTCCAAGGAAGATAGAAGGAGGTTATCTTACCTTTGCAGGTTCAAAGCTTATTTCATGGTCATCCAAGAAGCAACCCACAGTTGCTCTCTCTTCTACTGAAGCTGAATATAGAGGTCTTGCCATAGCTACACAAGAAGCTTTGTGGATGAAGACATTATTCAAAGATCTTGGATTGGAGTTTGGAACTCCAACTATTTTTGGTGACAATATGAGTTCTATTCATTTGGCTGCTAATCCTATTTTTCATGCAAGGAGTAAACATATTGAAGTTCATTATCACTATGTACGAGAGAAGGTTCTAAGCAAAGAGATTCAAATATCATATGTGTCCACTCATCAACAATGTGCAGATATTCTAACCAAAGCATTGGATGGTACAAAGCTTTGCAAATTCAAGGCTATGATAGGTTTGCAGGTAATCTTGGAAGATTGAAGACCTCAAGCATACTTGGCTTTTGGGGGAGCTGTTGGAGCAAGTCTATGACAAGCCTAAGTATTGGCTTGAGTCTCACAAAGTCTTAGAAGAAGCTTTAAAAAGAACACTATGTAAAGTTCACTTGTGAACTACCTCTTGTAACTTTTGAAGAGTCTACTTAATGTAAAAGTAAGAGAACCTTAAGTGGTTGAGTCCACTTGATCAAGAATGGAAAGAGGAGCCACGAATTCGTGATTTGTGGTAGGTAGAGAATCAAATCAATCATTGATTGATTGGAGAGTGATTGAGGGAAGTTAGCCTCCCAAACTCAACTATAAATAGATGGCAGTTTTAGTCGTGGTTAGAGAGACCTCTGTGAAGACCTCCAAGAGCTGAGCTTTATGCCATATCAAGATGTGATTACAAGGCACACATATGTATCAGTAAGTCATTGTATTGTACAAGAAATATACTTTCATTTTCATGATTATTTGGTTTCATCTTTCCATGTTCTTGTGAAGTGTACTACTCACTACCATTACTCTCAGTTTTCTCAGTCAGCTTGCAAAGATGTTTTCTCTGATCTTGGTGAATCATTTTCAGTGATTTAACTTGGTAAAGTTAGCTCTATAAGCCTACTATATGCTCATAAATTTTCATGTCATTTGGATGTTGCAATCTTCAGTTATGTTCATTTGAAGTCAACAGGGTCTGTTCATCTTCACTTCTCTGTCAGGTACCCGACTTTTTCACTCATCTTGTCAGAGCCATTTCGCAGTGGTTACTTAAGCAAATTCAGTGATATAAAGCTTGTTGAATTCAGCGTACTGTCTAGTATAACCATAGAAATTTTCATAATCATTGGATTTCTACATTTTGAGTTATGGTGATGTTTCTGCTCACTGGTCTATTTCTGTAGCAGCCCGTGAAAATCGGGATGATGTCATCACTTGTTAAAACTCATTCTCAGTGTGTGCTTTGTATATTCTCTGCTGTGCTCAGAGAATTATGTAAAACACTGGACAGGTGTATGAACCAAGAATAGCAAGTTTTCACCTCTGAGCTAACTCCAACTTATCTGTTTTGATCTATCTTTTTGAGAGTGATCTTCCAAGGTACATAGGGTGTCTAATACATCCATTGGCAAGCTAAAAGGGCCCACCATCTACTCCTGGAGTTCATTTGGCTGGTGTAGATCAAGGATTTTGCAACACCTCTTCATCTTCAAACACATACTTATCCATCTCTTCACATGTGTCTATGTGTGTATGTGTGTGTGTATGTGTGTCTATGTGTATGTGTGTGTATCTATGAGTGTGTATGTGTTTATGTGTGTGTATGTGTGTATGTGTGTGTATGTGTCTATGTGTGTATGTGTGTATGTATATGCATGTATGTATGCATATCTATGTGTATGCATGTGTATGTGTGTGTATGCATCATTACGTGTGTATGTGTCTATGTGTGTATGTGTTTGTGTATATGTGAGTGTGTATGTATGTGTGTCTATGTGTATGTGTCGCTATGCATCTATGAGTGTGTATGTGTTTATGTGTGTATATGTGTCTATGTGTGTGTCTATGTCTATGTGTGTATGTGTATGCATGTATGTATGCAGAGGTGTGTGTATGTGTGTGTATGCATTATGTATGTGTATGTATGCATGTACATATGTATGTATGCATATGCATATGCATTATCTATGCATATGTATGCATGTATGTGTATGTGTGTGTATGTCTCTCTATGTGTGTGTATGCATATATGTGTGTGTACGTGTGTATGTGTGTATGTGTGTATGTGTGTATGTGTGTGTGTGTGTGTATGTGTGTGTATGTGTGTATGCATGTGTATGTGTGTGAATGCATCATTATGTGTGTATGTGTGTATGTGTGTATGTGTGTATGTGTGTATGTGTGTATGTGTGTATGTGTGTATGTGTGTGTGTATGTGTGTGTATGTGTGTGCGCATCTATGTGTATGTGTGTGTGTCTATGAGTGTGTATGTGTTTATGTGTGTGTATGTGTCTATGTGTGTGTATGTGTCTATGTGTGTATGTGTATGTGTATGTGTGTATGCATTATGTATTCATATGTGTGTGTATGCATTATGTATGTGTATGTATGCATGTGCATTATGTATGCATATGCATTATGTATGTGTATGTATGCATGTGCATTATGTATGCATATGTGTGTGTATGCATGTAAGTATGTCTGTATGTATGCATATGCATATGCATTATGTATGCATTATGTATGCATTATGTATGCATATGTATGCTTGTATGTTTATGTGTGTGCATGTCTCTCTATGTGTGTGTGTATGCATATATGTGTGTGTATGTGTGTATGTGTGTATGTGTGTGTGTATGTGTGTGTGTGTATGTGTGTGTGTATGTGTGTGTATGTGTGTATGTGTGTGTATATGTATGTGTATATGTGTGTGCATGTGTATGCATTATGTGTGCATGTGTGTATATGTGTGTGTATTTGTGTGTATGTGTGTGTGTGTGTCTATGTGTATGTGTGTGTGTCTATGTGTGTATATGTGTGTGTGTATGCATATGTACGTGTGTGTAAGTGTGTGTGTGTGTGCGCATACCTTGCTTCAATGAGATGTGTCTCTCTCTCTTGCTCTCTCTTCTCTCTCTCTCTCTCTCTCTCTCTCTCTCTCTCTCTCTCTCTCTCTCTCTCTCTCTCTCTCTCTCTCTCTCTGTCTCTCTCTCTCTCTCTCTCTGTCTCTTCTTGCTCTCGCGTCCAAATCCCAGCACAAATGTGCCGGGAGAAATCGATTTTTTTTTTACATTCGAGAGCGTCGCATATACGACGCTGTGCAGTTTGCCAACATCGCAAATAACGTCGCTAGTTAGTGATAGTATTGTGAAGCATTAATTTTAGTGTCGCATAAGCGACGCAGGCATCACTTATGCGACGAATTCCTGAGAAAAAAATCCGAGAACAGCACCGTCGCTTATGCGACGTTCGCATGGCATAAGCGACGGTGTTTGTTTTTTTTTCAATTCGGGGGCATCGCTACGCCCCCTATTTCTTGTAGTGCTAATCTCCTACTTATCTTTGTACGTTCTAGTGGTAATACATTCAGCATTGTGTGTTGTGCTCCAAGATTCTTCTTCTTCCTTGTTTTGTTTGCGTGCTTCCATAGACGTCTAAGTCCAAGAGTTGTGAGCTCTAAGCAAAACACTAAGCACCTCCATTGCCAAAATAAAAGGTTTCTTCACATTCCTTGCATATGCAAGTTATCTGTTTTGATGTAGAATTTTGGGAATGAAGTTCCAAAGGACTTCATGGTTCTAAATGCTTTAATGTGAAGCTAAAAGAGTCTATTAAGCATCCCTAGAGTTAACTTGATAGGCATAGAGAAGGTTTTGTGCAACACCAACTCATCTCTAGAGCATACATATCCATGTCCTCATAGTGGTATTCGAACAAAAAAAAATCAACATGGGAGATGGATTTCCTTCATTTGTAGACAAATTGGATCGAGGTAATTACTGAGCTTGGTCACTTGGAATGGAAGCTCATCTTCAAGGGAGAAACCTTTATGGTTACATTTTGAGGGATGAGATGATGCCAGTCCTTAGAAGCAAAGGACAACCAAATCAAGAAGAAAAGAAGAAGTTAACCACATCATGCTCAAAGGATGCTCTAGCTAGGTCATAGATTATGAAATTAATCTCTGATTTTATAATTCCACATATCAATAATTGCAAGACTTCAGAGGATACTTGGAATGCTCTTGAAGCATTCTTATCATCAAGTACCAAGGCAAATAAGAATCAACTATGGATGGAGTTCACCACACTCAAGAAGATGCCCAAGCAAAGTATGAATGATTTTGTCACCAAAATGGACATAGCAGATCAACTTGGAAGCATTGGAAAGATCATTTATGAAGAGGAGATAGTAAGGCAAGTGATCAATGGAATAAAGGTAGATGACAAATGGGAACCATTCACCATAGCCATGGACCTCCACATGGACATGTAGGTTCCAAATTTTAACACCCTCATGGGACAATTGTTCACACATAAAGAAAAACTTATGAAGAATGGAGACATCTCAAAAGGTAATCAATCCTTTGCTCTCTATAAAGATGAAAACAAAAGTAAAGATAGAAAAGGCAAAGGTAAAAATTTTGATGGTGAGGGTAGCACCTCTCAAGCAAACTTTTTAGGGAGAGGTAGAGGCTCAAGAGGAAGAGGTAGAGGAAGAATACAAGGTAGTGATGGAACTCAATGCTCCTCTCCATGTGCCATATGTGGCTTAACTGATCACATTATTGAGAAACCAAAGAGGAAGAGGTAACAATAGAGGAAGCTATGGAAGCTCAAGAGATAGATTCAACAATACGATAACTCATACAACAACAATAATTATCAAGGATGATACAAAGGAAGGAGAGACTAGAACAACTATGCAAATGATCAAACTCAAGAGGACTTATTACTTTTGATGAACATGACCGTGCAGCAAGGTAAAGAAGATGAACATGTGTTCTATATACACTCAGGTTGCAATCATGTAGCAGGGAATGTAGCTCTACTCTAAAACTTGGACGACCTAAGGAATAGACATGAAGTCCAAATAGGAGATGACACAAGGCATCCAATGGAGAAGATAGGCAATACGAAGTCTTCAAATGGTAATGTGAACCTATTGAGCAAGGTATTGTATGTGCCAAACATAAACAAAAATCTCATGAGTGTAGGTCAAATTGTTGAAAAAAGATTGCATGTGTGATTCACAAAGAATGGAGGATTTGTTGAGGATCCACATCAAGGAATTAAGAGGATAGCAAGAGGAGAAAACTCAAGTAGACTATTTACATTTGAGCTCCAAGATACAAAAAACATTGCATTATTCAATGATGGTAGTTAACTACTACTAGAATTGGAAATTTGGCACAATAGGTTAGTTCATATAGGTGAAAGCACTTTGAAGTAAATCCATAGGGATCAAAGTGTGCTTGTTCTACCAAATATCTCCAAACAAAACATGATTTACAAATGCAGTGCTTGTCAATTTGGCAAGTCCCACAGACAACGATTCACAAAGAAGGGATACATTCATGGAGACCTATTCGGAGTTAATCCATACTGATGTATGGTGGCCAAGCAAGGAGCCATCAATCTCTGGATCAAGGTATTATGTGTCATTTATTGATGATTGTAGCAAATCGACAATACTAGATTTCATGAAGCATGAAGATGAAGTGTTTCATGCTTTAAGAAATACCTCGCACTAATAGAAGATCAAACAAATAAGACTTTTAAGAGGCTAAGGTCAGATTGATGGGGAGAATATTTCTCCTATGAATTTGATTCTAATCTACAAGAGAGAGGGATTAAAAGAGAGATTACAACTAGGTATACTCTAGAGCAAAATGGAGTGGTAGAAAGGAGGAATAGAACCATAGTTGAGGTTGCAAGGTCAATGCCAAATGAGAAGAAGTTGCCCAATTACCCATGGGTAGAGGCTGTGTCCATAGCCACCTACCTTATCAATAGACTCCCATCAAAAGCATTGGATGGGATGACACCATATGAATCATGGAATGGAAGAGCACCTAGCCTTGACAATTGCAAGATCTTTGGGTGCAAAGCATATGCAGATATACCTCCACAAATTAGAGGAAATTTGAATTCTAAGGTAGAGAAATGCATATTCATTGGGTATGACCTTAATCAGAAAGGTTACAGGCTCTACAATCCAAGAAAAAGAGGTTTCATTGTAATTAGATATGTTGTGTTTGATGAAAATAAATCTTGGTATGAAGATGATTGTGGGAAAATCAAATTTCGCTATGACCTAGAAGAAGACTCTCCAACATTGTCAAAGAGAAATGAACTTACACATGAAGCATCAAGTGGCTCTCACAAAGACCAAGAGACTTCAAGAAGAGAAATCAATTCTTGGAACTCAACGGGTAAAGCCAAAATGCAAGATTTGAGAGACGTGGTAGAATCATCTCAATGAACTATAAAGAGGTCTATTAGATAGAAAAGGAATCCAAAAAGATATGGTTAAGATACGTAATTGGTCACAAAGCATTCAATTTACATAGCACATGATACAAAATAAGAAGAACCATCTATATTTGAAGAATCCAGAATGAAGAGATGCCATGGAAGAAGAGATAGAAGCTCTACAGGAAAATCGGACTTGGGAATTGGTTCCCAAGAAACCATCCATGAAGGTCACTGGCTCAAGATGGATTTACAAGATAAAAAAGAATTGTGATGGCTCAATTAAGATTTACAAAGCAACGCTTGTAGCCGAAGGGTTTGTGCAAACCCAAGGTATTGACTATGAAGAGACATTCTCACTTGTGGCAAAAATGCCTACAATTAGAGTACTGAGGAGCATAGCATCTTCCAAAAATTGGAATATCTATCAAACGGATGTTAAAAATGATTTTCTAAATGATTGGATTTCAAAGGAGGTATACATGGCTCAACCTCCTAGCTTGAAAGATCAATCATGTTCAAAATATGTATGCAGGCTGAAGAAATCCTTGTATGGTTTAAAGCAAGCTCGTAGAGCTTGGAATCATAGACTTGCCACTTACTTGTAGGATAAAGGATTTATGGTAAGCAAGGCAGATCCTTCCCTCTTCATTAAGAGGAACCACTCAAAGTTCATATACCTTTGTGTATATGTGGATAATATAATGATTCCAGGAAATGATGCAGATAAAATCATGAGGATCAAGTCTCAAATGAAGGAAGAGTTCAAGATTAGTGATCTTGGATTACTCACATACTTCCTAGGTTTGGAAGTTGTGTATACTAAAAAAGGTATCCTAATGTACTGAGAGTACATTGGAGATATGCTCACCAAGTTCAAGATGGAAAATACAAAGGTTGCAAGTACACCCATGGAGGTAGATCAGAAGCTATTAAGTGCTCATGAAGGTGAGGTAATCAAAGATGTGACTAGTTATCAAAGCTTAAATGGAAGCTTGAGCTATGCTACTCTAACTAGAGTAGATATATTCTATGGAGTTGATGTGCTAAGTCAGTTCATGGAAGCCTCACATGAAACCAGCCAAAAGAATCCTAAGTATTTAAAGGGTAAAATTAATGAAGGGTTGTATTACCTTTATACATGTGAGATAGATGTCAAATGATTTTCTGATGTAGATTGGGCATGCTCTAAGGATTAGGAGAAGTACATCGAGTTATCTTACTTTTATAGGTGCAAAGTTGATTTCATGGTCTTCAAAGAAGCAACCTACAATTGCTCTCTCATCAATTGAAGCTGAATACAGAGGACTTGAAAATGCTACTCAAGAAGCTATGTGGATCAAGACTCTATATTACTTCAACTCCACATATATTTGGAGACCACGATATGGCATATCCAAGACTTGGTCACATCCAAGAAGGTTTGGGAGCCGTTCGTGTTGGAGGATGACCCATTGCCAGCTCCTAAAACAAATATAAAAAGATTAGAGAAATATATATGAGAAATTTAACACAAATAAATTCAATAAATGAAATGGTACTTACAAACTCATGACGCATCGTGTCATATCCGCCGCTCCCCAAATGTCACGGTCCAATCGTGTCTAGACGTGTGGCTATGGCATTTCGCTGTTGGCGATATCGATCAGGAGTCTGCTGCTGCTCATCACGAATCATGTCCCACTCCTCAGCATCTAACCACACAAGCTTTGGTAAGCCTTCTCTGAATGCATCATGAGCCTCGGATCATCGATGCGACACGACCTCACGTGCGGTGTGCAGAATCCACTCTGAACTGACAATCGACTGTCCATTGGCTGGTCGGAACTCCTGGTAAATCGTTTGTGTGATATAATTCTTCCGATCTTTATCCTGTTCACTCCATTTCAACATGATGGGGTGTCCAAACTGGATGGAGCAAAGTTGTCGTATGCGTGCACGCATTGCTTTGCCAGCCGCATCCATCACCGGAGCTCCATCTCGGATACTATACACCTTGGAGTCATCATGGTCATGAGCACCCCAAGGTGTACGTGGTGTATTGCGTGGTGTACTGCGTGGTGTACTGCGTGGCGTACCTACATCTCAGGTACTCGTCCTAGGAGTAGAAGCGGGTGACACAACCTCCGTCGCACTGCCTCCACAACAACCGCCTCCTCCGCCTCCAGACCTACCTGTAGATCCACTCCTAGAACCTCCTGCTCTAGAGCGTGACCTCGATCTATGAGACGGGCCAAACCTTGTATCGCACTGAGGTGTCGAACGCACATGTCTACTAGTAGACCCAGTAGGAGATGGCTGCAAAGATGGTCGTGGTGGAGTCACAAAGCTAGGAGACATACCTCCTACGGGAGTAGCACCACCCTCAGGAGTGACACCGACAGGAGTGAGGCCAGCGAGAGTGAGGCCGGCAAGAGTAAGGCGCCAGGAGTGAGGCCGGGAGGAGTGCTACCACGAGCGATCCAATACTGTGATGCAGCGGCCATATACGTAGGAGGAACCTGAGAGATGAACTCCAAAAACTGCTCCTCTATCATGGACTGTGGAGTGACTGGAGGACTGTCTCCCATCGTGCTCTATAATAAAAGAACTCAAATAACTAGCATGCGATAAGAAAAATAATATAGGGAATAAACAAAAAAAAAACCAAAACTTAGTACGTACAAGTCTTTTATTCAAAAGTCCTCTATTCTAGCATCCTCTTGAAGATCCGATGCACCGAGAATATCTATCTCTAAATTGATGGCTTCTAAATCGCTTGCTATGCTAGTTTCCTCCTGTTCATCGTCTATTGCTTCGTCTTCTCGAACAATGACCTCTTCTTCAATGACCTCTTCTTCTCGAACAATGATCTCTTCCTCCTCAACTATCGAATGAATCTCTGAGTCCACTAGAGATGGACTTTCTTTTACATCTATGTTTTCAAAAATTTGTCTACTACGTGGAGCGACTTGTAAAACAAACAGCCACTCTGGGTCTTTTGAATCGGGTATAAAAACAACTTGCTCACAGTGTTCCGGAAGTAAAAATGTATCCCTTTCATATGTCCATAATCTTGTGGAGTCGACTTGAAGCAAACCACTCTTATCTCGTCTCACTGTTGCATTTCTTCCAGAGGTGACTACTTTGAACCTTTTCACGTCAAAAACAAAGTAATCAAACTTTCTGAAAGATAGTTTCAAGATGTCTTGAATCACACCACAATAATCTAACTCGCCTTCTAGAGCATTATCATCTCTTGCACTCGCTCTACATTTTTGCAAAAAATTCACCATCACTCCACTATCAAAAGTAGACCGGTTTTGATCGATTCGTGCGATTGGAAAGTGTCATCCATGAGACCATAGTGCACCGTATTTAATATACTCCCGATCACATCCTTTTGCGAGTTCTTCTTCTTCTTCAGAGATATCTTCACCCACTGCCTTTGCTTGCGAAACCGCTGCATCTAGCCATCTGCTCGTTGGAAAAGGTGGGAGAGGTCGAAGATTTTCTGGAAGAGGCAAAAATCGAGTGGAACGATTTCTTCGAAACTGAGCTCTTTCCTTTGCGTTAGTTTCCTTGGCAAGTTCATACCTTTCTAACCACTTTTGCATAGGCTCAGAGTTAACTATGCAAAACTTCATTGCCTTCTCTCTGAAAGCTGCATCCATTTTTCTTTGCAATCCTTTACCTTGTGGTTCATCGCCTACGAGACGAACATCTTCATCATCGCTCCATAAGCGAGGCATTTCGGGATCCGATATACGTAGAAACTCAGTTATGAATACAAGAGATTCTTGTATAAGCCATCCCTCTGCCATGCTACCCTCTGAGATGCTCTCTGTCGAACAAACCCCTTTAATGTCTTCATAAAGTGCTCTAAGAAGAACATCCATCGACTATAGACAGTTCCTGCTATCGCAACTTCATCTACTACATGAACCAGTAAATGAAGTCGAATAGTGAGAATACTTGTGGGAAAGTATTTCTCTACCATACAAACAGCCTCGATAGCATTGAGTTTCACACTCTCTATGCTATCTCTATTTATCTCTTTAGAAGATATCCACCGTACTAAAGAACTAATTTTATAAATGGTTTCTCGTACATCCTCTGAAAGACAATCTTTTAGGGCTAGAGGGAGCACAAACTGTAAAAACTTGTGCCAATCATGAGACTTGAGTCGTGCAAGATCGTCGTGTGAAAGCAGTCTTTAGACATCTCATGCATCCAGTAGGTGTACGAAACTCTGAAATTGTTTTCTTCACTTGTTGCTCTTCCATCCTGCGAAGCACCCAAGGAGCTCTTGGTAACGATACTGTTCCGTTGGGCTTAGTAATTGCCCACAACTCTCGCATACGACCTCACTCTTCTAGGTCGTCCCTTTGTGCTTTGCTTTCTTTCTTTATGATCAAAGTTTTCCAAAGCATCTCTCCCACATTCTTGAAAATATGCATCGAGTCTACCAAATGATTGATCACCAATTCACTCCAACAAGGGAGTTCATGAAAAATGGACAACCGTTTCATGCCAGCAACTGGATTTTCTGAATCCCACAGTTGTTTCCAATCGCCATCTTTCATTTGGTGTTGCGCTTGTCGACCAATTTCTCCTTCACGTAAAACATGCCCATCAGGCAAATATCTATGATGTCCTTCATAGACAGTTTTACGTAGTGCTTTGGAATAGCCTGCTTCGAGTCGTGGTCCGCATAAAGGACAAGCATGGTAACCGGAAATCGATAAACCTGAACATTCACCATAACCAGGCCAATACATACAGGCCATGTGCTCCATGAAGAACTGCGTAATCCAAATGGATTCACTCCATCCATAGCTAGGCCTAGACGTATGGACCGAGGCTCACAAGCAAACTCTGGCCACTTACTATCTATGTGTTTCCAAGCATCAGAGTCAGCTGGCACTTGCATTACATTATCTGTAGACCTGCTCTTTGTATGCCATGACATTAACTCAGCTATAGATTTGCATCTAAACATGTTCTAATTCGTGGAATGATAGGAAAGTGGCGAAGAACCTTTGCGGGGATTGCTTCGCCTATAACGTCTTCTCTAAATCTATTTGCTCCACACTTTGGACATACGTGGAGATGCTCATACTCATTCCAAAAGAGAATGCAATCATTCGGACAAGCATGAATTTTAGTATAATCCATTCCAATGGACTGTAAAAGTTTTTTCGCATCTCCACGTGTTGGAGGCATATCATTGCCCTCTAGCAAAATTTGATCTTTAAGAAGCCTGCAATAAGCAATTAAAATGATATTAGTAAATGAAGTTATTGTGATACAACAATGAAAGCCAATTTGTTCTCCACTTACCTGAACAATTCAGTGACACTACTATCTGACCATCCATAAATGGATTGCAAATTGAGCATCGCGAGTGAAGCATGTAGTACAGATATCTTTGCTCCATTGTAAATTGGTAAACGAGCTAATCTTCGGATCCAAAGAAGCCATCTGCTACAATATGGACATTTTAGAACATTTTAGAACATTTGTTTTTTAATTAAACCTAAAAATCTAACTCTTAAATACCTAAAAAAACTTAAAACCCTAGTTTTAAAACCCTAATCTATATAGCTATCCTATTTTATCTATATATTCGGATTTTTTCTTGATTGATCCTATTTTATATATATATATATTTATTTATTCATATTTTTTTCCTCTTAACTAAGTTATATGTATGCCTAAACCCTAAAACCCTAATTTTAAAGATCTAGACCTAAACTATGTATATTTCTATACACATGTGTATATACATGTATATATGTATTATATGTGTATGTGTATGTGTGTATATATGTTATGTACATGTTAAAACCCTAAAACCCTAATCCAAATGACCTAGAACTAAAACATGTATATATATGTATGCATGTGTATATATATGTGTATATGTATATATATGTGAACATAGATAGGTATATAAGTATGTGTGTTTGTGTATTGTATATATATTCACTCTATTTAAAATGATTAAATTTAAACCTATTTTTATATATTTAATCATATATATTTCATTTATTTATTTAAAATACTAGTTCTTATCATATGTTATTATCTATATAACTATCCTAGCTTATATATATATATTTATTTATATATTCAGATTTTTTCTTTACTTAATTATATTTAATTATATATATTTAATTAAATAAATTAAAACACTAGTTCTTTTTATATTTATTTATGTATATAATTATCTTATTTTATATATATATTTATTTATATATTCAGATTTTTTTCTTACGTGATCCTATTTTTATATATTTAATTTTATATATTTAATTTTATATATTTAATTATAAATATTTAATTAAATTATTTAAAACACTAGTTCTTTTTATATTTATTTATGTATATAATTATCTTATTTTATATATATAATTATTTATATATTCAGATTTTTTTTCCTTACGTAATCCTATTTTTATATATTTAATTTTATATATTTAATTATATATATTTAATTAAATTATTTAACACACTAGTTCTTTTTATATTTCTTTATGTATATAATTATCTTATTTTATATATATATTTATTTATATATTCAGATTTTTTTTCCTTACGTAATCCTATTTTTATATATTTGATTTTATATATTTAATTATATATATTTAATTAAAACCCTAATCTTAAAATTCTAGATCTGAAATACTAAACCCTAAAACCCTAATATTAAATATGTAGACCTAAAATATGTATATTTCTGTAAATGTGTATATACATGTATATATGTATTACAAGTGCATGTGTATGTGTGCATATATCTTATGTAGGTGTTATAACCCTAAAAACCCTAATCTTAAAGATTTAGATCTAAAATATGTATATTTTTGTATGCATGTGTATTACATGTATGTATGTATTATATGTATATGTGTGTTTGTGTATATATGTAATCTATGTATTAAAATCCTAAAACCCTAATCAGAAAGACTAAGACTTAAATCTGAAATACTAAACCCTAAAACCCTAATCTTAAATATGTAGACCTAAAATATGTATATTTCTGTATACATGTGTATATACATGTATATATGTATTACATGTGCATGTGTATGTGTGCATATATCTTATGTAGGTGTTATAACCCTAAAACCCTAATTTTTGTGTATATATGTAATCTACGTATTAAAATCCTAAAACCCTAATCAGAAAGACTTAGACTTAAATCTGAAATACTAAACCCGAAAACCCTAATCTTAAATATGTAGACCTAAAATATGTATATTTTTGTATACATGTGTATATACATGTATATATGTATTACATGTGCATGTGTATGTGTGCATATATCTTATGTAGGTGTTATAACCCTAAAACCCTAATCTTAAAGATTTAAATCTAAAATATGTATATTTTTGTATGCGTGTGTATCTACATGTATGTATGTATTATATGTATATGTGTGTTTGTGTATATATGTTATCTACGTATTAAAATCCTAAAACCCTAATCAGAAAGACTTAGACTTAAATCTGAAATACTAAACCCTAAAACCCTAATTTTAAATATCTAGACCTAAAAATATGAATATTTTTGGATACATGTGTATATACATGTATATATGTATTATATGTGCATGGGTATATGTGCATATATGTTATGTAGGTGTTATAACCTTGAAACCCTAAATTTAAAGATTTAAATCTAAAAGATGTATATTTTTGTATGCATATGTATCAACATGTATGTATGTATTATATGTATATGTGTGCTTGTGTATATATGTTATCTACGTATTAAAATCCTAAAACCCTAATCAGAAAGACTTAGACTTAAATCTGAAATACTAAACCCTAAAACCCTAATCTTAAATATGTAGACCTAAAATATGTATATTTTTGTATACATGTGTATATACATGTATACATGTATTACATGTGTATGTGTATGTGTATGTATATGTGTGCATATATGTTATGTAGGTGTTATAACCCTAAAACCCTAATCTTAAAGATTTAAATCTAAAATATGTATATTTTTGTATGCATGTGTATCTACATGTATTTATGTATTATATGTATATGTGTGTTTGTGTATTTATGTTATCTACGTATTAAAATCCTAAAACCCTAATAAAAAAGACTTAGACTTAAATCTGAAATACTAAACCCTAAAACCCTAATCTTAAATATCTAGACCTAAAATATGTATATTTCTGTATACATGTGTATATACATGTATATATGTATTACATGTGTATGTGTATGTGTGCGTATATGTTATGTAGGTGTTATAACCCTTAAACCCTAATATTAAAGATTTAAATCTAAAATATGTATATTTTTGTATGCATGTGTATCTACATGTATGTATGTATTATATGTATATGTGTGTTTGTGTATATATGTTATCTACGTATTAAAATCCTAAAACCCTAATCAGAAAGACTTAGACTTAAATATGAAATACTAAACCCTAAAACCCTAATCTTAAATATCTAGACCTAAAATATGTATATTTCTGTATACATGTGTATATACATGTATATATGTATTATATGTGCATGTGTATGTGTGCATATATGTTATGTAAGTGTTAAAACCCTAAAAACCTAATCTTAAATATTTAACCCTAAAACCCTAATCCTATTGTTATATATTTGATGTAAAAAAACCTTCAAAATAAAAATAGGATTATATGTGTGTATGTATGCATGTGTGTATATATGTGTGTGTATGTATATATATGTGTGTATGTATGCATATGTACATGTGTGTGTGTATGTATACATGTGTATACATGTGTGTGTATGTGTATGTGTGTGTATGTAGGCATGCATGTGCGTGCATGTGTGTGTACGTGTGTGTGTATGTATGCATGCATGTATGTGTATGTGTGTGTATGTGTATGCATGTGTATACATGTGTGTGTATGTATACATGCATGTGTGTATGTATGCATGTGTGTATATATGTGTGTATGCATGCATGCCGGTATATGTGTGTGTATGTATGCATGCATGTGTGTATATATGCGTGTGTGTATGTATGTGTGTATATGTGTGTGTGTATTTGTATGTATGCATATGTGTATATATGTGTGTGTATGTATGTGTGTATGCATGTGTGTAAATTTATGTGTGTGTGTATGCATGCATATGTGTATATGTGTGTGTGTGTATGTAAGCATGCATGTGTGTATAGGTGTGTGTATGTAAGCATGCATGTGTGTACATGTATGTGTGTATGTATGCATGTGTAAATTAATGTGTATCTTCCTTTCTCTTCTCTCTCTCTTTCTCTGTCTCTCTCTCTCTCTCTCTCTCTCTCTCCCTCTCTCTCTCTCTCTCTCGCTCTCTCCCTCCTTCTCTCTCTATCAATAGCGAATAAAAGAATCACTTACAAGTATGTCCCTCTTTGAATCGTTGTCGTCAAAGCATAATGTAGGTCTTCTCTCGTCCAATTCCAAACAATCGACACCAAAGAACTTGTGCAAAATCAACGAAAAGAGAAATTAGAAACCCTAAAGCATAGAGAAACACAAATGCTAACAGTACGCGCAGCACTTAACAAGATGTGAGATCTAAGCCGAGAGAGAGTGTGTGTGTAGAGAGAGAGATCCGTGTGTGTGTGCACAAGACAATGCACGTGCGCACGTGCAAGTTCGACAGTAGACCGACAGTACTCATACACGCGCACAAATGTGAAGTTTTGCTCTTGGGTTCGCGGAATGTTTAAAACTTGCCGCCGGTATAGGCGTCGGTATGGACGTCGATATACGCGTCGGTAGTTGCAAGTAAATTACCGATGCTCATACTGACACCTATACCGACGCTTATACTGGCGGCTGCGGGCCACACCGACGATCTGTTTAGAACAGTCATACCGACGGTCATTTGACCGTTGGTAGCTCTTAGTGAGATTTTCCGAGGGCTATACCGACGCCGACTATGACCATCGATATATGCAGCGTCGGTATGCCCCTCATATGTTGTAGTGATTAGTGGTGACCGAGGGCATGACCACGGAGGTTCACAATCAATGGGCAGCCAAGCCCAAGTTTTCTGTGCAGGTAGAGGCAAAGGCAAAAGAGGTGGACAAAATCTCATGGTAGAGGGATAGGAAGGTCAAAAACAAGCTAAAGCAACCAAGAAGGCTCGAAGCAAAGTTATGGATTAAGAGGAAGAAGAAGGAGTAGAGGAAGTAGAGGAAGACCACATGGAAGAGAAGCATCCAATGGAGAATACTACAATTGTGGAAAATTGGGCCATTATGCAAGCGATTGTTGGTCCAAAGAAGGAGGCAATCAAGGATACAAAAGGAATCAAGGTAATAATGATAGTACTTTAGCAAAATTAGAAAATGAGAACTTGCTTATGATGTGTTGGTGAAGTGAAAGAGTCAATTCAGATTTTATATGGTACATTGAAAGTGGTTGTAGCAACCATATGAGTTACAATAATGATGTTTTCTTTAATTTACACTCAACGACATGTAGAGATAGATTAAACATGTGGGAGATGTTGCATTGAATGGATCTCAAAGTTCCAAGGTGTTGAAGAATGTGTCACATGTGCCAACCATCACAAAGAACTTGGTTTCGATAGGTCAAATGGTTGAAAGAGGTTATGAGGTGAGGTTCAATGATAAAGGATGTTTTGTTGAAGACCCCATGCAGGACTAAAAGTTCATAGCAAAAGGAAAGAAGCAAGGAAGACTCTTCACCATGGAGGTAAAGGCATCAACCCCTCACACTATCTACTTGTCAATTGGAAATAAACATATTGTAGAAATCGGCTTATGGCATAAAAGAATTGGACACAAACTTACAAAGGATGAAGGAAATGCAAAGCAAGGGCTTCGTGAGTGACCATGCTTGTCAATTAGGGAAACAAAGTAGAATGTCATCCAAGAAGGGATCACATGTGAGCAATGACTTGTTGAATCTCATACACACAGATGTATGGGACCTACAAGGGAGCCATCCATTGGAGGTAATAGATATTTTGTAACATTCATAGATGATAATTCAAGGTTTTTCTAGATGTGTTGCATGAATTCAAAGTCAGAGGTGTTTTACCACTTCAAGAGGTTCAAAAACCTAGTGGACAAGGAAATAGTAAATTATATAAAGACTCTTAGATCGGATGGAGGGGGAGAGTATTATTCAAATGAATTTTAAGATTTTCTACATGACTATGGCATCAAAAGGAAATTCACTTTTAGGTATACACCTCAACAAAATGGGGTAGCAGAGAGGAAGAACAGATACATAACAGAAGTGGCTAGAGCTTTGTTAAATTAAATGAATGTTCCTAACTCTTATTGGGCTGATGCAACAAATATAATCATATACATTATGAATAGGTGTCCAACCTCAAGATTACATGGAGTTGCAACCTCAAGATTAAGGTGTCCAACCTTAATCTTGAATAGGTGTCCAACCTCAAGATTAAGAAACCCAACCTTTCACATCTCAAAGTATTTGTTTGTGTGTATTATGCTCACATACCTCAAGAATTGAAACACAAGTTAGACTCGAAGGCAGATATGTGTATATTTCTCAGACATTCTTCAAAGAGAAAGGGTTTTAGATGTTATAACCCTTGCACCAGAGAGATTAAGGTATCTAGGGATGTAATATTTGATGAGTTACTACCTTGATATGGTAGCAAAGATGTGTGATAGGTTGATGATGCATATGAAGTTGAGAAGAAGTTCAAAGAGCAACAACAAAGCATGGAGATGATTGGTCCAACCACTTCAAGCACACCGTCAGAGGAGAGTATTACATCAGCTTGGCATGGAAGAACAAGGAATGAAGCTCATTCAAGTGAAAGAAGTAGCAAAGGAAAGGAAAAGGCAAATGACAAAGACCATCAATGGGTAGACATGGAATCTACAAGTGATCAAGATATGGAAAAATTAGAAACTCTAGGATTTAAAGCATATAAACCAAGGAGGAGGAGATTCATACCACCTAATGGTGAGGTAAGGTCATCTAATATGATACTTGTTCATTGGTGCCAAGAACACAATACATGAAAGTCATTGGCAACAAATGGGTGTACAAGGTAAAGAGGCATGCAGATGGGAGCAAATCTAGGTATAAAGCAAGGCTGGTTGCCAAAGGTTTTGCTCAAAGCTATGGTATTTGAGGAAACATTTAGTCCAGCAGGCAAGATGTCCACGATCAGAGGTTTGATTGCAATCTCAACCTCAAATGGTTGGAAAATGTACTCGTTAGATGTGAAGAATGCTTTCCTAAATGGAGAGCTTGAAGAGGTATCTTCATGGAGCAGCCCTAAGGCTTTGAAGATGAGAGTTTCATGTATACAGGCTTAAGAAGGCTCTTTATGGACTCAAGCAGGCACCAAGGGCCTCAAACCAAAGACTTGTGGACTACTTGGTAAAATGTGGATATAATCAGACTCATGCAGACCCATCACTCTTTGTGAAGAAGGAAGACCCATCACTCTTTGTGAAGAAGGAAGGTAGCAAAATTGTTTTCATTTGTATATATGTTAATGATTTGATTATTACATGGGATGATGAAGCCAACATCAAGGAAATAAAGAGGAAGCTTGGATGTGAGTTTAAAGTCTCTAATTTAGGGATTATAAGGTATTTACTTGGGATTGAAGTACTATATAAAGAGGAAGGTATATACTTGAATGCAAAAGAAATACATTCTAGATCTTTTGAAGAAGTTTGTATTGTGTGATTGCAAGCCCATTTCAAACCCATTAGAAGTAAACATTAAACTAAGTTCTCATGAAGGTGAAGAAGTGAAGGATGTCACCATGTATAGGTAAATATTTTGCTCTCTCTTGTATGCTACTATGACAAGAACAGATATTGCACATGTAGTTGGAGTGTTCTCTCAATTTTTACCGGCAGCAAGAGTAGCTCATCTTGTTGCAGCCAAAAGGGTATTGAGATACCTCAAAGGATCAGTGAATGAAGTTCTATATTTCCATTTGATGATGGATTAAATGTACAAGCTTATTGTGATGTTGATTGGGTAGGTTCCAAAGATCACAAGAGGAGCACTAGTGGATATGTTATCATGCTAGGGAAGAATACCATCTCATGGATGTCAAAGAAACAATCAACAATGGCTCTCTCATCAACCGGAGTTGAGTATGGAGGCTTAGCACAAGTCTCATGTGAGCTTATGTGGCTCGAGAAGTTTTTTGTTGATCTTGATTTGTAGGTTATGCAAGTACCTATTTTTTGTGACAACATAAGTAGCATATGCTTGGACCAAAATCCAGTGTTCCATGCAAGATCAAAGCATATATAAGTGCATTACCACTTTATTAGAGAGAAGATCATGTCAAATCATGTCAAGGTGGAGCATGTCAATACAAAGGACCAATATGGAGATATGTTTACCAAAGCTTTGGATGGACTAAAGGTACAACACTTCACGGCATGCATTGGAATGAAGGATCTAGGCCTTGAGACTTGAGGGGGAGTGTTGAAAATCAAGTCTCAATCATGCAAAAGGACTCAACCATGAGTTTTCCAAGTGGACCAATCAAAAAGAAGGACCCAAAGTCATGGAATCAAGTTAGAAGCTCCACCAAACTCAATCAAATTCAAATCTCATCAATAGCCACCAAAAAGTGCACCTACACTGATTTGTGGGTGGTTAGTTAGAATATAGGAAAAGAAAAACTCTATGTAAGCACCATTCTGCCTTTGTTTCTTGAGTTGTATGCATTCCACAAGTTTCCCACTTATTTTAGTGAAGTCATAAACTCCAGCAAGCATCCCCCTTGCTTGCTTACCTCATTTTCTCATGATTTTTCTCCTCTGTATCTAGAGGCGTAGCTAGGCTTTTCCAAAACTGATTGTACCAGATTGCAAAGCATTGTTTGCCCTCTCATTCTACTTGTTTTCATTGATTTAAAAATTCATTTGGTATCTCATATAGTGCCCTAAACTTTGTCAAAGTTTTATTTGATTGAGTGAGTTGTGAGAAATTTCCAACTTTATTGAGGTATATCTCTACACATAGGTAGAGAGTGTTACAAACAAGTGGCCTATTTTGCAGAGGATGATTCTCATATTTGGATTATCCATTTGGGATGATTTAAAGCTTTTTGGGTAGCCCTTATAGTCAACTATAAGTTTATAGAGTTTCATTGTACATTTCTATATAGGTACAGAGAAACATTTAGAATAGTGAGCATATATCACTGCTTGTGGACCTAGTGGAGGGCAGCCATCTTCCATTTTTGCATTGGGGTGTTAGAATCATCCCCCATCATAGACATATATAAAAGACAAGGGAAAAAATACCTCCTAAAGAGGGAAAAAACTACCCCAATGGTCCTAGTCTGTTCAAACACATCACTACCAAAATATATCAATAGTGGAGACTGAGTACAATAATATATGGGGAAAGCACCACTTTTTCACAAAAGAATTTGAACCTCTATAGAACTCCATAAAGCTATGTTTGGTATGGCAAAAAGTAGATCTTGTAGAATATTTTAGTGCCGTGCTTCCAAAGCCTGATTGTATGCATTGTGACTATCTTATCAACTCTCTGATGCCCAACAAGGGCCCTAGAGCATCTAGTACTATCGTTATTCCATCTTTTGTGTGTGGCAATGAGCTAAAATGGTTTTGTTTGACCAATAAATTAGTATGTGACGCCTTAGATATGAAGGCTATGCACATCCCTTTCAAGAAGGAAGGCCTAGTTCCCTACAGCATGAAGAATAGAAATCTCAAAAGTTTAAGGATATGGTGGCCATGACAGTGGTAAAAACGATTGCACCACTACCGAGTAGAGCACTTGCACATCATATATATATATATATATATATATATATATATATATATATATATATATATATATATATATATATATATATATATATATATATATATATATATATATATATATATATAACTTTTGTAAAAAATCCCCTTTCTTCTATCCATCATGACATATAGAGGTATCAATCGTGATTGACAGGTGCCAATCATGCGATTCATGATTCATAGACCAGGATGGATTTGGTGTCCATCACGACAAAAGAAGTGTCCATCGCAATTTAAACTCACATGATAGACATCATTTTAGGCTAGTTCCATTGTGATAGACCACAAAAGACAATTGACAAAAATTTTGAGGATCTCTGTCCATCGTGATAGATGGCCATCCATAACAACAGACACTTCCCATTGTGCAATAGACAGTGTCCATCCCAATGGATTATTCCATCATGATTGATAGCATGGATGAACAACCTGTCCATCGTGACAGACAGATATTTTCAATCAAGATAGATAGCCATATTTTCCAAAACTTTAGGGCTACAATTTTGTGAATTTTTGTGCTAAAACTTGGCATATTTTTAGGCACTCAGAGCTCCTGAGCAAGAAAAGGGAGGATCACACTTCTTGAGCATCAAAGAACTTCTCAGTGAACTTCTTGGAGCAATAGACTCGAGGTTGGAAGAATTCCTAAACTTCCTCAATTGATTTCTAGCTTAGGCTATGTGCAATTAGTGGTCGTGCTAATTAATTAAGGTTATGTTAGGCATGACTAAAGTACAAGAAAACCTAATCACTCACATTCAAGCATAGTTAGACTATCAATTTGGAAAACGTTAAGTGAAAAAGGACATAAACTCAATGATCACACTAAAATTATGATATAACTCAAAGTATTCCAGACTAAAAGGAACAAGTGATTGTGACAAAAGAACATTTCAACATAGTTCTACTTGGGAATTAGCTGGATAATACATAAGGCTTATGAACCTTAGATCAAGAAGACACCTAGGTCGGGATAGAAAAAGCATCAGATCCTCTAAAGCTAGTGTTAATCACACAGCTATGTCATGGGCTCAATAGCTCACTAACTATTCGGACATGCTGATTTCTGAGACTTGTTATTCCAAATTTTCCTTTAGCATGGAATGTCCAATAGGTAGTTCAAACACAACCTATATGTAGACACCAGAAGGTTCTTACAAGACTCAATTGGAGTATATTAGATCCAATTGATTAGGTGCTTACATCTACGAGGATGGTTTGTAAAGATCTATTGTCTAGCTTGAAAACCTAGATCAACCCTTTGGAATTGAAAACATAGTGGTCAATTCAAAGATGGATCATATATTTCTAAGCAAGAAACCATGTATGTGGTCACCAACTTACCTAACCGGAGAGATGAGTTTGGAAATGTCATTCCAAAGAATGAGATAGGAGACATTGAACAAGGAAACCTAGCACAAGAACCTCAAACACCTTGTGGAAAATCCATCTTGCATAGAATCATTAACCAAGAAAAGATACCTCATGATTACAAAAGTATTGAATTATTCTTGAATACGGATACAAATGAAGCCTGTTAAAGATTCAAACAAGATCAACCTAATGAAGTAGGATGAGTTACAATCTACGAATTTAAAGACCTTGAGACACAAGAAAAGTATTCTACCTAGATAACACTTGAAAGAAAATATCCATAGTAACAGAGCATGGTAGGCATGTTTACACTTGGAAGGGTGAATTGGTGTTCCCTCCACCAAGATCTAACATTTCTCATGGAAAACACAGAGCAACATCCTTTTAGACTCATGGTTCACATAACGCAAGAACTAGAGAAAGACCTGAAGTAAGCTTTGCAAATACCTTAGGAAGAGAGTGATCAAGAATGGAGAGAGACATGATAGTTCCGAAGAGGCATAGAGGACCAAGATATCAAAGAGGCATGGATGTTTTTCCCCTACCGAGGCCGAGAGAACACCCTAGGATATAGATGCCCACTCAATTGGTTAAGTCCATGAAGAAGTACTTTGATGGCACTAGAGACCCATACGATCATGTTGTATAGCTTATACAAGTGTTAAGACCGAATTCAAGTTGATGATTGTTCACACAGTATAATGCTTTTGGTCTAACTGTCAAGAATACGGACTTGACATGGTTTCAACCACTACATCAAGGTAGATTTAGGAATATAGAACAGATGCTAGAAGCATTCATTACTGACTTGTCCAAGAGTGGCATCAGGCACAATACCTTATCCCTAATACATAGCTTCAAGCAAACACCTCAAGAAATAGTCTGACTAGCTAGAAGAGGATTTAGGCAATACTTGGAAAGGTGCCCTATTCCAAATTTACCCACACCACCCAAACAAGTAGCATTGGTTCTTGCTAAGTGCCAAATTACGGTCATATGTGTACTTAAAGGAACCTAGGAAGAAAGAGAGTGTGTGCACATTTCCATAGACATAGAGGATAACTTGAGCGATGAGTTAGATCTTTCTTAGATCTATAAAGACTTATAAAGTGCTATGAGTTTCATTTATAAACCATCTACCTCAATAGATCTGTTTAGAGAGAAATTATCTCAAAAAGTAGGTGTCTCGAGCAAACACACGCCTAGGATGGTCTCAGTGAAATGATGCTACAACTGTGGTGGATACCACATGGCCAATGTTTTCCAATCATGGATCAACCTCAAGGGAACACTAATAGCCAATACTTCATGATAGAAAGGAGATACGCAACCACACTATACAAGATTGCCCTTGCAACAAGCAAGTAGTTAGGCAAAATTACCCATAGGCATATGAGAAACGTGGAAGATACCCAAATCAATATCAACTGCAATAATACTTTAGACCCCAACAACCATATCAAGCCCCATACCAAGCTCAGTTGAGACCTCAACTTGTGCTAGGGCAATAGCCTCCACCCCTAGGCAATATAATTTCAATCAAGTATGCATCAGTTGGGAATAATCTGATCAAAGCCTTAGTGCCCCCACCCTTGGTAATTTGAGAGGGTGATCCAAATGCTCATAGCTTGAACTCAACAGATATGGATAGCCCATCAGCTTACTACACGGATTCACCAAAGAACACTGAGATCTACTCATATGACAACCCTAGTGAACCTCATTGGGAGTCCAAGTATTAAAATGTGATGTATGTAAACCCTTGCCCTAGGCTCCAGCCCACATAGATGAGACCCCAAGCACCCAGAGTTCCATGCTAGCGATGCCAAGGAGATAATTTCATTATAGATTGTATAATCCTTCCACCAAGATTACCGCAAGCAGTAACCATTCAAGGCTTTTTTCTAGATTGCAGTAAGGAATATCTCATATGGGATTGCCCAAAGAACGTAAGAAATACATAGAAGATCACACTGATCAATGTTGTTGGTCTAGTTGTAGACTCCTAGGAGGAGTACAATAACTACAAGACCCCTACAAGTAGTAACTAGAGCTCAAGCCTTACAAAAAACCAATCATAGGTCAAGAGAAGAGCCTAGATAATAGTGAGATTAAGAGCATAACTAAAACGAGAATGAAATCCTAGAAAGATAGTCATGAAAGAATGAAGAGGGACAATAGATTCAGAAGATGAATGAGCTCGAAGAAAACTTAAGGGAAACTAAAGATAAATTGATAGAAATTGCTTCTCACATGCACCCTCACAAACCATCATCTTCATTTCACCAAAATCATCCAAGGGAACCACCCCCACAGAGAGCAAGTTCGGTCTTAGCAGATCCTACTCCAGAAGATATTGACATGATGTTCAAGATGTATAATGCCAAAATTCAAGAAGGACCAAATGTGGTAGAATTAGAAAAGTGTTACCTTAGATCCAATGTAGAAATTGAGAGGACTAACCATTGTGCAAAAATGGTGGAACTAGCTCAAACCGTGTTTGAGGCTAGCCACCTTTTCAATTACACTAACTCAGCCAAGGCACAATTGCACTTTGATGGATTTCTAGAGAGACTAGAGAAGATAATAGCAGAATTTAGGAAGTCAGCTACATCAAAAGTGAGTAACCAAGGAAGCGAGAGACTAAGTTTGCCTCCCAAGGAAGCTTATGTTCCTAATTCTACGAATCAAAAAATCTCTTTTTTTGTGAATCAATATTCACAAGAATTCTTAAGAGAGATTCAAGAAGAGAAATGGGCCAAAGAGAGCAAGAGTCCTCCCCCCATTGAGTTGGTGGATGATCATCGTGATCAATTCCCACAAGACATTCCTTCTGTTTATGGAGAACATGAAGATGCTTAAACTAGTGAACGATTAGATGTCGAATCCAATTCTCTAAAGGAACTTCCTCAGTTCATAGGCTCATGGTATTCTAGGTTTATTCAAATTACAACCCCCTACAATCATGATAAGAAAGGAGGATTCAATCATACCTAGGAACAAAGAAGTGGTAAAGAATAATATGGTATAATGTCACCTCACCTTGGAGGAGCTATTGAAAGTGAAATCAGAATTATGGAAGTACCCAGAAGATCGTGTCTGAAGTAACTAAGCCACCATCTCTCGTAGGAATGCATAAGACATTCCCAGAGATAACCTTGTACAAAATAGGAGATATGAGTGAAAGAGAAGAAGAAAATAATTATGTCCCTATCACTCATCAAGGATAAATCACCAAAGCAATCTTGGACTCAGGTGCTAGATTTGCCATTGCTACCACTTCCTTATGGAAACAGTAGGGCAAGGCGGCATATAGGCTAATGAGGATGAAATTGCAAATGGGAGATGGCCATATTGAGAAGCCTCTAGGATTGCTAGAAGACATAATTCTCAGCTCTTGTGGTGTAGAGTTTGAGCACTCATTTGCCAAATGTGATTTTAGCAAAAACCATGTCTATGAGATGATTTTAGGATGGTCATTCATGAGACAACTCTAGATAGTACAAGATTGGGGATTCACTTACTTGTACTTGCAACACTTGGGAGTAACCACTAAAGTCAATCTCAAGGACTATTCACATAGAGAGATGCATCCCCTTTAAAGTGGTACTACATCCATAGACCATGAGATGACATAGAGTCAATACATCCATCCGATTTGGATCCTTTTGGATGCATGAAGACACTTATTTATGGATGTGTAAAGCAACAATAGAGGAAAAAGAGCCATCATTAGGGTTATAGGTACTCAAGAGAGGCCTAGATCAATCACAAACCAAGCCTATGCACCTATTATCTTCGGTTTCAAAGACTTTGAACCCCATGATTGGGCCAAAATTCTAGCCAACATTGACATAGCATTCAATGAGGAATAATGGACACCCCATTGTGATGAGGATGGATATGATATTTCAATCTTCATGATAGAACCAACCACATATGAGTGCATCATTGAAGAGTGTCCACATAATATGACTGAACCCAAAGAAGAGATGGATAAAAATGAAGAGCCTATCCTCGTGGAGCCTTTTTCTGCTTTCGCGGAAGAATACCTCTATTTAGTAGAAGCTAAAACTCAAGAGGAGGAAAGAACAAGGATGAAGAAAAGAGAGAAACCTAACCTCAAGTCAGTAGAGGAAGAGAACCCCTTTGAAGTCCCAAAACACTTTAAGAAATATGAAATAGAGGATCAAATGGTCATGATACCAATGCCCAATAGAGAAGCGTTAATGGAGTGGCATAGGACAACAAAGAGAAAACTAAGAAAAATGTTGTGACCATGGAAGAAGGTCAAGAATGATGTATGTGTAGGACACCGACTGACCAAAGAAGAAGAGAAAGAATTGGTTACATTCTTAGGAGTGGCATACAACAACAAAGAGAAAACTGAGAAAATTGTTGTGACCATGGAAAATTCCTACCTCTCCCTGCATAGTTAGCTTGAGAAGTAGCCTTCATCTTCGACTTTCTTGCTCTTCCCTTTATCTTTAAATTTTCCTTTATCTGTGTATAGGGTAGAAGAGTTGTTACCTCTTGATGGTTCTCCATTTTTGTTGAGCTTGGCTTCATGGGTTACGAGTTGTCCCATGAGTGTGGTAAGATCTAGAATCTGAATTTCCATGTATAAGTCCATAGCAGATGTGAAGGCTTCTCACTTATCATCCACCTTCATGCCATTGATTATTTGTCTCACTATTTGCTCCTCTTCAATCTCCTCTCCTATGCTTGCCAATTGATCAGCTACATCTTTAACCTTGGTCACATACTTTGAAACATTCTGCTTGCGTTGCTTCCTTTGAGTAGTAAACTCAATACAGAATTGATTTTTTCTAGCTCTTGTGTTGGAAGAAAAATATGAAGATAATGTATGCCAAGTCTCTTGGGAAGTTTTACGGTTCCTAATGTGAGGAAGAAGGAAGTCAGAAATAGGGTTACTTGCTAAATCATCTTTGCACACCATGAGTTGAGTCTTTCAAGCTCCTCTCTTGTAGGTTGCTCTTTGCTTTTGAAAATGGGCATCTCCTCATCTCCTGATATATATCCATAGAGGCTCCTTCCTTCTAGATATGTCTTCATCCTCAAGGACCATGCAAGATAGTTATTCCTGTCCAGTTTATCAATAAAAGAAGGGAAACCATCTCCCATTTTACCTCAACTTGCTCTCATACCATTGTTGGAAGAGATGGATGGATACCTCAAGGAAGTGAGGTGGTACTACCGAAACCTGCTTTGTACCTGCCCTATCAAACTTCAGACTTGTTTTGTAGGCCATTTTAGCTTGCAAATGAAACCAAATAAGTACTTGTGTACTTTGGAGTTGATGCTTCAAACAATTAGATCAAAATAGATAACTTCACAACTAGCTAGTGATCACAAACTTGCTATTTTGGTCTTGACACCTACTGGATCTTTTGCTCAGTTCTCATAGTACAGTAGCAATTGATCAAACCCTTTGTAGATCGAATTAGCTTAGATAGCTAACGATTGCAAGTAAAATCATCAAAAATGATGAACTATACTCTTGGAAATTAAGTTAGCAACCAAAGGCTTACCCTCGACTTTTTAGGGACTATGTAGAGAATGACTAGAGAGAAGCTCGATGCAGATTTCTCCATATTGGCTGAAGCAAATGCCTTCAAATTTTGATAGCTTAAAATAGACCTTAAGCTGGTTCCAACAAGTTATAGAACATGTAAAATTATGGAGAGATCACTGAGAGATGGTCATGCAAAGTTAACTGTTCTGAGTAGACATAGCAGAGAAGTCAACAAATTAGATCAATGAAATGTATGTATTATAACACATGATTTTACAAGATCATTGGCATTATGATGATTCCCAATGATAGTGGGATGAGTGAGATATAGTGTATGCTACTCAACATCTACAAATGATTAGAAAATGAGTTCCAAGAAGAGGCCATAAGGCCGCTAGATTTACAAGCTCTTTTATAAGTGTTTTTCTTCAAATTTAAATTTGAATTTCCAATTCAGCTCCACCTCAAAGTGATTCCTCTAAATGAGGAGATATTCTTGCATGAGAAATTCCTAACTCAACCTTCTCCTAACTCCACGAATTTATTGGCTTTACAAGATTCGTAATGATTTAACCATTTACATATGGTAAATGATCCAATGTTACAAGCAATGATTCATATGCTTCATCAAGTGATTGCACATTCTTCCTTGCATGCCTTGCCAAGTGTGAAGGCTTGTGTACTTGCACCAACAAAGGGTTATACTACCCTTATATGTCTAATATAGATGTCAAATTATTTCTGATGCAGATTAGCTAGGCTCTTAGGATGATAGGAGAAGCACATCGGGTTATCTTACTTTTGCAAGTAAAAAGTTGATTTAATGGTGTTCAAAGAAGCAACCTACAATCACTCTCTCATTAACTAAAGTTGAATACAAAGGACTTGTAAATGCTATTCAAGAAGCTATGTGGATCAAGACCCTATATTTATATTTAGGTTTGAATACTTCTACTCCACATATATTTGGAGACAACATTAGCTCACTACATCTTGTTGATAATCCTATGTGTCATGCCAGGAACAAACATATTGAAGTTCACTACCATTATGTCAGGGAAAAGATCATAAGTAAGAATATATAGCTCTCATATGTCTCTACAAATCAACAATGTGTAGATATGATGACAAAAGCATTGGATGGAAGCAAATTGAGTAGGTTAACATCAATGATTGGATTATAGGAAATCATGAAGGACTGAAAACTCAAGCATCTTAGGCTTGAGGGGGAGTTGTTGGTGCAATTAGCAAGCCTAAGTGCTTGGCTAATTGCTAAGGACTACACATTGGTTATGTACCTCACATGGAGGATGACATATGAGAAATTGTTTATCAATTTGATTATATTCACCTTGGATGAATGTAAAAGCCAAGAAAGTAAAGAATTTCTTGAAGTTAGGAAGAATGAATTCAAATCATCCATAAAGTGTAGGAACACTTTAAAGTGAGGTAAAATTCAAATTCAAACTCACATGATGAGTATAAATAGAGAAGCTTTTAGCTGTGGGGTAGAGAGAGTCATTCTGAAAGCTATTTGTTGGTGTATTTCATCCAAGCCTAGTGCTAGTCACTTATTAATGTAAAGCATTGGTTATGTATACTATGAATGAGAGAATCCATAGAAACAAACTCTTGTAATGGTTATTCCTTGAAAAGTAAGTACATCAAAAGTAAATGTCAAAGGAAAAAGTCGTGGCCTTGTTAGTTACAAATGATGAGCCAATGTTAGGACAGATTGATTAGTAAGAAATTCCCCAAAATTGAGGGAACTTTTAGGTACAATCCCTCCAAGTTTTGAATTCAAAAATGCCTATCTATACACATATGTGTAGTTGCAGATTAGAGTAGATCATTTGAGCTACATTCTGATGCAATTTTAATTAAGCACCTAGCTATTTGTGAAGCACATGTTGTGCTCCTTCTTCCTAGCGTTCATGAACATTCATTTCATGTACCATATGTGCAGTACAGATTGATGTTCAACTCATATCTTGGAGTTCTCCTCTTCTACTTATACATGTCTATTTTCACATTTTTAGTCAACTTCAATTATTGATTTCTCTATGTATACTTAATCTTTTGATGTGATTTAAATTGTTATAGGTAACATAATAAGTCTATTTGAATTATATCAATTTTCATTGTTATTGGTTCATTATTCTATGAGCTAGAGTCATTTGAAGTCACCTATGTATTCTTGTAGATAACTCTTGAAATGTTGGGATGACACCCCTATATTGCTTTACTTATTTCTCTCACTATGATTCATCAAAATTTATCAAATTTCTTGCTTTAGGCTCATTATATATCCAATTAGAGATGTGAAAAGCATCTTATGTCAATTTCCAGTAGGCTGTGAGCTCTAAGTAAATTTCCAGAGTGCATCTCACAAAAAATAGCAAGTTTTGCTTCATCTGTTTTCTGTCAAGTAGTCTGTTTTGATGAATCAATTTGAGATTGATGCTCCAAGGCACTAGGGTGGTTTATATGCATCCTTACCAAGCACACGATGTCTACTTAGCATCCCAAAATCTATCTTGGCAGGTGTAGAGCAGGTTTTTGCAGCACGATGCACATTCTTGGAGTGTATCAACCATCTCTTCTCATAGTGGTATCAAATGAAAGTTAAAATAAATATAGGAGATGGTTTTGCTTCCACCATTGAAAAAATGGATAGAAACAACTATTTAAGTTGGTCTCTAAGGATGGAGGCCTACCTTCAAGGAAGAAATCTATTTGGATACATATCTGAGGATGAAGTGATGCGAACAATAAGAAGCAAAGGAGAACCATCACATGAAGAGCAAGAAAGGCTTACAACTTGGTGTTCAAAGGATGCAATAGCTAGGTCCTACATCTTAAAATCAATCTTTGATTTTCTTTTAAGGATGCAAGACCTTAAGAGAGACTTGGAAATCTCTTGCTTCTTTCTTCTCCTCAAATACTAGATCAAGGAAGTATCAACTATGGATGGATTTCACTACCTTGAAGAAAAGTCCTAAGCAAAGTGTGACTGATTATGTCACCAAAATGAAAGAGATCTCTGATCAGTTAGGAAGCATTGGAGAGATAATTGAAGAAGAGAAAATCATAAGGCAAATCATCAATGGCATCAAAGCTGATGACAAGGGGGAATCATTCACAACTACATGGACCTATACATGGATATGCAAGTGCCTGACCTCAACACCCTAATGGGCCAACTCTTCACACATGAAGCAAAGATAAGCAAGAATGGTGAATCCTCAAGAGGTAATCAATCTTCTACCCTATACTCTGGTAAAGCTAAACCTAAAGATAATTCAAAGTCTAAGAAGAATGAAGATGAAGGTAGATCTTTCCAAGCCAACTTCATAGGTAGCGGAAAAGCTAGAGGAACAGGTTGAGGAGGAAAGCAAGGCAAGAAGAGACCCCAATCATTTCAACCTTGCAATATCTATGGTTACTCTAATCATACCACTGAGGAATGTTACAAGAACCCAAGGAATTCTGGAGGCAGAGGATGTAATAGAGGTGGCTTTCTAGATTGCATTATTCGTTATTCCATAATTTGATTATTCATGAATAATTACAGGATTTTTTGATGACCCCTATTTATTCGATCGAATTATTAAGTGCCATGTCAGCTTATTCGGACAAGACGGGATATTTTTTGCATGACAATTTGGAGGTTTTGATCAAAAAAGTTTTGATCGATAAGGTTTTGGATAAAAAATATTTTAGATAAAAAAGGTTTTAGATTGAAAACATTTTAGATTGAAAATATTTTAGATTAAAAATCTTTTTAGAATGAAAATATTATTTATTGAAAATATTTTAGATAGAAAAGATTTTACATTGTATTTTATTCGTCTAAAAATCTTCCATATTTAACATGATTAGGTTGAGTATTCATATTTGAAATTGAAAATTTTTTTACTTCTAAGAATAAAATATATCAAATAATATAATAACACGATCACTCATCATATGATATCATCATGACACTCCACATCATAAGATTTGAATCAACATCCACATAATATGATTACACATCTTAGCTTGTAAATTAAATATAATTCGACATCATCCATATTATACCATTTGAATTAAAATCCATGTAATACTATTGCACATATTCACTTCTGAAATCCACATCATCACTACTATATCAATCCATATCATAATATTTTTAAATTAATATTCAATTGATATCATCACATGATAACATCTAAATTAAAATCCATTTTATAGCACTAAGCATCTTAACTTTTGAAATTCACATGATCACTCCTATATCGACCCATATCATAATCTTTGAATTAACATTAAATCAACATCATCCACATCATAACATTCAAATTAAAATCCATATCGTATCATTGTACATGTTAATTATTGAAATCCACATCATCACTATACATTACAATCCATACTATCACTACACACAACACCATAACACTTCAACTGAAAGAAGCAACTATATAATGTTAACATAAAATTTAAATTTAAAACCATAATAAGAAAGACGTTTGATTCACATATACATTTAATTACATCAATCCACTTCAAAATTGTCCTAAGTCATCACTCTCGAAAAATTTATAAACATTTCAAGAGATATTTCTAAGAATTTTAAGTAACTTATCTACATCTACTCTTTTGATTATATTCTTATGTGTACGGTTTAGGGTTTATGATTTTGATCATCGAGTTAAGGATTTGTGATTTTGATCAAAGGGTTTAGGGTTTAGAATGTAGGATGTAGGGTTTAGAGTTTAGGGTCTAGGATTCAGTTTTTAGAGTTTAGGATTTAGGGTCTAGGGTTTAGGGCTTATGGTTTAGGGTATAGGCTCTACATTTTAGAGTTTAGGGTTTAGAGTTTAGAGTTTAGGTTTTAGGTTTTATGATTTAGGTTGCATAGTTTAGGTTTTAAGGGTTGTGGTTTTAGATTGAAGATTAAACCAGAACTGTGGAAGCACGTAGCAAATCAATTCTCTGAGCTTGCTACTACACCCTCACAGATAGGAACACACAAGAAGGTACCAGAGATACCCGTAGAAAAGATGGGAGATGTAAGCGAAGGAGAGGAAGGTAATACTTATCTTCCAATAACCCATCAGGGCTACACCACGAAATCCATCTTAGATTCAGGAGCCAGAGTAGCCATAGCTACCACCGCTTTATGGAAACGTTGGGGTAAGCCAACACTAAGACCTACCAGGATGAAGCTACAAAAGGCTGATGGACACATAGAATAACCATTAGGCTTACTAGAAGGCATATCTCTCACCACTTGTGGTGTGGAGTTTGAGCATACCTTTGCCATTTGTGATTTTAGTAAAAATCATGCTTATGAGATGATATTGGGATGACCATTCATGCGTCAGTTGCAAATTGTACAAGATTGGGGAACTAATTCTTTGTACTTGCAACATTTAGGAGTGACTACTAAAGTCAATCTTAAAGACTATTCAAATCGAGACGTACCCCCAATACAATGGAATATCATCCATAAGACAAAGGTAGAAACGGAATCGGTACACTCATTAGAATCAGACCCCTCATGGTTACACAAGGACACTCATCTATGGATGTGTCAAGTTGCAAAACAAGAGGAAGAACGGTTAGAAGCCAGGACCTTAGGTGCAGAACAACATCCACAAACCCTTCAAGACCCAGCTTACGCACCAGTAGTATTTCCAGACGAAGAGTTTGAACCCCATGGTTGGGCAGAAATCCTAGCAACCATGGATGTAGCCATGAATGAAGAACAATGGACACCCCACTGTGATGAGGATGGCTATGACATTTCAGTTTTCACGATAGAGCCAATCATGTGTGATTCAATCTTAGAAGAATGTGAACCTAGCACTGATGCATTTGAGGATGCGAGTGATTTCGATTTAGAATCAATTATCATGGACCCACCCTTTGCATCAGAAGAAGAATATTTTTATGAAGTAGAAACTTACCCTCAGACACACGAAGAAATTATGAATGATGTGAGAATAGCCATGCAAGTGACTAGCAAGAGTGAAGGTAAGAAAAGAAGAAGAAAGAATCCATGTCAGAAGAAGAAGAATCTTTGTTTGAGGTTCCCGAGAACTTCAAGAAGTATGAAATAGAAGATAGACGAATCATGGTACGAATGCCTAATAGAAAAGCTGACATTGGAGAAGTATATGATAATCGAGAGAAAACCAAGAAAATCATAGTAGCCATAGAAGGAGAAGAAGAAAAATGTACATACATAGGGCATGATCTGACGACAGAAGAAGAAGAAGAAGAATTAGTTGCCCTATTGCGCGAATATAGAGATGTGTTCGCTTGGAGTTACAAAGATTTGAAAGGAGTAGACCCAAATATATGTTCTCATAGAATCCCTATGACTCCAGATGCAAAACCGACGAAACAGAAACCATACACATATAATGATAACTACGCTGCGAAGATTAAAGAGGAGATAGATTGTTTGATAGAAGCAGGATTTATTTACGAAATTGAGCATACCGAATGGGTATCCCCCATTGTGATTGTGCCCAAGAAGAATGGAAAATTGCGTGTGTGTATTAACCTTAAAAAAGTTAATGCCGCCACGATTAGAGACAGTTATCCTCTTCCTATCATAGAACACTTATTGGAAAGAGTTGCGGGCAAGGAAGTTTATAGCTTTCTTGATGGTTTCTCGAGCTATAATCAAGTAGCCATTGCTCCAGAAGACCAACACAAGATGGCTTTTGCCAGTGAATGGGGCATATTTGCATTTCGTGTGATGCCTTTTGGGCTCACAAATGCACCCGCCACTTTCCAGCGACTCATGTGTCATGTTTTCAAGGAATTCTTACGCAAGAATTTGGAAGTTTATGTCGATGACTTATGTGCACATTCAAATGTAAGACAGACACATATCCCAGAGTTAAAAGAAATATTTGACAAATGTCGAGAATATCAGGTTTGTTTGAACCCAAAAAAGTGTGTTTTCATGGTCAGAAAAGGAAAAATTTTAGGACACATTGTGTCAAAGAATGGAATCTCTACGGACAAAGAAAAAGTGAAAGTAATAGCCGATCTACCTAGACCAACTAACGTAAGGGAAGTACATGCATTTATGGGCCATTGCGGTTATTATAGACGATTCATACACATGTATGCAATCATAGCCAAGCCTTTGTACTCTCTTTTGACCCATTTTGAATGGACAAACGAGTGTGAGAATTCATTCAATGAACTTAAACGATGTTTGTGCTCAGCCCCTATATTGACAACCCTAGATTGGAGTAAGCCATTCCATGTACATGTGGATGCATCCAACTATGCCATAGGATGTGTTAGCACAACCCACGAATGAAGGTAATATAGACCTCCCCATAGCTTACGCGAGCAGACAATTGAATGCAGCAGAAAGAAATTACACCACGACGGAACGAGAAGGATTAGGGATGATCTATGCAGTAAAGAAATTCAGGCATTACTTGTTGGCCAATAAATTCAAGTTCTTTACAGATCATCAAGCCCTATTGTACTTAGTCAACAAGGACGATTAATACGTTGGTTTCTATTACTCATGGAGTATGATTTTGAAGTAGTAGTCAGGAAAGGAAAGACACATCTTAGAGCTGACCACCTTTCAAGATTAACCACGGGAGAAGCTCCTCAAGGAATAGTGGATGAATTACCCGATGCATACTTGTTTAACCTTGAGATAGCACCAAAATGGGCTAAGCCGATAGTCCCTATTCTCACATACGAACCCAAGAATCCTAGGATAAGGATCAAGGAAGCAGAGATTACCAAGTCTCAAAGATATCAAATCATAGCAAGAAGTATATATAAACAAGACAATCAAAAGATTCTTGCTTGTTGTGTAGATGAATCAGAACATGCAAATTGGTTGCAATTAGCACATGTAGGTGCATTGAAGCAACATCACTCGAAACATCGTACTTTGCAGACTGTGCATAGACTAGGAGTATATTGGCCTTCGATGGAAGCAGACGTCTACAAGTGGTGTAAAGAATGCCATGTTTGTTGTGAAAAACCACCAGTAGAACATGCTACATTATATCATGTGTCTCTCACACCAGACTGGAGTGAACCTCTAGTGACGTACTTGAGGACGAAAACATTCCTTCAACGAATGACTTTAGCACGACAACGAAGTCTAGAGCAAGAAGCTCAAGACTATTCACTTTTGGCGATAATCTATACAAACGAGGATGAGACGGATACTTAAGACAATGTGTTCATGAAAGCGATTACTTGAGCTTATTAGAGACTGCACACCAAGGTGTTGCAGGAGGTCACTTTGGACCAGATAGGATAATCAAAGCCATCCTCTTTGCAGGATTATGGTGGCCCGCTCTTCACATGGATGTACATACCTATGTGAAGAGATGTGATGTGTGCCAAAGAACTCAATTTCCTACTCGCAGAGATGAAATGCCATTGAAACCCATGATGGGCGGACGTGCATTTTCTAAGTGGGGTATAGACTTTGTAGGAACCATTAACCCCCCTGCAAAAGGTACACATGCGGAATACATTATTGTTGCCACATATTATCTTACCAAATGGGTAGAGGCAAAAGCCACAAAAAAGAATGATGCACACACGACTGCAAAATTCTTATTTGAAAATGTCTTTACAAGATATGGATTGCCTATAGAGTTAGTGAGCGATTGAGGAACTCACTTTCTAAACCAAGTATTTGAATATTTGTTACAGGATTTTATGGTGATTCACAAGAAATCCGCACCATATCATCCTCACGCCAATGGTCAGGCTGAAAGCACTAACAAGATCCTTTGTAACATACTGACGAAACTCATGAACAACAAAGGTTCAGATTGGGACGAACAGTTACACCACGCTGTTTGGGCATATCGAGTGGCCTACAAGACCGTACTCAATGCAACTCCCTTTCATATGGTTTTTGGTCAGAATGATGTGCTTCCTTTGGACTTCTTGATACCGACCCTTAAGGTTGCACAAGAACATCAGTGGACCGGCCATGAATTATCAGCAAGAATAATGGACTTGGAACGATTAGGAGAAACCAGGCTGAAAGCAGCAGCAGGAATATACACAGCAAAGAAGCGACAGAAAGCATATTTTGATGCACATGTGAAAGATAAAGGTTTGAAAGAAGGAGATTTAGTCCTAGTATATACGCTGAAACAACATGCACGGAAGTTAGAAAAGCGAGGTTATGGATCTATGATCATTAACAGACTCTCGACAAGTGGAGCAGTACAACTAGCCACCTTAGAAGGAGATATAATGACTAATTACATTAGTGGCTGTAGAGTCAGGCTATACCAAGAACCTCTTACTGAGGACATGCTTAGAGGACTCACGTTGGCAAAGAAGCGTAAGGAGGAAGAAAATAGAATACGAGCTGAAGCTCAGGTAGAAGCTATAGAACGCATTAAGTGCATGAAGTTAAGAAGACAAGGACTAGGGAGAGAACATTATAACCATCTGGAAACATCACCCAGATACCCCATGACCATGTGTCAAGTAAAGTCAACCACTCATCCTAGCATAGTGGACAGGAGACCATTCATTAGAGTCAGGCAAGAGCACGGCAACCCTTGCCAAGAGCTCAGGGCTTTAATTGATTCAGGTGCTGCGACTAGTGCGATTAGATGGTCCCACCATAAGGATTCAAGAATAGAAATGCGGCCAATTGAGGCATACCTCATAGGGCTAGGAGGCATGGAAACCCCTTGCATGGGTGAGGTGGACCTTCCTATCCTCATAAACAAAGTGACCTTGACAGTAAAGCTACTAGTGTGCCATGACGACGACCTGATAGAACGCCTAATCCTTGGCCAAGATTGGCTATACGATCACTCAGTGGACCTAAATCTTAGACAAGGCTCCTTGCAGATTGGAACCTTAGATCAGAAGCGAGTGATACCGCTTGACTTCCCTAATGGAATTCCGACTGAGGTTTGTAGCCCTAGACCCTATGAAATGCATGTGACGGAAGACCGGAAGATCTTTGGTTAGATCAGTCATGTTACGTCTACACCAACACATGCGGGCTTGGCGATGGACAATTGTCAATCTAAAGGACGTCAGGAGATTTTCCCTTGGGCTTCCTGCAAACTAGAAGGGGTAACCACCCAACAGATGGGTCAGGAGGGTTACATCAGCGGACAAATGGACACTATCACCTGCGGTGCCCATCCTTCCACACTTACTGCAGACTGTGCATTGAAGCAACATCACTCGAAACATCGTACTTTGCAGACTGTGCATAGACTAGGAGTATATTGGCCTTCGATGGAAGCAGACGTCTACAAGTGGTGTAAAGAATGCCATGTTTGTTGTGAAAAACCACCAGTAGAACATGCTACATTATATCATGTGTCTCTCACACCAGACTGGAGTGAACCTCTAGTGACGTACTTGAGGACGAAAACATTCCTTCAACGAATGACTTTAGCACGACAACGAAGTCTAGAGCAAGAAGCTCAAGACTATTCACTTTTGGCGATAATCTATACAAACGAGGATGAGACGGATACTTAAGACAATGTGTTCATGAAAGCGATTACTTGAGCTTATTAGAGACTGCACACCAAGGTGTTGCAGGAGGTCACTTTGGACCAGATAGGATAATCAAAGCCATCCTCTTTGCAGGATTATGGTGGCCCGCTCTTCACATGGATGTACATACCTATGTGAAGAGATGTGATGTGTGCCAAAGAACTCAATTTCCTACTCGCAGAGATGAAATGCCATTGAAACCCATGATGGGCGGACGTGCATTTTCTAAGTGGGGTATAGACTTTGTAGGAACCATTAACCCCCCTGCAAAAGGTACACATGCGGAATACATTATTGTTGCCACATATTATCTTACCAAATGGGTAGAGGCAAAAGCCACAAAAAAGAATGATGCACACACGACTGCAAAATTCTTATTTGAAAATGTCTTTACAAGATATGGATTGCCTATAGAGTTAGTGAGCGATTGAGGAACTCACTTTCTAAACCAAGTATTTGAATATTTGTTACAGGATTTTATGGTGATTCACAAGAAATCCGCACCATATCATCCTCACGCCAATGGTCAGGCTGAAAGCACTAACAAGATCCTTTGTAACATACTGACGAAACTCATGAACAACAAAGGTTCAGATTGGGACGAACAGTTACACCACGCTGTTTGGGCATATCGAGTGGCCTACAAGACCGTACTCAATGCAACTCCCTTTCATATGGTTTTTGGTCAGAATGATGTGCTTCCTTTGGACTTCTTGATACCGACCCTTAAGGTTGCACAAGAACATCAGTGGACCGGCCATGAATTATCAGCAAGAATAATGGACTTGGAACGATTAGGAGAAACCAGGCTGAAAGCAGCAGCAGGAATATACACAGCAAAGAAGCGACAGAAAGCATATTTTGATGCACATGTGAAAGATAAAGGTTTGAAAGAAGGAGATTTAGTCCTAGTATATACGCTGAAACAACATGCACGGAAGTTAGAAAAGCGAGGTTATGGATCTATGATCATTAACAGACTCTCGACAAGTGGAGCAGTACAACTAGCCACCTTAGAAGGAGATATAATGACTAATTACATTAGTGGCTGTAGAGTCAGGCTATACCAAGAACCTCTTACTGAGGACATGCTTAGAGGACTCACGTTGGCAAAGAAGCGTAAGGAGGAAGAAAATAGAATACGAGCTGAAGCTCAGGTAGAAGCTATAGAACGCATTAAGTGCATGAAGTTAAGAAGACAAGGACTAGGGAGAGAACATTATAACCATCTGGAAACATCACCCAGATACCCCATGACCATGTGTCAAGTAAAGTCAACCACTCATCCTAGCATAGTGGACAGGAGACCATTCATTAGAGTCAGGCAAGAGCACGGCAACCCTTGCCAAGAGCTCAGGGCTTTAATTGATTCAGGTGCTGCGACTAGTGCGATTAGATGGTCCCACCATAAGGATTCAAGAATAGAAATGCGGCCAATTGAGGCATACCTCATAGGGCTAGGAGGCATGGAAACCCCTTGCATGGGTGAGGTGGACCTTCCTATCCTCATAAACAAAGTGACCTTGACAGTAAAGCTACTAGTGTGCCATGACGACGACCTGATAGAACGCCTAATCCTTGGCCAAGATTGGCTATACGATCACTCAGTGGACCTAAATCTTAGACAAGGCTCCTTGCAGATTGGAACCTTAGATCAGAAGCGAGTGATACCGCTTGACTTCCCTAATGGAATTCCGACTGAGGTTTGTAGCCCTAGACCCTATGAAATGCATGTGACGGAAGACCGGAAGATCTTTGGTTAGATCAGTCATGTTACGTCTACACCAACACATGCGGGCTTGGCGATGGACAATTGTCAATCTAAAGGACGTCAGGAGATTTTCCCTTGGGCTTCCTGCAAACTAGAAGGGGTAACCACCCAACAGATGGGTCAGGAGGGTTACATCAGCGGACAAATGGACACTATCACCTGCGGTGCCCATCCTTCCACACTTACTGCAGACTGTGCATTGAAGCAACATCACTCGAAACATCGTACTTTGCAGACTGTGCATAGACTAGGAGTATATTGGCCTTCGATGGAAGCAGACGTCTACAAGTGGTGTAAAGAATGCCATGTTTGTTGTGAAAAACCACCAGTAGAACATGCTACATTATATCATGTGTCTCTCACACCAGACTGGAGTGAACCTCTAGTGACGTACTTGAGGACGAAAACATTCCTTCAACGAATGACTTTAGCACGACAACGAAGTCTAGAGCAAGAAGCTCAAGACTATTCACTTTTGGCGATAATCTATACAAACGAGGATGAGACGGATACTTAAGACAATGTGTTCATGAAAGCGATTACTTGAGCTTATTAGAGACTGCACACCAAGGTGTTGCAGGAGGTCACTTTGGACCAGATAGGATAATCAAAGCCATCCTCTTTGCAGGATTATGGTGGCCCGCTCTTCACATGGATGTACATACCTATGTGAAGAGATGTGATGTGTGCCAAAGAACTCAATTTCCTACTCGCAGAGATGAAATGCCATTGAAACCCATGATGGGCGGACGTGCATTTTCTAAGTGGGGTATAGACTTTGTAGGAACCATTAACCCCCCTGCAAAAGGTACACATGCGGAATACATTATTGTTGCCACATATTATCTTACCAAATGGGTAGAGGCAAAAGCCACAAAAAAGAATGATGCACACACGACTGCAAAATTCTTATTTGAAAATGTCTTTACAAGATATGGATTGCCTATAGAGTTAGTGAGCGATTGAGGAACTCACTTTCTAAACCAAGTATTTGAATATTTGTTACAGGATTTTATGGTGATTCACAAGAAATCCGCACCATATCATCCTCACGCCAATGGTCAGGCTGAAAGCACTAACAAGATCCTTTGTAACATACTGACGAAACTCATGAACAACAAAGGTTCAGATTGGGACGAACAGTTACACCACGCTGTTTGGGCATATCGAGTGGCCTACAAGACCGTACTCAATGCAACTCCCTTTCATATGGTTTTTGGTCAGAATGATGTGCTTCCTTTGGACTTCTTGATACCGACCCTTAAGGTTGCACAAGAACATCAGTGGACCGGCCATGAATTATCAGCAAGAATAATGGACTTGGAACGATTAGGAGAAACCAGGCTGAAAGCAGCAGCAGGAATATACACAGCAAAGAAGCGACAGAAAGCATATTTTGATGCACATGTGAAAGATAAAGGTTTGAAAGAAGGAGATTTAGTCCTAGTATATACGCTGAAACAACATGCACGGAAGTTAGAAAAGCGAGGTTATGGATCTATGATCATTAACAGACTCTCGACAAGTGGAGCAGTACAACTAGCCACCTTAGAAGGAGATATAATGACTAATTACATTAGTGGCTGTAGAGTCAGGCTATACCAAGAACCTCTTACTGAGGACATGCTTAGAGGACTCACGTTGGCAAAGAAGCGTAAGGAGGAAGAAAATAGAATACGAGCTGAAGCTCAGGTAGAAGCTATAGAACGCATTAAGTGCATGAAGTTAAGAAGACAAGGACTAGGGAGAGAACATTATAACCATCTGGAAACATCACCCAGATACCCCATGACCATGTGTCAAGTAAAGTCAACCACTCATCCTAGCATAGTGGACAGGAGACCATTCATTAGAGTCAGGCAAGAGCACGGCAACCCTTGCCAAGAGCTCAGGGCTTTAATTGATTCAGGTGCTGCGACTAGTGCGATTAGATGGTCCCACCATAAGGATTCAAGAATAGAAATGCGGCCAATTGAGGCATACCTCATAGGGCTAGGAGGCATGGAAACCCCTTGCATGGGTGAGGTGGACCTTCCTATCCTCATAAACAAAGTGACCTTGACAGTAAAGCTACTAGTGTGCCATGACGACGACCTGATAGAACGCCTAATCCTTGGCCAAGATTGGCTATACGATCACTCAGTGGACCTAAATCTTAGACAAGGCTCCTTGCAGATTGGAACCTTAGATCAGAAGCGAGTGATACCGCTTGACTTCCCTAATGGAATTCCGACTGAGGTTTGTAGCCCTAGACCCTATGAAATGCATGTGACGGAAGACCGGAAGATCTTTGGTTAGATCAGTCATGTTACGTCTACACCAACACATGCGGGCTTGGCGATGGACAATTGTCAATCTAAAGGACGTCAGGAGATTTTCCCTTGGGCTTCCTGCAAACTAGAAGGGGTAACCACCCAACAGATGGGTCAGGAGGGTTACATCAGCGGACAAATGGACACTATCACCTGCGGTGCCCATCCTTCCACACTTACTGCAGACTGGCCTAGATTAAAAGTACAAAATGAAGCACTTCCTAATGGGCAGGTTTCGCAAGTGTTGGACCTCCCTTCTTTTCCAAAGCAAAGTGCCCATTTGACCTCTCAACCTCAACCACAAAAGAGTCAACCACGACGAAGGAACCCAGACCGACGACAATATCAGACGACACAAAGAAAGCAACAGTATCAGTACCTCAGAGCAGAAGGCACAAGACAAATATGGGTGCCAAAAGGACAGAAACCACTGACAAGTTTCAACAATGCAAACAATGATAAAAAGAAGTCAAGGCAGAAGCAGAGACAGTATCCAAATTCTTCTGAACATTCTTCTACGAATACAAACATTTGACAAATTTGGATCGCCAAGAAGTACCTTATGAATCGACCCACAACCACGCAGATTTGGGTACCCAAACAGTGTATTATAGCGCAACCCTCAAGCCTTGTAATATACACCCCTCAGAAATCTCTTCAACCCTCAATACCACCACGTCCGATCTCAACTTTTGTCCCTCCGCACCGACCTATCACCCGATCACAAACTCTTAGGAAGTGGATATAGAAACATATCCAGAAGTCTTCTCCTAACCCTTTGTCTAACATAACTACCACCCCGACTAATCTACAACCTTGTAATAACTCATTCATGAATGAACCTTGTATAAATCCACACACTATAACCCAACATCACTTGTAATAACGTCTCATCAAAGAACTGCATGCAATGTCTGAAAACATATAGGTGTCTAGAGACCTGCACTAGTTCTGCAAGAAGCATTCCATCAATCACATCACAACACTTGGCTACACGAGTTACACATCCGCTATGGAAAGGGATTGCGGTCTCACCTTAATGGGATCATAATTAATTTCCATACTATTGTGCTAATCTTTTGTAGCAGATTTTTTCCATTAGCACGTAAATCATCATGCAAACCGAAGAAGAACCATCTGAAGCTGGAACCAGTATACCCAGGGCTACTATTAGTGATTTACTCACTAAGCCCCATCCGACGACTCCACCGCCAGAATTTCAAGGTTTCCCAGGACCGATGCCTATTGACGATCCTCCTAGAGGGTATACTGAGAAGATTCATCGTAATTCTCACTGGTTTCAAGGGCTAGCAGGACCCTTGGCGGATGCTGAGTTTGAGGCTAATTTGACTTTTGATGACCGTACCTAGGGCAAATATCAGTTTCTATCAAGAGAGTTCGAAGGGCTACAGAACACACAAGACTTAACACATGTTTGGGCAAGAGCCAGCTTCATAGAGTATTTCAGTGACCCTTTGCCTAAACCTGACTTCTACATATGCTATTACTTAATCACCACTTTGATAGCTTCGGAGAACAAGGATCTGCCAGGCACGTTTATCCTGCCATCCTTAGTGAATGATCCACCATATAAAAGATTTTATCTTTCTAAAGATATGATTCGAGCTGCCATCAAGATTCATGGAACCCACATGCCCACAAAGCGAGAAAGGTTAGTTCCAGACCCTGTGAAACGTGGGGATGTTACAAAGTGGGAAGACATTTCAGCGATCACACCTGAGCTTTCAAAACCACTGCGGATATGTATGCAGCATTTTGCTTTCCCCGCTTAGGACAGATTCACAATGCCTTACAAACGAATATGGTTTGTTCTGTATTTATCTTGTATTGGACCCCAGACCGTTGATCTAGCTAGCTGGATCATTGACCAGATGTATTTAGCACAACATAGATGGGAAAGAAAGAAAGTGATCAATGGATGCTGCACACTGACTAGAATTGTATATATGTGCTTAGCATATGACTTGCCGATTGAACGTGCGTTGACAAGTGAGAAGCTGAAAGCATTTAAAGGAACAACGAAGAAAGCTAGGAAGCCGAGAAAAGGAAGAGCAGGAAAGCGAATGAGAGGAACTATCCCCTGCCTTCAGGTGCCAGAATCACCCTCACCACAACCCTCTCCTGAACAGTCTCCTACTGAACCCCCTGTACAACCTATTCGTATAAAGTTATCAAGACCAGTTACAATGGAGGGCACTACCAGCACAGTCACTACTCAAGCAGCCACAGTCCCACGACCTACCACCACTACAGCAAAAGTTCCCACCACTATTGGTGCGGAAGCTTTCTCTTTTTCGATACCCCATTTAGAAGCAGAACAAGCAGACACCACATTTGATTTTGAGATGCAGGATGTATTTTCAAATGAATTTCAGTTTTCAGAAGGCCAGATCTTCTCTCAGGAATATGAAAGGCCCAGCTACCCTACCACACCACGAGATCAACCACAAGAACAAGTAGTGTCTACTTCCGAGGAAGAAAGAACAGAAACCGACGAAGATGAAGGCGATGACGAAGCCAGTCAAGGAACTCATGAATCCCAAGAACATGTGCAAACAGACGAACAAGGACAACAAACCGACACCCAAGGTGACACGAGCACACACGAAGAAGAAACCTTCGAAGCAGCAGCTTATACACTGGCCATCAAAAAGTTCTACCGTACTATGGAAAAGGTTTGGGCACGTAAGAAGTTGACTAACGAAGAGAGCCAAACACTCATAGAACAAGAGCTTGTCTCGGGCGGGTTTGAAGAAGTATACATCAGAGGTTTCAGAGAGCTTGTCAAATCAGTTGGACCCACTGAAGCCTTAAGATATTTGCAGAGAAAACCGCTACCGCAGTATGATCCTCGTAGAATCCGCCTACTAACCAAATCGGGTGAATACATTTGGGTACCCACCGATGGTCAGTCTTCAGAACAGGCCAGGGAAGCACATCTCGTCCCTGAAAGCTCATTGGCAGAGGACACCATTATCGTCGACTCCCCACCCTGTACTACCGCTGTACATACCACCAGAGTCATCGAAGTACCGACCACCCCAACCACTCCTCCATCACCTGCCATCCATTCACTCTCCCCCATACACCCCCCTTTTCCCAGAACAACATCATCCTTCTCCGGTGGAGTAGCAGAAGTTGTCCTTACTCCCATTCATCCCACAATTCCCGCACCCACTCAACCTAGTCTACCCCCTAACACATCCACCTTTCTATCCAACCCATTTCTCCATCCATCTTTTCCATCCTTCCCCACACCTCCAAGACCCCTTTTCCCATTCCCACCTCCATTAACCTTCTCCCTAGTCTCACCTCTCGGACCCACCGTAACTCCTCTTTCCCCTTTCCACCAAGCCGTCCAAGACAACCCCTCTGTAAATTACTCCTCAACCTTTGTAAATCCTGTATTTACACCCACACACTTACCCATGATCACACCACTATTCACAGTCACCGCACTCGACACCACATCCAGCGATATGGATATATCACCCCCCACTGCACCTCCACTCACTTCAATTGTGGCACCACAATATTTAAGCACATCACAATTTTCCACAATCACCACAGCATCCACTTTCCCACCCCCATTCCCCGTTCCCTTTGCATCTACACCCACTGCATCTTCACTTAGCACACCATTAATATTATCACCCACCATAGACACAGCATTTCGACAGATGTTCACGTGTATGACGCAAGTAAGAGATGAGTTCACATCTCTTGGAAATAATTATCAGCAGCTGTAGAGGACAACCAACGACTTACAGTCGCAGCTTAATTCATTGTCGATCGAGAATGCCTCATTGAATACTCGATACCAAGAATTACGCGAGGCATACCACAAACTGGAAGTAGAAAGTGAAGAGAAAGCCAAAGAGGCCACTGTTGATCTTGACAATTTGTTAAGGGCCCAGACAGTTCGCAATGCGACGCTTACACGGAACATGGGCTTACTCAAAAGACATCTAGCAGCAGCAAAGGAAGAGAACCAGCGGCTACAAGAGCAGAACAAAGAAAATTTAGAAGCTGCTCTCGATCATCCAGCCCAACCATTAAGTCCTAGCCGATTCAAAGTAGTGCCCTCCGAATCAAGGAAATTGTTGCTCGATGATCACATCAGATTGCTCGATGAATACGATCGAATGAACGAAGAATATCAGAAGCTAAAAGATGATCATAAGCTACTCCAGCTCTAAGCATCGGCAACACAAGGACTCCCAGCTCCTGCGGACCCATCTCCTGACATCCTAGAGGAACTCAACGCATTACGGGCCCATGTATCTACTCTTGAATCGTGGATAGCTATATATGAAGCACCACCAAGGCCAGATTCCCTACCAGAGCTCCCAGCTGATGAAGAAAATGTAACTATTCCGGTGGAGGAAACTTTTGAAGAAGCCTACGAGCCCCAACCCATCCTAGGCGGATGAGTCACGGCCGAAGGCCAGACGACTTACGAACTTCCTACTCCCGCATGGATGAAGACAATTGAAGAGCTTGGAACAACCCACTCAACACGAGTAGAGGTGCAGTTGCACGCAATGGCAATGATTGAGGAAAGAATTCTACACTCGCCCTACTTTGCTCACTTCGCCCCGTGCAGATATATATCAGGGCACGAGCTACAGTATAAACCTTATTTCATGTTGATGGCAGAATATCAGTTAGCCATAGAGAAAGAAACAGGCAAGAAACCATCTCTAGCTACTCAATTTGAACCTGAGGATTTGCCACTAGATGCGTAGCAAGGCAAGATCTATCAACCAGATTGGCGTAAAGATCTTTTACAAGAATATCCTGAGATGATGAGTACTTGGGTTAAGGCACCTTTACATTTAAAATATAACCCATGTTGGGGACCAGTGCCACGTCGCCGTTCCTGGAAGGCATTTGCGATTAAGATACAAAACAACAAGCAATGCCAGGATTGGCTAAACTACCCATACTTCAGGCCACCTACAGGACCATCCACAATCGGATACATGATGGCCACGATTCGCCACTGGATCCCTCGCTTGAAGCATATGGATGATATAGAAGCGCACATGACTATCAAAATCTTTGACATGATGCAGATGGTTTTTAAAGTCTTCAGACGCGTCAAGGCACCTCATGTAAACACCTCGGGCTTCGAGCATGGCAATCTAGATCTTGCATATGATATGAGTACAACGCCATCGCTACGGGTGTGTTATGCCTGGCATTGCAGAATCAAATATTTACCGGCGTGCTACAAGCAAACCTTCGAAGAAATGTTCGCAACCGGTTTCTGGGAATACCATTCGGAACTGTTCATCAGCACGCCTACGCATTTATTCAATTATTTGCCTATGAACAGATGGTTTATTCCACACATTATCGACTCCCACCACCTCATGAACCGCAACCAATTGATTGGAAGAAACTCGAGGCAGATTTGGCCCAAGGCATTCGCATATCAGAACACACCCTCGCTCACGAACTACTCCAGAATTACATCCGACAAACTGCACAACAAGGTTCTGTCGAGGACGACAGAAGCGAGAGGGAAGGGGGTGTTGGCAGCAGCCAGAGGCATAGAAGACGCGGAAGCATGTAAGGACAGAGCAGGGAGCCAGTCAAATCAAGTTTTCAAAGATTATGTTTTATAAATATTCTTCAAAACCTCCAACAGTGATTTTCATCACTATTGTAACATATGTAACACAGAAAAACCCTTTTTGTAATCCATAGCTCCATTTTGTGCAAGCCGAGGAGTCCTCGAGCTTGAGGAGTGTAGGTAGAATGAGCGTAGCAATTTTGGTTATTTTTAGACACCGTTTACCCTCTCAAATAGCGCATAGGACCTATTTTTTAACTATGCCAGTCACTAGATGTGAAACCGGTCAAAACTAGTCTAGAATCTAGAAAAAGAACTAGAGAGCTCATTTTGGAGGTTAGCTTGTTTGAGTAGAGAAGAGCTTAGAGCTATTTGGATTTTGTAAGAGTGTTCTTGAGCAATAGAGTTGATTTCTCACCTTCCATTGTGTCTTGCTTGTCTCTTCGTAGTGTGTGTGTATGTGTGTGTGCATCTCTATGCTTCTCACCTTCACTCTCACTTCATCTCACATTCACGATCTTCATATCACTCCTATCTCTTCCCCGGATTGACATTAAGGAGGTGGAGCTTCTTAACGTGGTTCTCACCGTTGTGCTAGAGCAACACATACCATATTGCAAAGACCAACTCCTCACTATAATAGACGGCATGTCAAGACATGAGAATGCACTAGCAAGAACATCTAAATCCACATATCTAGACACAAAGCAACTATGGTTCACAAGGCCATCTCAGCAAGTACCATTGACCTGATGGACTAAACCTTTGTCCAAACCTCGCCAATCTCCCCTCAGCAACCTCCCTCCCCTCCCATCACCACCACAGGTGTACAAACAATCATTGAAACAAGTGCCACCTGTGAGAAGAGATGGTGGTGCTGTAGAAACCTACCCTACACCTGCCAAGTTAACTTCAGAGATGCTAAGTAGACAACTTGAGCTTACTAATGATCCATAAATACATTCTTAGTACTTTGGAAGATCAACTCAGATTGATACATCAAAATAGATGACTTGACATAAAACAAATGATAAAAAACTTCCTATTTTGGGATGAGAAGCACCCTCAAATTTAACTCAGAGCTCATAGCCTACAGAGAATTGTCCCAAGATATTTTGCACATCTCTAATTAGATATATAATGAACCTAATGCAACAAATTTGATGAATTTTAATGAACCATATTGAGAGAAATCAATCTAGGAACATTAGGGTGTCATCCTGACTTTTTAGGAAGAATCTACTTGCAAACATAGGTCATTTCAAATAGATGTGTCTCATAGAATAATGAACCAAATATGATGAAAATTGGTATGAAGCAAAATTACTTAAAACTTTACTTATAACAATTTAAAATTCATCAAATAACGTAGTATACATAGAGAAATCAAGTATCAAAGTTGACTAAAATTTAGATATAGACCTATATCAGATATAGTTGAAATATCAATTTTTATTCCACATATGGTACATGGAATGAATAGGCATGACGCTTGAGAAGGAGGAGCAAAATGTGTGCTTCACTAATGACTTGATGGTTGCTCAGAAGTTTCTCCAAATGTAGCTAAAATTCTGCTCTAACCCATCACTCTTCTCATGTGTATATATAGACGAATTTGAATTCAAAGTTTGGGGGGATTCCACCTAAAAGTTCCTCCAACTTAGGAGAATATCATATAATTGATTTCTCTGACTTTAGCTTTGTAATTGCACCTAACAAAATCTCCAGATTCTCTTCTTCCTTTTACTTTTGGTGAATTTACATTTCAACTATTACAGGAGATAGTTTCTATGGCTGCACTCATTGAGAGTATACTAATGTCATCTAGTGCGAGTGTTTCAAGGAGGCGTTATAACTTGCGGGGCAGACACGATTTTGAGATCTAAAAATTTGATGGCACAAACTTTTCTCTTTGTAAGAATGAGATTAAAGATGTGGAAATTCAAAGGAGGCAATGGAAACCAGTAAATGGAATCTCAAAGAAGCCTACTGACATGGATGAAGATGATTGGGATGAGTTAAATGAAATGGCTAGGTCTACCATTCTATTGCACCTAGCAGATAATATTTACTTTAGAGTATTAGAATTTGAAAATGAAGAGGAGCTTTGTAAGAAGTTATGCAATACATATGAAAAAGAGATGGCAACAAATAAAGTGTATCAAATGAAAGTTATATGACCTTCGCATGAAGGACACAAATAGTGTTGTTGCTCATCTAAATGAGTTTGATGCTATATTCTTGCAGTTATAGGCTTAGAAAATGGATATGGATAATGAAATGAAAGAAATCTTTTCTTATGCACCTTGCAATCATCATGGGATACATTTTGTCCAACTATTAGCAATAGTGCACCTGGTGGTAAACTTGACTATGATGACATATGTGGAGCACTCTTGAGTGAGGAGTTTCATAGAAAATCTATGGTTGGCACTTAGATTGGAGATGCATATAATGTTCATGATTCTTACCAAGGAAAGAATCAACAACATGGCAGGAGTGAGAACAAGGAAATGAATGGTCAGTGGAATAAGAGTAGTAGTAAATCAAGGAAGAGGGATATCCAATGCCATTATTTTCATAAGAAAGGACACATGAACAAATACTGTTATGCAATTTAGAATGTTAAAGTTCAGGACACAATATTGATGGGCATGTTAAACAACTACCTGCACCATCTACTTCGACGGTGAAGATTGAAGAAATTAATGCTATTTTTGATGATGCTTACGTGTTGACACTTGATAGTAGTGTGCCAATTTAGGCTCTTATGGCAGATTCCCTTTCCCACACACGGATGCTAGATTTGGTGCTTGTTTCCATGTGATACCACATTGAGAATGGTTCTCTAATTATGTAGAAAATTCTCTTGGTACCATGAGACTTGGTGACTCTTACCAGTGTGATGTTGTGGGGATTGGAGATATGGTTGTGAGGCTCATTGATGTTTCAAAATTTACTATGCATAATGTATGCCATATACATCCATTATCACATAGTTTGATGTCATTTGGTCAACTTGATAACCTTGGTTACAAGGTGGTATTCTATGCTCAATCCTTTTGGATATCAAAGGTCAATATGGTTATTGAAAAAGGAACCAACGCTGGTTCATATTATCCTTTATCTGTATCACAAAAGGAACACCTATTAGCTGTTATTGAACAACCCATGGCTTGTATTTGGCATGGCGATTTGGGCCATATATCACATAGTGGAATGGAAAATTTTTCTTGTTCTCGCTACTTACATGTATTATCTTTCTTGGATTTTTCAATTTGTGAGCATTCTCAATATGAAAAGCAAACTAGGAATGTGCACAAGATGCACATTGACTCTTCAATTCAGCCTTTATATCTTGTTCATATAGATGTGTGTGGTCCTATGCCCACAAGCTCATTACAGGTTCTCTTTATTTTGTCACTTTCATAGATGATGCTACTAGAAAAGTATGGGTATATCCTATCAAAGCAAAGGATGAGGTATTCCCTACTTTCAAAACATGGCTTGCTTCAGTTGAGACTTAAAAAGGAACCAAGCTTAAGGCCTTACATTCAGATAATGGGGGTGAGTATACCTCCCATGTGTCATGAGGAAGGAGATAAGGAAGAGAGCTCACACACACACTCTCACTCTCAAGGAGAACACACACACAGATTGAGGCAAGGAAGAATATCTTATTGTTCTTCTTCTATTACATAAAAAAGAATGTACAAGAATGACCTAAAAAACAAGAATACAACAAGTGCAATATATAAAGATCAGTACATAAGGAAAAACCTAATTCCACAAATGAGTGAGCTAGCAAGGAACAAATGTGTCATCACTCTCGATAGATAAATCTAATAAAGCTCAATGAATTATCCCTGAAATATACTGGCGTGAACACTATACATGCCAGAGAAACAAAAAATTCATACGTGTCATCCTGGATCATCACATGTTGAGCTTGATATCTCAACACTCCCCCTCAAGCTCAATGCCATATCCTGTAATCCAAGCATCTCCCGAAACTTCAACTTCTCAGCTCCAAGTGCTTTGGTGAAAATATTAGCAACCTACTCATCTGTTCTCACATAAACAAGATCAATATCACCTACTAATACCTTCTCTCTGATGAAGTGATAATGTACCTCAATATGCTTTGTTCTAGCATGGAAAATAGGATTCCATGCTAACTGTATGCTGCTAAGATTATCACAATAAATAGTGATAGCCTTTCCAACTTCCACACCTAAATCTGCAAGTAGTATTTCTAGCCATGATGCCTCACATGCTGCCATTGCAGCACCTCTATACTTAGCCTCTGTACTCGACAAAGCAACAGTGGGTTGCTTCTTGTTATTCCATATAACAGCTGCACTTCCAAGTGAGAATAGAAAACCACTAGTAGAACTTCTATCTGGAATGCTACCAACCCAATCTACATCATGTATTCATAAACTTGCAAATCTACACCAGCCTCATAAAATACTGCATAATCCAAAGTAGCATTCACATAACGTAGAGTGCGCCTCAGAGCATCCAAATGTGGCTTCCTGGGAACCTGTGTAAACTGACTTTCAAGTCCAACAGTATAACTTAGATCAAGCCTTGTTATTGTGAGATATATATGACATCCCACAATTTTCCTGTACATAGTAGCATTTTCCAATGCTTCACCTGATGTAGTATCCAACTTCAAATTCTAATCTAATGGCATAGAAATTCGCTTACAATCAGCTATACCATACTTTTGCAGCATATTCAAGGCATATTGCCTTTGGGACATCCATATACTTGTTTCTGTATGTATAAATTCAATGCCCAAGAAATAGCGCAACACACCAAGATCTTTCATGTCAAATTCCTACATAAGAAGTTGCTTTACCTCTTTGATGCTTCCTTCATTATCACCACCTACAATCAGGTCATCAACATAAATAGCCACAATAGTGATGCCATCATCAGCCTTCCTTGCATATAGCGAGTGATCTGCATCACACATAGAAAACCCAATGTTGGTTAAGTAATCAGCAATCCTTGCATGCCATGCACGAGGGGCTTGCTTCAGCCCATACAAAGCCGTTTGCAACCTACAAACATATTCTCGATGCTTTGAATCTTCATATCCTTGTGGCTGGTCCATATATACTTCTTCCTGTAACTCACCATGTAGGAAAGCATTCTTGACATCCATCTGATGCAAAGTCCATCCTTTTGTTGTAGCTAATGCAACAAGTGTTCTCATAGTAGACATTTTAGCTACATGGCTGAATGTTTCCTCATAATCAATGCCATATTTCTATGCATGACCTTTAGCTACCAATCGTGCTTTATACCTGCTTATGCTACCATCAGCATTATGCTTTACCTTGTAAACCCATTTGCAGCCTATGGGTTTCTTTCCTTATGGCAATGGAATTAGCTTCCAGGTATCATTTCCATAAAGTGAAGCCATCTCCTCATCCATAGCTTTTTCCCAATTTGCATTACCAATTGCATCTTCAAAACAAGAAGGTTCAGCATCTTGTATTACCTTTGTCATGTAGGCACAAATGGCGAGCCATGTAACTATCATATGTCAATTGTTCCATTGAATTACGCATCCTCCCAGATCTTCTTAGTCCTGGTCACTTGTCCTTGTATCATTTGCATGTGCCCTTCTTACTCCTGGAGTCTTCATAGAGGGCAATCAAAGTTCCTCATCAAGACTCTTTTCTGAGCCACTTGAATCTCCATCAACATCTTCAAAACCTGCACATGTTTTACTACCAACAAAAAGCTTTTCTTTACCTTTCCAGGATGTATTTGATGAATTTGTTGGACTAAAATTTCCATGCAATCTTCCACTCCATGGATTTGAGTTGGAACTATTGCTTGGTGATGCATCCGGTCCACTCAAAACTTGAGATTTTGCACTTGATTTTTCAGCATTTTCTTTGTCATTTGGTTCAAGATTCAGTCCTTCTCTGGCATCTGCATAGAAGGTTGACATTTCATCAAATACCACATCTCTCCTCACCTTCACATGTCATGTGAGTGGGTTATAACATTTGTACCCCTTTTTCTCAAGGGAGTATTCAATGAAGACACATTTTTCTGCTTTCGGATCAAGCTTCGTCCTCAACTCATCTAGAATATGTACATATGCAATACAGCCAAAAACTTTCAAATGTGATGAGTTTGGCTTTTTACATGTAAACTTCTCTTCAGGTGTAGCTTGATGAACAACAGCAGTCGAAGTTGTGTTCATGATGTATACAGTAGTATGCACAACTTCTGCCCAATAACAATGAGGCATATTCTTCTTAGCCATCAAGGCTCTTGCTATTTCTGGAATATGTCTATTTTTGCATTCAGCAACTCCATTCTGCTGTGGTGTGTACCTGCATGAAAATTGACGCCGAATTCCATGATTTTTGAGAAAACTATTGAACTCATTTGACATGTATTAACCTCCTCCATCAGATCTTAATGTTTGAATGTACTTCCCTGTCTGCTTTTCCACCATATCTTTCAAATTCTTGAAATGAGTGAACACCTCACTCTTCTCTTTCATGAAATATACCCATACTTTGTGTGTATGGTCATCAATGAAAGTAACATAAAACCTACAACCTGTTGGAACAAGCCAATCACAAATTGGTGATTATAGAGATCTTGAAGAAGACTTATGGTCACAATGAAGTGAAGGAAGATATTTATGAAAGTGAAGAAGATTTCAGGATGATGTCTTGTACACATATGTACATATAAGTGAAGAATCTTGTAAGCTGAGTGTAGCTAAGTCTTTAGGATGATTAGTAGCAATGTCATAGATGCGGGATGAGTCAAAAGTCATGTATATATAAGTTAATGAGGACAAGAAATAAGAATGAGAGTCATTTGTAGATGACAAACTTCAGAAAGAAGTGTAGAGAGTTTTTTCCCAGAAAGTAGCGACGGGTTTTTCTCTGAGTGCTCTCTGTCTGATCACGTGGATCAGAAATCCTTTTGTACACATCTAATTGAGAAGCTAATGAAGCTATGTCTAGAGTTTCAGAATCTAATTTCTCTCCTACTGTGAGAATGATCAATAGGAACTGAAGCCTGAGAGTAGCGCACTTTTCCGTCTCAGTATTTTGATCAGATCTGAGTGTATACTGTAAAGTTTTTGATGAGTGAGCACTTAAAATTTAAGTTATAAGATATGGAAGCTATGGCTAAAAGCATTTAGCAAAACGGGTTTTAGATTTGGAGAAATCAACTTAAGAAGTTGACTATGTCGAAGGCGCAACTTCTGAGAGACATTTTCTGACATGTCTTTGATCTTAATGATCAAATTAAACTTTTGGTGATTAGTTTTGAGAACTAATGATTGACATGTTTGCGCAAAGGTATTGCAAATACTTGTGCATCATTTGCTTGAAGAAATTTGAAACTTTATGCAGGTAATGAAGTGGATTCCTGAAGCAGACTTTCTGAAGTAGACACTTCTTCACTCAGAGAAGTGTTGCTTGAAGGTTTGGTAAAGAAGAACAATGTTTGTGTAAAGTTTGGTTTATAACTGACATAGAAGTGTTCTTAAGTCAGTATAGATCAAACCTTTGGAGATTAAGAGGTCTCCAACAGTGGTATCAGAGCTGAAGGTGAAATACAAGAAAAGAAAAGATAATTGAAGTTCCGACTGGTGCAGATATTGAAGATATTCCAAATCAAAGGAGGACAAGGACAAATTATTGAAGATAACTTGCAGAAGTTCAGAGCACGAGTTCGAAAGAATCAAGAAGGACAAAGACTATATTAAAGGTACACTTTCTCCTCATAAACCATAGTAATTGCAGATACAGAAGGTTAAGGATGGGAGAAAGCTTGCAGATTGATAAGCTACATAGGGAGAACTATCCAGCATGGTCCATGAGGATGGAAGCACACCTCATGAGCAAAGACCTTATAGCATTTATTACAGGAGATGAAGAAAAACCTGAATTTGCAGATCCTAGTATTCCTACTAGGGAAGAGCTTGCAATGTTGAAGACTTGGATGAGAAAGGATGCTCAAGCAAGGAGTATCATCTACATGGCTGTAAATGATTACCTTCTACCTCACATTAGAGGTTTGGAAAGTGCTACAGATGTTTGGAATGCCTTGGAAGAGCATTTCCAAAATACAACTAAGTCAAGGAAGTCCTCACTATGGGCTGAGTTCACAACCTTCAAGAAGAAGAGCTCACAATCAATTTCAGATTATGTGGCAAGGATGAAGGATATTGCAGATAGCTTGGGAGCAGTGGATGAAGATATTGAAGAGGAAAAGTTGGTAAGACAAATACTTACAGGTTTGAGAGGAGATGAGAAGTGGAAACCCTTCATATTGTCCATAGAGTTGTCACTTGATCACTTTACTACTAATCTTAATCAATTACTAGGTCACATGCTAACCTTTGAGCAGGATCTTAAAGGAGACGATGATAGAAGTACAAGTCAAGCTATGTACTCCAAGGACAAGAAAAAGAATGGCAAGGGAAAGCAATCAAATGATGATGAAGGGAATTCAAATCAAGCTAACTTCACAAAGGGAAAGATGAATTTCAGAGGTAAAGGAAGAGGAGGTAAGAACAAAGATAATGCTAAAGCTTGTTGGATTTGTGGCAGAACAAATCATTTGGCAAATGATTGTTGGTATAACAATCAAAATGGTGGAAGCAAGGGTGAATGGACATACAGTTCAAACAGGTGACAATACCAAACATAAAGTGGAGAGCATTGGATCAGTGAAGACAAAGAGTGGAAGTACACTTCTGAGCAAGGTACTTTATGTTCCTACTATTCCTAAAAATTTGATAAGTGTAGGGCAAATTGTGGAGAAAGGATATGAGGTAAGATTCACAAATGATGGTGTTTATGTACAAGATCCAAATCAGGGATATAGAAACATAATTGCAGGTAAAAAGGAAGGAAGATTGTTCACTCTCAAAGTCCAAGGTAATGTGAGACATGCATTATTTACCTATGGAAGTCAAAAGGTATCTGAATTAGACCTATGGCATAAAAGGCTAGGTCATTTCAATGAGAGAGCTATAAAGGAAATGTCGAAGAATCAGGTGGTGCTTGGATTGCCAAATATTGAAGGGCAACATATGGTGTACAAGTGTGAAGCTTGTCAATTAGGTAAAGCACAGAAGAGTTCTTATAACAAATGAGGGTACAAGCATTCAAATATGCTTGAATTGGTTCATACAGATGTATGGGGTCCCTCAAGGGACTATAGCATAAATGGATCCAGATATTATGTGTTGTTTGTTGATGATGCAACCAGGTGGATTACTTTGTATGTAATCAAGGATAAATCAGAAGTTTTCAAGACATTCAAACATTTTCATGCTTATGCAGAAAGGATCACAGGGCAAAAGCTTAAGAGGTTAAGATCAGATGGAGGGGGAGAGTATTTCTCTAAAGAGTTTGATGATTATTTGTGGAATGCAGGTATCAAAAGAGAAGTAACTTGCGGGTACTCCCCTCAACAGAATGGAGTAGCAGAAAGGAGGAATAGGACTCTTGTAGAGTTTGCAAGAGCCATGATGAAGGAAAAGAATTGTCCAAATTACTTATGGGCAGAAGCCATTAACACTGCAACATACCTTGTGAATAGGTTGCCTTGCAAAGCTTTGGATGGAGGAACCCCTTATGAAGCATGGTGGGGTAAGAAACCTACCCTTGATCATTGTAAGGTATTTGGATGTATTGCATATGCTTATGTTCCTTCACAATTAAGACATAAGCTAGAACCAAAAGCAGAGAAGTATGTGTTTATTGGATATGATGATAGACAGATGGGTTACAGGTTGTGGAATCCATCCACAAAGCAATTTCTTGTTACCAAAGATGTGACATTTGATGAGCAAAATACATGGTATGTAGGGTCACCAAATGATTTTACAGGTGTTGAAGAAATACAAAGGAAAGGAAAGGCAAAAGTAAAAGTGTGTGAAGAAATTGTTGATGAAGTTGACTCTAGAAGTAGAGTGCAGGATCATGTAGAAGAAGGGCCAAGATTTGATCCAGAATCAAATGAGGCTGAAACTTCGAGAAGTGCAGAAATAAGAAGATCTACAAGGGAAAGGAAAGAACCTATAAGGTATAGTTATGATACATCTTTCCTAACAACAAAAGATTATGCCTACATTGTGAAGACAGAAGAAGATCCAACTACTTATGAAGAAGCCAAAGGTAAACAGAATTGGGAGAAGGCAATGCAGGAAGAGTATGATGCTCTACTTGAAAATGAAACTTGGGAATTAGTACCAAGACCAAAGAATCAGAAGGTCATTGGATGCAAGTGGGTATATAAAACAAAGAGGTTTGCAGATGGTAAAGTGTCTAGATATAAGGCTAGACTTGTGGTCAAAGGTTATGCCCAAACTTATGGGGTAGATTATGATGAAACCTTTAGTCCTGTTGCTAAGATGTCTACAATTAGGACATTGATTGCTATTGCTGCTTGCAAGGGATGGAAATTGTCACAATTGGATGTGAAAAATGCATTTTTAAATGGATACATTGCAGATGAAGTATATATGGAGCAACCAGAAGGCTTCATGGAATCAATTGGATCAGATTATGTGTGTAAGCTCAAGAGAGCTTTATATGGGTTGAAGCAAGCCCCAAGAGCTTGGAATTACAGATTGGTCAAGTTCTTGAATGAATGTGGATTTCAAGCATCAAAGGCAGATAGTAGCTTGCTAGTGAAGGCAAGTGAAAATGGATACATTTATATGTGCATTTATGTTGATGATATTATTGTTACAGGAACAGATGCTCAAGGAATCAATGAACTCAAGAGACAAATAGAGAAGGAGTTTAAGATAAGTGATTTGGGAAACTTATCTTATTTTCTAGGAATGCAGATTGTGTATACTCAACATGGAGTATATGTTTCACAAGAGAGATATTTGAAGAATCTTCTAGTCAAGTTTAACATGGAAGATTGCAAGACCTCAACTACACCATTGGAGGTAAATCATAAATTAAGCAGGTATGGAGGTGAAGAATTCAATGACATGAAGAAATATCAGAGTTTGGTAGGTAGTTTAATCTATGCTACCTTGACAAGGCCAGATTTATCATATGCAGTAGGTGTGTTGTCACAATTCATGCATTGTCCAAAGAAGACTCATTGGATTGCAGCCCAAAGGGTACTCAGATATATCAAAGGAACCCTAAGTGAAGGTTTGTATTATGGTTTCACTTCTGACACAAGAATCAAAGTGTTTAGTGATGCAGATTGGGCAGGTGACTCAGATGATAGAAGGTCTACTCATGGGTATCTCTGTTATGTTGGAGATAAGCTAGTTTCTTGGTGTTCAAGGAAGCAACATACAGTTGCTTTATCATCCACAGAAGCTGAGTATAAGGGAATGGTAGAAGCTGCAAAGGAAGTAATATGGTTGAAGACCTTGATGAAAAGTTTTGAGACTGATCATAGTACTCCAATAATTTTTGGAGACAATATGAGTTCTTTGTATTTGGCAGCTAACCCTGTTTTTCATGCCAGGACTAAGCATATAGAGATTCAGTATCATTTCTTGAGGGAAAAGGTACTTGATAAAGAGATTGAAGTAATGTACACTTCAACAAAAGAACAAGTGGCAGATATGATGACAAAGAGCTTGGATGGACCTAAGCTACAGAGATTCAAGGAGATGGCAGGAGTGAAGAAGAATGGAATAATCACAATTAGTGATTGAGGGGGAGCTGTTGGAACAAGCCAATCACAAATTGGTGATTATAGAGATCTTGAAGAAGACTTATGGTCAGAATGAAGTGAAGGAAGATATTTATGAAAGTGAAGAAGATTTCAGGATGATGTCTTGTACACATATGTACATATAAGTGAAGAATCTTGTAAGCTGAGTGTAACTAAGTCTTTAGGATGATTAGTAGCAATGTCATAGATGCGGGATGAGTCAAAAGTCATGTATATATAAGTTAATGAGGACAAGAAATAAGAATGAGAGTCATTTGTAGATGACAAACTTCAGAAAGAAGTGTAGAGAGTTTTTTCCCAGAAAGTAGCGACGGGTTTTTCTCTGAGTGCTCTCTGTCTGATCACGTGGATCAGAAATCCTTTTGTACACATCTAATTGAGAAGCTAATGAAGCTATGTCTAGAGTTTCAGAATCTAATTTCTCTCCTACTGTGAGAATGATCAATAGGAACATTCATATGTGAACTTTGGGAACTGAAGCCTGAGAGTAGCGCACTTTTCCGTCTCAGTATTTTGATCAGATCTGAGTGTATACTGTAAAGTTTTTGATGAGTGAGCACTTAAAATTTAAGTTATAAGATATGGAAGCTATGGCTAAAAGCATTTAGCAAAACGGGTTTTAGATTTGGAGAAATCAACTTAAGAAGTTGACTATGTCGAAGGCGCAACTTCTGAGAGACATTTTCTGACATGTCTTTGATCTTAATGATCAAATTAAACTTTTGGTGATTAGTTTTGAGAACTAATGATTGACATGTTTGCGCAAAGGTATTGCAAATACTTGTGCATCATTTGCTTGAAGAAATTTGAAACTTTATGCAGGTAATGAAGTGGATTCCTGAAGCAGACTTTCTGAAGTAGACACTTCTTCACTCAGAGAAGTGTTGCTTGAAGGTTTGGTAAAGAAGAACAATGTTTGTGTAAAGTTTGGTTTATAACTGACATAGAAGTGTTCTTAAGTCAGTATAGATCAAACCTTTGGAGATTAAGAGGTTTCCAACACAACCGCCCATAGATGTGGTCTTTGCTGGACCCCAAACATCTGTATGTACTACTTCTAGTGCATTCTCCCTAACATGCTTGTCATGTGGAAATGATGCTCTTGACTGTTTACTAAATCGACATGTTGCACATACCTTTTGCATTTCTACAACTTTGAAATTTGGTAGTCCATGGACAATCTCCTTTGACTGCATCAATTTCAGCCTTTGCAAGTTTGCATGTCCAATCCGTTTGTGCCACATCTCTATATCTGCAATAACTCCTGCACCTTTTGCAAACATGGCTGCATTCATTTCAAGAATCTTCACATTTAAGGTGAACATCCTACCCACTTTGTTTCCTTTGGCAACCAATCGTCCATCCTGCTTGTACTCTTCTACATATAATCCATCAGCATTAAACCTGACTTGTAATCCCTAGTCAACCATTTATCCAACAGAAACCAGATTCTTTGTTATATTTGGAACATGCAGCACATTGGCAAGATGTTTTACCTTTCCATCTTCCATCGATAGTGCTATGTTTCCTGTATGCTCAATAGGATGTGATGTGTCATCACGTGTTTCAACATATCCAGGAACTGGCAATTTCTACAAAGTACTAAACCATTCCGCGTTATTGGTCATGTGATTTGAAGCACCTGAATCAACATACCAGACATTATCATTCGATTTTGAAACACCAGCAGACATAGTATTCATCATGTGATGTTGAACCATGAACAGCTTCTCAAAATCATCTGTACTTGTGGATGCATAGTTGTTTTGCTACCTTCTATTATTTTGATTCTTCAACCTGCAATCACGTTCAAACTGTCCAGGTTTACCACAATTCCAGCATCCTTTACTATCATTACCTGAATCATTTCTTTGGAAATTTTTGCGACCTCTTTGGCTCCCCCTGCCTCAAAATTGTCCTCTTCCTCCTGCATGATTTTGTTGTTGACCTTGTTCTTGGTTACTGTTTCCTCTTCTATTTCCGAAACCTCTACCTTTGCCTCTTCCTCTACCAAAATAGAATACCTGCTCAGAACTAGGCTTTCCTTGGGAGTTTGAATCCTCACCAAGATTCTTTTCTTCAATAATCAACATGGATACCAAATGAGCAAAATTTGGAATATTTTCCCTGGTCTGTATAGAAGTTCTGAACTACTTATATGCGGCTCCTAAACCACAAAGGCACACTTACACCTTATCATCATCATCTACATTCATGCCAATAGATGCAAGTGACTCACATATGCTTTTGATTTTCAAAGTGTAGTAACTTACCGACATGCAATTTGTCATTCTGAATCTCCAAGCATGGAAGTTGTTCTTGTCCAGCTTATCACTCATAAGCTGACTCATTCCATCTATGTTTGCCATTTTTGTAGCAATTCACAACACTGCAAGACACTACAAGCAACACTTCTACTTGAACACTGTTGCACTATGGCATGACAGTTCGATCTTAGAAAAACACAGTTTTCGTGTATCAATAGTACACGGAATCGCTTGAAATTCTGGATCTAGAATATATGAGTGTTGTCGGACACAATGCATGTTACAGTTTCTGAAATTGACCTGGTTTTTTTGCAGGCCCCACCTTGCGGGCTCAAAACGGAGGTCGAGATGGCTCCGAAACTTCAATTTGAGGTCCTCTACCTTCACGCCGATTTTCGTAGCAAACAGAGGTCGTTTGTGAATCACATTTTCTCCACGCCTTGCTGCATACTCTTCACCGTCTCCTTCTCCATGAGCTCTCTACAACCACGCTGGCTCTGAGACCATGTCACGAGGAAGGAGATAAAGAAGAGATCTCACACACACACTCTCACTCTCAAGGAGAAGCACACACACATATTGAGGCAAGGAAGAATAATCTTCTTCTTCTTCTTCTTCTTCTATTACATAAAAAAGAATGTACAAGAATGACCTAAAAAACAAGAATACAACAAGTGCAATATATAAAGATCAGTACATAAGGAAAAACCTAATTCCACAAATGAGTGAATTGGCAAGGAACAAATGTGGCATCACTCTTGGTAGATAAATCTAATAAATCTCAATGAAGTATCCCTGTCATATACCGGCATGACCACTATACATGCCAAAGAAACGAAAAACTGGTACGTGTCATCCTAGATCATCACATGTTGAGCTTGATATCTCAACACCATGAATTCAGCCTTTTGTGTCAGCCTAGAGGAATTCATTGAGAGTTTATAGCTCCTTATACCCTAGTAGAGAATGGTGTAGCTGAAAGGATGAATAGAACTATTAAAGATAGAGTAGTTTCTATGTTGCATCATGCAAACCTTTCAAAAGGCTTTTGGGCAGAAGTAGTGTTGACTACACTTCAGGTGATTAACCTTTCACCTATTACTTCCAAAGGTCTGAATGTGGCACAAGAGTTATGGACAGGGAAGCCACTATATTATGATTATCTTCAAGCTTTTGGGTGTTAGGAATATGTTCATATACCCAAGAGTCTTAGACAAAAATTGGACCATAAGTCAAAGAAATGCATTTTTCTTGGATATGGCTGAGAAGGAAAATTTGGATATTGCTTATGGGATCCTGAAACATGATCAATAATCAAAAGTATTCATGTCATTTTCAATGATTCTAAGATGCATAAATAGCCGATTAAGGAGGCTGAAGTGAGAAGAGTGGTGTTTGAGGATACTAGTCCTCCAATTAGCATGCATAAAAATGTTGCACATAGGGATGTTCAATAGAATGTCTGATCATATCAATCGACAAATGTCCTTGTTCTGCAACCACTGAGATGCTCTACACATGTCTCACATCCACCTCATAGATATGCTCCAGGTTATGGATTTTTTTATGCTAACAGATGCTAGTGATCCTTCTTGTCAGACATTGATCCATAGTGATCATGACATTGATCTATAGCGATCAATCTATGTGTGTGAGGGTCAAGGGCTAGCTAGCCAAGGTCCCAAGCTCAGGGGATACCCTAAGGTATTCAATAGTAATGGGGATGAGTGTTGCATGATGGCCGCATTACGACACTAGACCATTCCAGATCATTGCTATTTTTAGACTACAAGAGGGTATATATGGATGGGGGGAGAGTCACACACACATCATTCAAGTCTTTCTCACACTTGGTGTCAAAGCTTCGAGTTAGCTCATTTGTCATCCTCAAACCTCCTTTGAGCATCGTTTTGAAGCACCAACTATTGAGAGAGTCTTGGCAAGCTTTTTGAAAGGAGAATGGACCATCTCCAATATGTGCAAACACCTACATACTATCTCTGGGGCCTCTAAATAAGTTTCTTTGTCAGTTAATATGCATCATTGCTTTCTTTTTTATTCATACGCATATAGAACATGCAATTTTGCATAGCATATATAGTATACATGTAGTTAGGATGTTGCCTAGTATTGCATGGTGCATGAGTTCGTATTTGCAGGGATAGGCAAGTATTTTCTTATAGGTTTACTGAGGAAAGAAAGAAAAATTTGTCAGGGTGTGTAATCCCCTTTGGTCTATTTGTAGTTAGATTATGCCTATCGAGACCCCAAGTATCTCAACCTTGCAATATCTATGGTTACTCTAATCACATCACTGAGGAATGTTATAGGAACCCAAGGAATTCTAGAGGAAGAGGATTCAATAGAGATGGTTATGGATCAAATAGAGGCAGACACAATGGAGGATAACAAAAACTACTACAACAACAATAACAACCATCAAAATGGACACAGAGGAAGGAAGGATTACAAAAACTACATTGAAGATCAAAGTCAAGAGGACTCACTACTCCTCATGAACCTATCATTGAAGCAGTTTAAGGATGATGACCATGTTTTCTATATGATGAAAAAAAAATATGAAGTGAAAATAGGTGATGATACAAGACATTTTGTGGAAAAAATAGGTAATGTCAAGACATCAGATGGCAACTTGAATCTTGTAAGAAAAGTTTTCTAAGTACCTACAATAATCACAAACTTGATAAGTGTTGGAAAAATTGTGGAGAAAGGATTTGAGGTTAGTTTTACAAGGCATGGAGCATATGTGGAAGATCCCAAGCAAGGAATTAGAAGGATTTCCAAAGGATAAAAGACAAGGAGACTCTTCATCTTCGAAGTGCAGGAGAGCAACTTTAGCTATGGATCTCAAACACTCTCTGAATTGGAGGTATGGCATAAAAGGCTTGCTCATTGGTGAGATAACTTTGAAAGAAATCTTCAAGGATCAAAGTGTACTTGGATTACCCAACATCACAAAACAACATATGATATACAAGTGTGGAGCTTGTCAATTTGGCAAGGCAAATAGACAACCTTTCAATAGGAAAGCCTATATTCATCAGGAGCTATTGAATTTTGTTCACATAGATGTGTGGGGTCCAAGCAAAGAACCTTCTATCTCAGGCTCAAAATATTATGTATCTTTTATTGATGACTATAGCAGGTGGAAAATTTTGCACTTTATGAAGCATAAAGATGAAGTCTTCATTTGTTTCAAAAGGTATCTTGCAGTTGTAGAGAATCAAATAGGTAGATGTCTCAAGAGACTTAGATCAGATGGTGAAGGACATTGCATTTGACGCCTTCCTACAAGAAAGAGGTATCAAAAGAGAGGTAACAACCACATACACACCTAAACTCAATGGAGTAGCTGAAAGAAGGAACATAACTATAGTTGAAGCATCCAGATCTATGCCAAATGAAAAGATTCTACCTAATTACCTTTGGGTAGAGGCTGTATCAACAGCCACATACCTTGTAAATAGATTTCCATCAAAATCTTTAGATGGTATGACTCCCTATGAGGCATGGAATGAAGAAAGCCAAGTCTAGAGCATCACAAAATCTTGGGATGTCTAGCCTTTGCTCACATACCTTCTCAAGTAAGAGGGAAGCTGGATCCACAAACATAGAAGTGTGTTTTAATTGGTTATGATCAAAACCAAAAGGATACAGATTGTATAATCCCACTAACAAAGGCTTCTTAGTTAGTAGGGATGTATTCTTTGATGAAAATAAATCTTGGTTTGATGATGATAGGTAAGTGAAGCAGCCATATGATTTGGAACAAAATTTTCCATCTCTTCCAACAAAGGAACCAAGGAATCTTGAAGATAGTGACTCTAAAGATGACTTGACAAATTTAGAGAAATTGAAGCTATGAAAAAAAAAACAGAAAGCTAAGGTGCAAGACTTGGCTCAAGGCTTAGAAAGATCTCTTCAAAAAATCAAAAGGTCAATAAGAGAGAAGAAGAATCCAAAGAGATATGGATTTGATACGTCTTTGGTAACAAAGCACTCAATCTATATGGCTAAAGACTCCAACAATGAAGAACCAACATCTCATGAAGAAGATCAAAGCAAGGAGGAATGGAGAGAAGCAATGAATGAAGAAATGGAAGCTCTTATAGACAATGACACATGGGAACTTGTTCCTAGCATACCATCAATGAAGGGCTTTTCTACCCCTAATCTTTTGAAATTGATCTCAAACTTTACTCTGATTTAGACTGGAATTGATCAAGGGATCATAGGAAGAGTACATCAGGCTATTTGTCTTTCGTAGGTTCAAAATTAATTTCACGGTCTTCAAAGAAGGAACCAACTATTGCTCTATCATCCACTAAGGTAAATATAGAGGTTTGGCCCATGCAGCACAAGAAACAATGTGGTTAAAGTGTGTATAATCAAATTTAGGGTTACATACTTCAACTCCTCATATCTTTGGTGATAATACAAGCTCACTCCACTTAGTAGCTAATCCAATTTACCATGCTAGAACCAAGCATATTGAAGTCCATTATCTCTATGTAAGAGAAAAATTGATGAGCAACGGCATTCAATTGTCCTATGTATCTGAAGTATTTCGATGGCGATGCACCACAGCGTGCTCTCCATCTTGAGAGCTCCACGACGATATGCTCGGAGTAGAAAATAGAGCTCCTAAGGCCGCATGCAGTACTCCGCACAGAGGCTGTAGAATACACAGAAAACACAGTACATAGGGAGCACGAAGACAGACTTCTTAGGTCTTACAAATGCGGTCGAACTTATAGTCTGTGACTGACCCGGCCACTATATGTTTTATTAAAGAGCATATACAAAGAAGTGTCCGGTGGCCATTTGGCCTTTCACATGGACACTAACGGTAACAATCTCCCACTAAAGGCCAATATGGCTAGAGTAACTATGGGAGAATGATAAAGAATACCTGAGTGTAAGTATACAAACTATACCTCCCACCTGATGGGCATGTTACACAGTATACAAGTGACTGTGTAAGATCAAGAATCAAGTAACCCCCATCAAGTGACAACAGTGTCAAAAGCTATCCTGTGGTAGAGCTTTAGTCAAAGCATCTGCAGCATTATATCGAGTGTGAACCTTCTCAAGAATAATGCTCTCAGTGGCTAAGCAATCTCTAATGAAGTGATACCTCACCTCAATGTGCTTGGTCTTTGCATGATAGACCGGATTCTTAGCCAAAGCAATGGCACTTTGACTATCACTGAGCAAGCGAGGTACATGCTGAGGTAAACCCATATCACAAGCAAGACGAGAAAGCCACAATGCTTCCTTACATGCCTCACTTGCTGCAACATGCTCTGCTTCTGTGGTGGAAACAACTGTACATTCTTGAATACGAGATCTCCAAGAGATAGCACCTCCAGCAAAATGAAAAATGTACCTTGATGTAGACTTAGGATTGTCTACACAACCAGCATAGTCAGAATCTGTGTAACCAATTATGGATGCTTTCCCTCTACCTAAGCATATACACTTGTCCTTAGTGCCACTCAGATATCCCAAAATCATCTTGACCGCTTCCCAATGTTTCTTGCCAGGATTTGACATATATCTGCTCACAACTCCCACTGCAAATGCAATGTCTGGTCTCATAGCTACCATAGCATACATGAGACTACCAACAGCAGACTGATAGGGAATTTTGGTCATGAATTCCTTTTCCTCATCTGATTTGGGGCAGTGATCCTTGCTCAATTCCACATATGTGGGTAAAGGTGTACTCAATGCCTTTCCACCCTGCATATTGAACCGGTGAAGTACTTTGGATATGTACTCACTTTGAGACAAGTATATGCATCTTTTACTCCTATCACGAGTAATGCACATGCCAAGAATATGTATGGCATGCTCCCACTTGACATGATCCTCTGTCTGCATAGCCTCTTTGTAGCAAGAAGGCTCACCGGCATCTGTTAGCATAACAAAATCTAAACCTGGAACATATCTATCAGGTGGATGTGAGACACGTGCAGAACGTCTCAATGGTTGCTGAATAGGAACATGTGCAGACTGATCTGAACATCCCTATGTGCAGCATTTTTATGCATGCTAACCAGAGGACTAGTATCCTCAAACACCACTCTTCTCACTTCAACCTCCTTAACACTAGTTCTGTACTAGGACACGAGTGTCCTAGGACACTTAAGTGTCCTGCATTTACACCAAATTGATTGATTTTTCTTGATGATACCCTTGAGGCTTTGATGGAATACTCACTTGGATTTGGTAGCCCACATCATGTACTTTTAGAGAAAAATATAATGTTTAACAACTTACAACTTCACATGGGTTATTAAATGAAGAAGAAAATGGGAATTTTTAAAAACTCCACTTTTAGCATAACTGAAAAAAATAACACAATTCAAACATTTTGACAAATTGGATATGTTTTAGGAAATGGAGAGTTATTCATGGACTTTGGCAATGTAAAGCAAGTGTCTAGGGATCTCTGGAGAAGTTTGAAAACTTTTATAAGTGATAAACATAGACTCAAAACTTGTCTGCTCTAGAGTACTGCCATTTATTGCACCCTTTAAAGAATGGCTCACTATAATTTGTGTGTAAGTGAGATTGTAGAGAATTGGAAAGTTATCAATGGATAACCTTCATAGTGATTGAATGCATATTTTGATTCAAAGTTAGAAGGCCTCCGCCTTGAACTAGTAGCCATTGCATTTGGTGCTGACTTTCATGCTAAATTGGCAAAGCATATATTTCTATGTTCATGAAAAGAACATAGCTCCAAAAGTGGAATAAAACATTATGATGAAAACTAATAATTATTTAAATGCTATTCTAAGTATTAAACCTTCCAAAATATGCTTTCATGCCATGTTTCATTCTTAATCTCATTAAATAATATGTGATCCACAATGCTGATTGTGATAATAATGAAAAAAATTGGCATATATATTTCATTTGACAAAAAGAAGATGGCATCCATGATGGAAATAATGAAATGTTTTCAAATGATCCTTATCATTTTATGATATCAAAGATTATATCAAAGACTATTGAGTATTATTTTTAGTATGTGTTGATGTGTGCAAGGGATTGTGTGTTTATGCATATAACAACTATCAAAAAAATATTTTTACTAAATATGTTAAAACTATTGTTGGAAGCAGCCAGAGGCATAGAAGACGTGGAAGCATGTAACGACGGAGCAGGGAGCCAGTCGAATCTTTATTCAAATAATTATGTTTTCAAATACTTTCCAAAAAAACTCCAACGGTGATTTTTATCACTATTGTAACATATGTAACATAGAAAACCCCATTTTGTAATCCATAGCGAGTCCTCGAGCTTGAGGAGCTTAGGTAGAATGAGCTTGTCAATTTTCGTTATTTTTAGACACCGTTTACCCTTCCAAATAGCATATAGGACCTAATTTTTAACTATGCCGGTCACTAGATGTGAAACCGGTTAAAACTAGTCTAGAAACTATAAAAAGAGCTAGAGAGCTCATTTTTGGGTTAGCTTGTTTGAGTAGAGAGGAGCTTAGAGCTATTTTGAGCTTGTAAGAGTGTTCTTGAGTAATAGAGTTAATTTCTCACCTTCCATTGTGTCTTGCTTGTCTCTTCGTAGTGTGTGTGTATGCGTGTGTGCATTCCTATGCTTCTCGCCTTCACTCTCACTTCATCTCACATTCACGATCTTCATATCACTCCTATCTCTTCCGCAGATTGACATTAAGGAGGTGGAGCTTCTTAACGTGGTTCTCACCATTGTGCTAGAGCAACACCAAATTTGGCGCCGTTGCCGGGGATCGAGTCTAGGACGAATGTGTGATGGTAAGAGTATAGCAAGAAGTGGCGTTGGAAGGTAAAAATTTCAGTTTTTGCTGTTGTTTTTACTTAGTTTTTGTTGTTTTTCACCTCCCCCACACTCCATCTTCATCACCGCATCATCATCTTCATCTCCAAAAAAATCAGAAAATTCACCATATCCACCCATTCTCCTCATTTCCCCTCATTTGTGCATGCGAGAGAGTGAGAGAGACCTTTTGTGCTTGCATGTACTTTTGTTTTCTTGAGTTTTCTTGCAGGTACAGAGCTCCAGTGCATCAGGAAAGCTTGGAAAAGGTAAAATTTTCAGTTTCTGTCAGAAATTTCCGACTGTGTCAGACCATCGCGATGGTCTACAAAGTTCGGATTTTGAGGAAGGCGAGTTCACCACCGTGTAGGCGACCCCTGCGTGTATAGGAATCCATAGCTGCATCTCAAAAAATCACAGTTTGGTGGACCATCGCGACGGTATCAGACCATCGCGATTGTGTCACACCATCGCGATAGGCTCACGCCATCGCGACAGCTCGGCCGGACCATCGCGACGGTCTCACGCCATCGCGACGGTTCATTTGGACCATCGCGACGGTTCGCGGACCATCGCGACTGTTCGGTTGACCCCACACCATCGCGATTGGCTCACGCCCTCGCGCCGACGCTGCCACATGGCAAGCTAGACCATCGCGACAGTTCGCACCTCACGCCATCGCGACGACACCCTTACACCATCGCGACAACTCGAATTTTGGACCATCGCGATTGGCTCAAGCCATCGCGCCTGGACCATCGCGATTGGCTCAAGCCATCGCATATGTGACCATCGCGACGGTTCACTTTGGACCATCGTGATTATTCACGTTGACCGTTGACTGACGCCATCGCGATTGTCCGCCTGATCGAGCCATCGCGACGGTTCACACTTCACGCCATCGCGACGATTCACACTCACGCCATCGCGATTGCTCACTTTTGGACCATCGCGACCGTGCACTTCAGACCATCGCGATTGTTCACCTTCACGCCATCGCGACGGTCCCAGACCATCACGATTGTCTCACGCCATCGCGATTATGCACCCCCATCGCAAATTTTAGGGTTTCATTTTTTGGCCAATTTTGGGGCTATTTTTGGGAAATTTTTGGGTGATTAGACTCATAGGAGAGCCCTTAGCTCATATTTGGAGAAAAACCTGTTTGTCAATTTTTACCCCCCAGGGCCTGAACGGTCATAACTTTTTCATCCGAAGTCCGTTTTTTAAGCTTAATAGCTCATTAGAAAGCTCTTTACGAGTACTACATGACCTCAACTGTTTTTTTCTTAAAGAATACGTCTATTTTTAGATAAGCTATTTTGAGGATTGACCTAGTTTGGGACTAGAAAGCCAGGGGGCAAGCATTAAAAAGTTGGGCAAAAGGGAAGGGACTTAAAGGGTGTATATACTCAAGTGCTTGATCATCCAACAGTGAATTGGTCTAATATTGGATTTTTCTAGGTCTAGCAAGGGCAATCAAAGGCAACCAAGGCAAGGCAGTGAAGGGCTTAACGCTTGGGAAGCGCGACTTCTTGGGCATCAGAGCAACCAGAAAAGCTGACTCGAGGTTGGAAGATTACTCAACCCCCTCAGTCAATTCTTAGCTTAGGATAAATGGTAGTATTGTGGATTAAAGACGATAGGAACGCCTCAAGTTCAAGAGATTAAATTTATCAAGTTCAAGACTAAAGTAAAGGTGTGTGACACGAAAACCTAAAGGAAAGAACATAAGTCTGACGGAACGAGAACTCAAAGTACCACGGAAAGTCGAATTCCTGACGCATACATTAAGACAAGAATTTAAAGAAATCTAAAAAGAATCAAGAAAGTAATTACAAAGAATCATTGACGATCTGAGCATGTACTGAGTGTGCAAGGAAGAAAATTAATGAACCTTAGATCGGGCAAACATATAGGTAAGTAAGACCGACGAAGCCTTAGATCATCAGAGGCAAGTGTAAGAACTACTGCACGATCGTGGGCTCAACAATTGAACACTAGTTATCCCTACGAGAGCTCAGATACTAGCGATTCAGAAATGGCATTTAGCACAGATAGACCAGAAGGAGGGTCGAATGTAGCCTATTTAGAAAGACCAGAAGGACCCTATAGAACGCAACTAGAGTTTCTCCGAACCAACCGATTAGGTGCTCGCATCTATGAAGATGGTTTGCGAAGGCAAGTGGTGCAAATGCACAACCCTGATCAACCCATTGGATTGGAACATCCAGTGGTGAAATTTGAGATAGACGCGTACATAGACAAGGAAGGAACGACGTACATCTTAAGTACGCAGCCAAACAATACCAACGAGTTTGGCGTGATTCAGCCAGAGACGGAAACTAAATCTCAAGGAAAAGAACCATTAGAAGAGCCTAGAACACCTAGAGGGAAATCTGTACTGACACGAGTACTAATCCCAGAATGGATCCCTCAGGACAACAGAAGCATAGAGTTGTTTGTAAATAAAGAAACCGATGAAGCCTTTTGGAGATACAAGACAGAACTACTTAGTGAGGTAGTATCATCACGATATACGAGTTCAAGGACCCGGATACACCTGGAAAGGTTGTATACCTGGATGAGACTTCAGAAAGAGTCTTTGTGGTGCCTGACCACGCTAAAAACACATACACATGGAGAGGTGAATTGGTATTCCCTCCATCTAGAACGAATATGAACACAAGTCAACAAGGGGCAGGAACATCCTCAGCCCATGGAAATCAAAGAGAGAAAAATAAAGAAAGACCCGAAGTAAACTTCACTCATCCCGTAGGGAGAGATAGAACAACCACGGACACTAATAGAGCGGATAGACAAAGAGATCACGGAATACCAGGTGGTAGAGATGATTTTCCTCTACCTAGACCACGTGAACACGCAAGAATATTGAGACCCACTCAGTTAGTGAAATCCATGAAAAATTACTTTGATGGGACAGGAGATCCCTATGACCATGTTGCAGAATTCAAGCAAGTACTAAGAGCCGAACAAGTTGAAGACATGTTCACGCAATACAATGCATTTGGACTAACGTTATAGAACACCACTTTAACTTGGTTCCAACCATTGCAACAAAGGCAATTTAGAGACATCCAACACTTTTTAGAGTCATTCATCACTGAATTCTCTAAAAGTGGGATTAGACATGACACGTCTTCGTTGATTCATAGCTTCAAACAGACCCCTCAGGAAACAGTAAGACTCGCAGGACGTAGGTTTAGACAATATGTTGAAAGATGTCCAATGCAAGAGCTACCCTCACAAGCCAAGCAAGTGTCATTGTTCCTAGATGGCTTGTTGAGCTCTAAACTACGCTCCTATGTGTACCTAAAAGAACCCCGAACGCTAGAGCAATGTGTAAGAATTTGTATAGACATTGAGGACAACTTAGGAGACGAGTTGGAACTCTCACAGGTCCACAAGGACTCAGACTGTTCATCTCTAGCATCCACAAAATTGTCTAACTCGATAGAAGACCTAGCAAAAAAAGTGGCCAGAAACTAGGAGTTTCTAGCAAACCTAGGGTACTAACAAACAAGCATTGTTACACTTGTGGTGGAAATCATTTGGCAAATGTGTGCCCCAATGCACCACAAACACAAGTCAACCCTAGTGGCCAATACTGCACAATTGAGAGAAGATACACGAATCATACGGCTCAGGACTGCCCATACAACAAACAGACCGTGAGACAGAACTACCCGCAAGCATACACACAGCCAGGTAGGTATCAAGGCCAATACAATGCTCAACCTTATTACTATAGGCCTCCTCAGAACCACCCTTATCAGGCTCATCAGAGACCTCAACCTGTCTTAGCTCAGCAGCCACCCCCACCAGCAAATGTCATCTCAGTGAAATACGCTGCTGCAGAAGAGAACCTATTAAGTAGGGCTTTAGTGCCTTCTTCACCTTTGATCACAGAGAGTGACCCGAACTCAAACAATTTTGACTCTACACATGTAGATAGTCCACCCGCATATTACACGGAGTCACCAGAACACGTGGAGACATATCATTACGATAGCCCACCAGTGGAACCTAGTTGGGAGCCAGACTATGCTAATGTGATGTACACAAATCCTAATCCGCGGCCCCAAATTGAGACAACAGAGACCACAGGGCCCTAGAGGACCATGCTTTAGGTGCCAAGGAGATTGTCCACACCCCCCGATATCAGGACAATCACAGTAATATAACATCCAAGGCTTTTGTGTCGATTGTGGCAAAGAGCACATCATAAAAGATTGTCCTAAGAACCCAGTTAACGCTTCAAGCGTGACACCGATCAACGTGATAGGTATTGTAAACAACACAGATGGATCCAACCCTACTTACGTGCCTATCCAAGCTATAACAAGAGCCCAGGCCCTCTTACAGAACCAACAGCTTAATCAGGAGAAAGTAGCCGGAAGTAGTGAAGTTGTAGAATCTAGCAGTAAAAAGACGAAATCTTGGAAAGATTCTAGAGAAAGAATTAAGAGAAAGTGGAGTAAAAAGATAACTGAGTTGGAAGGAAGTTTGAAGGAATCTAGAGCCAAAATCCTAGAATTGACTTCACAGGAATTGAATCAAGAGAATCCAGCTCAGAAATCAGGATCAGTTAGCGGAACCCATACCAGAAAATCTAGACATGAATGTTTCGTGCATATCAGGCTAGATTAAAAGAGGGACCTCAGGTAGCTGAAATGAGCAAAAACTACCCAAGAGCTGATCTAGAAATTGAGAGAACTAAACTTTGCATGAAGATGGTAGAGTTAGCACAAGCTTTGTTCGAAGCCTCTAGATATCTTAATTCGAATAACATGGCAAAACCGGAATTACACTTTCAAGGACTAATGGAGAGGATAGAATACTTGATAGAGAGCAAAGAGAAAAAGGATCAGCACAGGAACCCTATTGTCCCAGAGACGCAGGAAAATAATGCACCATCCCTGTCTCAAGTGCCCAATACAGAAAGTCAAGACAATTTGTCTTCCATCCATAGGTACTCACATGAATTTTTGAGGGAAATCCAAGAAGAGAAATGGAGAAAAGAACAAGGAACTCATCCTCCTATTCAAGAAATAGATGAATTGCAGGAGCAATTTCCCCAAGACATTCCCTCTATTTATGATGATGTAGAGGAAGAGCAACTGAGCGAACACACAGCTTTTGAATCTAATTCTTTACAAGAATTACCTCAGTTCACAGGACCTTGGGAAGCAAAGTCTATTAATATGAGAGCACCCACGATAATAGTGAGGAATGAAGAATCAGTAATCCCTAGAAACACTGAAGTGATCAAGAATACTAAAGTACAATGTAATCTCACTCTAGAGGAATTGTTAAAGGTAAAACCAGAATTATGGAAACACGTAGCAAATCAATTCCCCGAGCTTGCTACTACTCCCTCACAAATAAGATCACAAAATAAGGTACCAGAGATACTCGTAGAAAAGATTGGAGATGTAAGCGAAGGAGAGGAAGGTAACACTTATCTTCCGATAACCCATCAGGGCTACACCACGAAAGCCATCTTAGATTCAGGAGCCGGAGTAGCCATAGCTACCATCGCTTTATGGAAACGTTGGGGTAAGCCAGCACTCAGACCTACCAGGATGAAGCTACAAATGGCTGACGGACACATAGAAAAACCCTTAGGCTTACTAGAAGGAATATCTCTCACCACTTGTGGTGTAGAATTTGAGCATACTTTTGCCATTTGTGATTTTAGTAAAAATCACGCTTACGAGATGATATTGGGATGACCATTCATGCGTCAGTTGCAAATTGTACAAGATTGGGGAACTAATTCTTTGTACTTGCAACATTTAGGAGTGACTACCAAAGTCAATCTTAAAGACTATTCACATCGAGATGTACCCCCAATACAATGGAATACCATCCATAAGACTCAGGTGGAGACGGAATCCGTGCACTCATTAGAATCAGATCCTTCTTGGTTGCATGAGGATACTCATTTATGGATGTGTAAAGTAGCCAAACAAGAAGAAGAACGGTTAGAAGCCAGGACCTTAGGTGCAGAACAACATCCACGAACCCTTCAAGACCCAGCCTACGCACCTGTAGTATTCCCTGACGAAGAGTTTGAACCCCATGGTTGGGCAGAAATCCTAGCAACCATGGATGTAGCCATCAATGAAGAACAATGGACACCCCACTGTGACGAGGATGGCTATGACATATCAGTTTTCACGATAGAGCCAATTATGTGCGATTCAATTTTAGAAGAATGTGAACCTAACACTGATGCATTTGAGGATGCAAGCGATTTCGATTTAGAATCAATTATTATGGACCCACCCTTTGCATCAGAGGAAGAATATTTCTACAAAGTAGAGACTCACCCTCAGAGACACGAAGAAATTACGAATGAGGTGAGGTTAGCCACAGAAGTGACTACTAAGAGTGAAGGCAAGAAAAGAAAGAAGAAAGAAACCATGTCAGAAAAAGAAGAATCTTTGTTTGAAGTACCCGAGAATTTCAAGAAATATGAAATCGAAGATAGAAGAATCATGGTACGAATGCCTAATAGAAAGGCGAATGACGGACAAGTATATGATAACCGAGAGAAAACCAAGAAAATAATAGTAGCCATAGAAGGAGAAGAAGAAAAATGTGCATACATAGGGCATGATTTGACGAAGGAAGAAGAAGAAGAACTAGTTGCCCTATTGCGGGAATATAGAGATGTTTTTGCTTGGAGTTACAAAGATTTGAAAGGAGTAGATCCAGACATATGTTCTCATAGAATCCCTATGACTCCAGATGCAAAACCTACGAAACAGAAACCGTACACGTACAATGATAACTATGCTGCGAAGATTAAAGAGGAGATAGATCGCTTGATAGAAGCAGGATTCATCTATGAGATTGAGCATACCGAATGGGTATCCCCCATTGTGGTTGTGCCCAAGAAGAATGGAAAATTGTGTGTGTGTATTAACCTTAAAAAAGTTAATGCCGCCACGATTAGAGACAGTTATCCTCTTCCTATCACGGAACACTTATTGGAAAGAGTTGCGGGCAAGGAAGTTTACAGCTTCCTTGACGGTTTTTCAAGCTATAATCAAGTAGCCATTGCTCCAGAGGACCAACACAAGACGGCTTTTGCCACTGAATGGGGCATATTTGCATTTCGTGTGATGCCATTTGGCTTAACAAATGCACCCGCCACTTTCCAGCGACTCATGTGTCATGTTTTCAAGGAATTCTTACGCAAGAGTTTGGAAGTTTATGTCGATGACTTATGTGCACATTCAAATGTAAGACAGACACATATCCCAGAGTTAAGACAAATATTTGACAAATGTCAAAAATATCAGGTTTGTTTGAACCCAGAAAAGTGTGTTTTCATGGTCAGACAAGGCAAAATTCTAGGACACATTGTGTCAAAAAATGGAATCTCCACGGATGAGGAAAAAGTGAAAGTAGTTGCAGAATTACCTAGACCAACTAATGTGAAAGAGGTACATGCATTTATGGGCCATTGCGGTTATTATAGGAGATTCATACACATGTATGCAATCATAGCCAAGCCTTTGTACTCTCTTTTAACCAACTTTGAATGGACAGGTGAATGTGAAAATTCATTCAATGAACTTAAACAACGCTTGTGCTCAGCACCTATATTGACAACCCCAGATTGGAGTAAGCCATTCCATGTACATGTGGATGCATCCAACTATGCCATAGGATGTGTGTTAGCACAACCCACGAATGAAGGTAATATGGATCTCCCCATAGCTTACACGAGCAGACAATTGAACGCAGCAGAAAGAAATTACACCACGACGGAACGAGAAGGATTAGGGATGATCTACGCGGTAAAGAAGTTCAGACATTATTTGTTGGCAAACAAGTTCAAGTTCTTTACAGATCATCAAGCCCTATTGTACCTAGTCAGCAAACCATGTAACACAGGATGACTAATACGTTGGTTTCTATTACTCATGGAGTATGATTTTGAAGTAGTAGTCAGGAAAGGAAAGACACATCTTAGAGCTGACCACCTTTCAAGATTAACCTCAGGAGAAGCTCCTCAAGGAATAGCGGATGAATTACCAGATGCATACTTGTTTAACCTTGAGATAGCACCAGAATGGGCTAAGCCTATAGTCCCTATTCCGACATACGGACCCAAAAATCCTAGGATAAAGATCAAAGAAGGAGAGATTACCAAATCTCAGAGATATCAAATCATAGCAGGAAGCATATACAAACAGGATAATCAAAAGATTCTTGCTTGTTGTGTAGATGAATCAGAACATGCAAATTGGTTGCACTTAGCACACATAGGTGCATTAAAGCAACATCATTCAAAACATCGAACATTACAGACTCTGCATAGACTAGGAGTATATTGGCCTTCGATGGAAGCAGATGTCTACAGGTTGTGTAAGGAATGCAATGTTTGTTGTGAAAGACCACCAGTAGAACATGCTACGTTATACCACGTGTCTCTCACACCAGACTGGAGTGAACCTTTAGTGACATACTTGAGGACGAACACATTCCCTCAAGGAATGACCTTAGCTCGACAACACAGTCTGGAGCAGGAAGCTCAAGACTATTCACTTATTGGCGATAATCTATACAAAAGAGGACGAGATGGATATCTAAGACAATGTGTTCATGCAAGCGATTATCTGAGCATACTAGAGACTGCACACCAAGGTGTTGCAGGAGGTCATTTTGGACCTGAAAGGGTAATCAAAGCCATCCTCTTTGCAGGTTTATGGTGGCCCACTCTTCACATGGATGCTCATACCTATGTTAAGAGATGTGATGTGTGCCAAAGAACTCAATTTCCTACTCGCAGAGATGAAATGCCATTGAAACCCATGATGGGCGGACGTGCATTTTCTAAGTGGGGCATAGACTTTGTAGGACCCATTAACCCCCCTGCAAAAGGTACACATGCGGAATACATTATTGTTGCGACAGATTATCTAACCAAATGGGTAGAGGCAAAAGCCACGAAAAAGAATGATGCACACACGACTGCAAAATTCTTATTTGAAAATGTCTTTACAAGATATGGATTGCCTATAGAGTTAGTCAGCGATCGCGGAACTCACTTTCTAAACCAAGTCATTGAATATTTGTTACAGGATTTTATGGTGATTCACAAGAAATCCGCACCATATCATCCTCAGGCCAATGGTCAGGCTGAAAGCACCAATAAGATACTTTGTAACGTACTGACGAAACTCGTGAACAACAAACGTTCAGATTGGGACAAACAGTTACACCATGCTGTTTGGGCATATTGAGTGGCCTACAAGACTGTACTCAATGCAACTCCCTTTCAGATGGTTTTTGGTTAGAATGCTGTGCTTCCTTTGGACTTCTTGATACCGACCCTTAAGGTTGCACAAGAACATCAGTGGACCGGCCATGAATTATCAGCAAGAATAATGGACTTGGAACGATTAGGAGAAACCAGGCTAAAGGCAGCAGCAGGCATATATGCAGCAAAGAAGCGACAGAAAGCATATTTTGATGTGCATGTGAAAGATAAGGGCTTAAAAGAAGGAGATTTGGTTCTAGTATATACGCTGAAACAGCACGCACGTAAGTTAGAAAAGTGAGGTTATGGACCTATGATCATTAACAGACTCTCGACAAGTGGAGCAGTACGCACGACAACTCTTGCCAAGAGCTCAGGGCTTTAATTGATTCAGGTGCTGCGACTAGTGCGATTAGATGGTCCCACTATAAGGATTCAAGAGCAGAAATGCGGCCAATTGAGGCATACCTCATAGGGCTAGGAGGCATGGAAACCCCTTGCATGGGTGAGGTGGACCTTCCTATCCTCATTAAGGATGTGACCATGACAGCGAAGCTACTAGTGTGCCATGATGACGACCTGATAGAACCCCTAATCCTTGGCCAAGATTGGCTATACGATCACTCAGTGGACCTGAATCTTAGACAAGGCTCCTTATAGATTGGAACCTTAGAACAGAAGCGAGTGATACCGCTTGACTTCCCTAACGGCATTCCGAATGAGGTTTGTAACCCTAGACCCTATGAAAAACATGCGATGGAAGACCGGAAGATCTTTGGTCAGATCGATCACGTTACCTCTACACCAACCCACTCGGGCTTGGCTATGGACAGTTGTCAATCAGAAGGACGACAGGAGATCTTCCCTAGGGCTTCCTGCAAACTAGAAGGGGTAGCTACCCAACCGCTAGGGCAGATGGACACAATCAGCGGTCAGGTGGGTTACATCAGCGGCCAAATGAGCACAATACCCTGCGGTGCTCATCCTTCCAAACTTGCTGCGGACTGGCCTAGATTAAAGATAAATAACGAATCACTTCCTAATGGGCAGGTCACGCAAGTGTTGGATCTCCCTTCTTTTCCAAAGCAGAGCGTCCACTGGACCTCTCAAACCCAACCACAAAGGAGTCAACCACAACAGAGGAACCTAGACCGATGACACCATCAGACAAGGCAAAGAAAGCAGCAGTATCAGCATCACAGAACAAGTGGCACGAGACAAATATGGGTGCCAAAAGGACAACAACCACAGGGTATTGGCAACACTGCAGACGAGAACAGGACAAAGTTCCAAGAAAAGCAGAGTCAGCATCCAAAGTCCCCTCGATCTTCTTCTACAAGTACAAATACTCGACAGATTTGGATCGCCAAGAAATACTTTATCCATAGACCCACACCCACGCAAATTTGGGTACCCAAACCATGTATCATAGCTCAACCCTCAAGCCATGTAATATATACCCCTCAAAAATCTTTCCATCCTTCAATACCACCAAACCCGATACCGCTTTTTGTCCCTCAGCAGAAACACACCACCCACTCAAAGACTCTTAGGAAATGGATACCGAAACGTATCCCGACGTCTTCTTGTACCCCCTTATCTAACCATTCTCCCACCCCGTTTAAACTCCACCCTTGTAATAATTCACCCTCAACCAAACCTTGTATAAATTCATACACCAAAACCCCACATCATGCATAATAAAAGATCATCAAGAAATGTATGCATAATCTGACCATGTAGGCGTCTAGAGACCTGCATTAGTTTTGCAAATAATCATTCCATTAACCACCTCACGACACTTGGCTACACGGGTTACACATCGGTTATGGAAAGGGATTGCGGTCTCACCTTAATGGGATCATAATTAATTTGCATACTAATGTGCTAATCTTTTGTAGCAGATCTTTTCCATTTGCTCGTCAGTCATCATGCAAACCGAAGCAGGACCATCGGAAGCTGGCCCAAGCACACCAATGGCCAATATTGGAGAATTACTAGCGGAATCTTATCCGACGATGCAACCTCCAGAGTTTCAAGGTTTTCCAGGACCCATGCCAATAGACGATCTGTACTGGACCTCAAACAGTTGATCTAGCTAGCTGGATAATTGATCAGCTCTATTTGGCACAACATAGGTGGGAGCGAAAGAAGGTCATCAATGGATGTTGTGCACTTACAAGGATTATATATATGTGTCTGGCATATGATTTACCCATAGAGCATGCCATGACGAGTGAGGAATTGAAAGCATTCAAAGGGGCCACTAAGAAGGCTAGAAAGTCTAGCAAAGGCAGAGCCGGAAAACGCATGAGAGGAACCATACCCTGCCTTCAGGTGCCAGAATCACCCTCACCACAACCATCTCCAGAGCAGTCACCGACCGCAGCCACTCCCACGGTACCACCAATTTATATCCGGTTATCAAGACCAGTTACGCCGGAGGGCACCACCAGTACTGTTGCACCCCAAGCAGCCACAACCACAGAACCTATCACCACGGCAGCTGAACTTCCCACCACTATTGGTGCGGAAGCATTCTCTTTTCCAATACCACATTTAGAAGCAGAACAAGCAGAGCCACTGAACACAACGTTCGATTTTGAGATGCCCGATGCATTCTCCAATGAGTTTCAATTTTCAGAAGGACAACTGTTCTCTCAAGAATTTGAAAGGCCTAGCTACCCTACCACACCCAGGGATCATCCACAAGGACAGATCGTGTCTAGCTCTGATGACGAAAGAACAGCAACCGATGACGACGATGGCGATGACGAAGCCAGCCAGGGCACTATCGAATCTCAAGAGCATGACCAGACAGATGGCCAAGGCCAACAAACAGACACACATGGTGATACAAGTACCCATGAAGATGAAACTTGTGAAGCAGCAGCTTACACACTAGCTATTAAGAAGCTATATAGGACTATGGAAAAAGTTTGGGCACGCAAAAAGCTGACTGAGGAAGAGAGTCAAGCCATAATAGAACAGGAACTTGTCACAGGCGGATTCGAAGACGCATACATCAAAGGATTCAGAGAGTTAGTCAAATCAGTAGGCTCCAACGAAGCCCTCAGGTACTTGCAAAGAAAGCCACTACCACAGTTTGACCCCCGCCGAGTCCGACTACTTTCAAAGCCCGGCGAATACATTCGTGTACCAACAGAAGCACAGTCTTCAGAACAAGCTAGGGAGGCACGCCTCGTCCCCGAAAGTTCGTTGGCAGCAGAAACCATCCTTGTAGATTCCCCACCCCGCGCTACAATTGTACATACCTCAGTAGTCACTGAAGTACCGACCACCCCAACCGCTCCTCCATCTCCGCCCGTCCATCCAGCCTCCCCTATCCACCCTCCTTCCCCCCGATTAACATCTTCTATCGCTGGTAACGTAGCAAAAATCGTCTTTACGACCACTAACCCCACAATTCCCGCACCCATTAGACCTAGTCTACCCCCTCACACATCCACCTTTCCATTCAACCCATTCCTCCATCCAGCTTTTCCATCCTTCCCCGCAACTCCAAGACCCCTTTTTCCATTCCCACCGCCCTTAACCTTCTCCCCCGTCTCACCTCCCCGACCCACTGTAACCCCTCTTTCCACCCAGCTACACCAACCCGTCCCCCTGTAGATTACTCCTCAACCTTTGTAAATCCCGTATTCACACCAGCACAAGCACCCACAGTCACACCCATATTCACGGTCACCGCACTGGACACGTCCAATGACATGGACATCTCACCACCCACTGCACCATCACTCAATTCACTCACAGCACAAACATATTTAGGCACCTCACAATTTTCTACAATCACCACAGCATCCACCTTCCCACCCCCATTCCCCGTTCCCTTTGCATCGACACCCACTGCATCTTCATTTAGCACCCCCTTAATACTATCACCCACTGTAGATAATGCATTTGGACAGATGTTCATATGTATGACGCAAGTAAGAGATGAGTTCACATCTCTTGGCGATAATTACCAGCAGCTGCAGAGGACAACCACTGACTTACAGTCGCAGCTTAATTTATTGTCTATTGAGAATGCCTCACTGAACAGCCGCTACCAAGAGTTACGAGAGGCATATCACAAATTAGAAGTAGAAAGCGAAGATAAAGCTAAAGAAGCCACTGCTAACTTGGATAACTTATTAAGAGCCCAGACAGTCCGCAATGCAACGCTAACACGAAACATGGGCTTACTAAGGAGACATCTCGCAGCAGCGAAAGAAGAAAACCAGCGCTTACAGGACTAGAATCAAGAAAACTTAGAAGCAGCCCTAGACCATCCAGACCAACCACTTAGTCCTAGCCAGTTCAAAGCCATTCCCTCAGACTCGATGAGGATGCTGCTAGAAGATCATATAAGATTGCTAGATGAATACGACCGCATGAATGAGGAGTTACAGAAACTCAAAGAAGATCACAAATTACTCCAGTTACGAGCACCGGCACACCAAGACATACCTGCACCTGTGGACCCCTCTCCTGACATCTTAGAGGAACTCAACGCATTACGGGCCCAGGTATCACACCTTGAATCAAGGATTGCAGTATATGAAGCACCACCAAGGCCAGAGTCCCCACCTGAGCTTCCAGTTGAGGAAGAAACTGTCACCATCCCGGTGGAGGAAACGTTTGAAGAGGCGTACGAGCCACAACCCATCCCAGGCGGACGCATCACGGCCGAAGGCCAGATGACTTACAAACTCCCAACCCCCGCGTGGATGAAGACAATTGAGGAACTTGGAACAACGCACTCAGCTAGAGTAGAGGCACAATTACATGCCATGGCAATGATAGAAGAAAGAATTTTACAATCTCCATTCTTTGCTCACCTGGCCCCACGACGATACATATCTGGGCATGAGCTATAGTATAAACCATATTTTATGTTAATGGCCGAATACCAGTTAGCCATTGAGAAAGAAACAGGTAAGAAACCATCGCATGCGACTCAATTCGAGGAGGACGATTTGCCACTAGATGTGCAGCAAGGAGAGATCTATCAACCAGAGTGGCGGAAAGATTTACTACAGAAGTATCCAGAAATGATGAGTACATGGGTAAAGGCACCTTTGCATTTGAAGTACAATCCATGTTGGGGACCAGTACCACGACGCCGCTCCTGGACTGCCTTTGCTATTAAGGTACAAAACAATAAGCAGTGCCAAGACTGGTTGAATTACCCCTATTTTAAGCCACCCATTGAGTTACCAACTGTAGGCTACATGATGGCTACAATTCGCCACTGGCTCCCTAGACTAAAGCATATGGACGATATAGCGGCGCATATGACTGTCAAAATCTTTGACATGATGCAAATGATTTTTAAAGTCTTCTGACGCGTCAAGGCACCTCATGTAAACACCCCGGGCTTTGAGCATGGCAATTTCGATCTGGTATATGATATGAGTACAACGCCATCGCTACGGGTGTGTTATGCCTGGCATTGTAGAATAAAGTACCTACCGGCGTGCTACAAGCAGACATTCGAAGAGATGTTCACAACCGGCTTCTGGGAATACCATTCAGAGGTATTCATAAGCAGGCCTACACATTTATTACACTTATTTGCCTGTGAACGAATGGTCTATTCCACACACTATCAGCTCCCGCCACCGGAAGAACCGCAACCAATCGACTGGGAGAAACTCGAGGCAGATCTGGCCCGAGGCATTCGTATCTCCGAGCACACCCTCGCTCAAGACCTCCTACAGAACTATATCCGGCAGACCTCACAACAAGGTTCTATCAGGGACGACAGAAGCGAGAGGGAGGGGGGTGTTGGAAGCAGCCAGAGGCATAGAAGACGCAGAAGCATGTAACGACGGAGCAGGGAGCCAGTCGAATCTTTTTTCAAATAATTATGTTTTCAAATACTTTCCAAAAAAACTCCAATAATGATTTTTATCACTATCGTAACATATATAACATAGAAAACCCCATTTTGTAATCCATAGCTCCATTTTGTGCAAGCCGAGGAGTCCTCGAGCTTGAGGAGCTTAGGTAGAATGAGCTTGTCAATTTTTGTTATTTTTAGACACCGTTTACCCTTCCAAATAGCATATAGGACCTAATTTTTAACTATGCCGATCACTAGATGTGAAACCGGTCAAAACTAGTCTAGAAACTATAAAAAGAGCTAGAGAGCTCATTTTTGGGTTAGCTTGTTTGAGTAGAGAGGAGCTTAGAGCTATTTTGAGCTTGTAAGAGTGTTCTTGAGTAATAGAGTTAATTTCTCACCTTCCATTGTGTCTTGCTTGTCTCTTCGTAGTGTGTGTGTATGCGTGTGTGCATTCCTATGCTTCTCACCTTCACTCTCACTTCATCTCACATTCACGATCTTCATATCACTCCTATCTCTTCCGCGGATTGACATTAAGGAGGTGGAGCTTCTTAACGTGGTTCTCACCATTGTGCTAGAGCAACAACTATATATTCTTTTGATCCTATTGTTTCTTGGTAGGAACTAGTTTATTTTCTTGCATATCAAGCTAAATTTTTGTAATTTGGCATTATTTCAATCAGATGTTAATATTTGTATGTGGATATATTGGTTTGTGTCCACACATATATCTACTTTGTTTGGTATACATAGATCTGAAAAACTTGGTTGATTTTCACAAGTTGGTAGTTCCCTTATGTGTACACCTTTTTTGATGTCTTATTTTCTTGCTTCATGTGAAGAAACTGGATCTCTTCCATAACTGTACATGCTTTCTTATGTGTCCACAAACTATTCATGATTGTATCTGTAGAATTTGGTTGATGTCCACACAACACAAGATTCTTGGTTGTGTCCAAAGGCATGAAAATTTTGATGGATTTTAATAAATTATTTAGCCTCATATATATAATCTTTGGTTTGCTATGTCACACATTTTCTACTTGGTAACTTGAATGTGTACGCCTTGGATGATGTCCATAAATTCTTTCGAGTTATATATGTACGATTAAGTTTTTTTGTTTTTGGTGACTAGAGGCATAGCAGTTGATTTTATATGTGTATACCTTGGTTGTTTTCTTCATACCTTGTTTGCTTGTTGGCATATTTGTACACCTCTGTGGATTCCCATAAGTTTGTTTGAACTATGTTTAGAACTAGTTGTTGTTTTCGGTGTACAAAGTTAAAATAATTGATTTTATTTGAATTGAAATGATTTTTCTAAGTGAGTTTGAGGTTCATACTATGTGATCTATGTTTCTAGGAATTTATGTGTGTAATTTTTTCTTTCATATGATGAATTTTTTTCTTTTGATAAAAATACATTTGATTAAGAATTTCCATCATGTCCAGTACCATAGCATCTTGAGAGGCTATTTACATGAGCACAAAACATGGCTTATTGTGTTTTATAATTTTGCATAAACCTTTGAGTTACATTTAATATGTGTGTTAAAGGATTCTCTCAAATCTTTGTAGAAGGCATGTGATTTTTTGGAAAATTGTCGAAAGGGACACTTAAGTGTCCTGTTTTGGTACCAAACTAGTGTTAATGGGCTGTTTATGCATGTTAGACTCATTAAAAATGACATCAGTACTTCTGATCACTGGCCGTGTTTTTGGATCCCATAAGCAATATCCAAATTGTCCTTCTCGACCATATCCAAGAAAAATGCATTTCTTTGACTTATGGTCCAACTTTTGTCTAAGATTCTTGGGTATATGAACATATGCTTCACACCCAAAAACTCGAAGATGATCATAATATGGTGGTTTCCCTGTCCATAACTCTTGTGCCACTTTCAAACCTTTGGCAGTACTAGGTAAAAGGTTGATCACATGAACTGCAATCAATACTGCTTTTGCCCAAAAACCTTGTGAGAGGTTTGCATGATGCAACATAGAGACTACTCTATCTTGAATAGTTCTATTCATCCTCTCAACTACACCATTCTGTACTGGGGTATAAGGAGCTGTAAACTCTCTACGAATCCCTCTAGGCTGACAGAAAAGGTTGAATTCATGTGAGGTATACTCACCCCCATTATTTGAACGTAAAGCCTTAAGCTTAGTTCCTTTTTGAGTCTCAACTGAAGCAAGCCATTTTCTGAAAGTAGGGAATACATCATCCTTTGATTTGATAGGATACACCCAGACTTTTCTAGTAGCATCATCTATGAAAGTGACAAAGTAAAGAGAACCACCTAAGGACCTAGTGGGCATAGGACCACACACATCTGTATGAACGAGAACTAAAGGCTGAATTGAAGAGTCAATGTGCATTCTATGCACATTTCTGGTTCGCTTTCCATATTGACAATGCTCACAAAATGAAAAATCAGAGAAAGATAACACAGGTAAGTAGCCAGAACAAGAAAGATTTTCCATTCCACTATGAGATATATGGCCCAAACGACCATGCCAAATACAAGCCATAGGCTGTTCAGTAACAGCTAACAAGTGTTCTTTCTGTGATACAAATAAAGGATAAAGTGAGCCAACTTTGCTTCCTTTTGCAATAACCATATTGCCCTTTGATATACGAAAGGACGGAGCATAGAAGAACACCTTGTAACCAAGGTCATCAAGTTGACCAACTGACATCAAACTGCGTGATAACTGAGGTACATGGCGTACATTATGCATAGTAAATTTTGAACCATCAATAAATTGCACAACCACATCTCCACTCCCCACAACATCACACTGGTAAGAGTCACCAAGTCTCACGGTACCAAGAGACTTTGCTGCATAATTAGAGAGCCATTCTCTATGTGGTGTCACATGGAAAGAAGCACCAGAATCTAGCAACCAGGTGTGGGAAAGAGAATCAGCCATAAGTGCCTCAGATGGCACAGTACTATCAAGTGTCAACACATCAGCATCATCAGAAATAGCATTAATTTCTTCAATCTTCATAGTCGAAGTAGATGGTGCAGGTAACTATTTAACATGCCCATCAACATTCTGTCCTTTACCTTTAGCATTCTTTAATGCATAACAGTCTTTCTTCATGTGTCCTTTCTTATGACAATAATGGCATTCGATATCCCTCTTCCTTGATTTACTTCTACTCTTATTCCATTGACCATCCTTTTCCTTGTTCTTGCTCCTGCCATGTTGCTGATTCTCTCCTTGGTAAGAATCACGAACATTATATGCATCTCCACTCTGAGTGTCAACCATAGATTTTCTACGAATCTCCTCACTCAAGAGTGCTCCACATATGTCATCATAGACGAGTTTACCACCAGGCGCACTATTGCTAATAGATGTGCAAAATGTATCCCATGATGATGGCAGGGTGCATAACAGCAATACTGCTTTCATTTCATTATCCATATCCATTTTCTGAGCTTGTAACTGGGAGAATATAGCATCAAAATCATTTAGATGAGCAGCAACACTATCGGTGTCCTTCATACGAAGGCCATATAATTTTCTCATCAGATACACTTTATTTGATGTCGTCTCTTTTTCATATGTATTGCATAACTTCTTCCAAAGCTGCTCTGCACTTTCATAGTCTAATACTATAAACTAAACATTACCTGCCAAGTGCAAGCGAATGGTAGACGTGGCCATTTAATCTAACTCATCCCAATCATCTTCATCCATGTCAGCAGGCTTCTTTGAAATCCCATTTACTGGCTTCCATTGCCTCCTTTGAATCAGCACATCTTTAATCTGATTCTTCCATAGAGCAAAGTTTGTGCCATCAAATTTTTGGATCTCAAAATGGTCTTTGCCCTACAAGTTATAGCTCCTCCTCGGAACACTAGCACTAGACCCTGATCCACCGGATGTGCCTGAGACCTCTGATGCCATGATGGTAGAGAACTGAATAGAATGATAATGGAGCTAGAAGAGTCCAAACACCAACAAATAAGTGTATCAAGGAGTAAATCGACCAATGTATAGTTGACTAAACCAAAAATCTGGAAAACTTTTGCCATAGTATCCTCTGCAAAATTAGCATATGACCAGTGTCAAAGTTATCATAAAACTGCAAGTACTGACATGTCTACCTGCATAGTGAATCACTGACTCCACTGCATATAATCAGTTACCCAATAGAAGCCAACTAGGCTTATCGAGCACCTATGAACAACTATCATATATCTCCTATGGCGAGGCTGGGTAAGTCTTCCACCTACATCACCGAAGAGACCCTGACACCTGCGTGTCTCCCAGTTAAGAAGACCTCACCACGACCCTCTTTATCAAACGTAAAAGGCTTTATGCAAAGAACAAAACTGCTATATCAATGACCACATGGATGTACATAAGCGGTATCCACAAAAGCATACATGGTGTGTATGTGCTCAAAATATGCTGTAAAATGACACTAAAAGGCTAAATACACAGCCCAAAAACTAGCCAATAACACCTGCAAGTGTCTGTCAACTCTGATGTTTTAGGCTTAAAAAACTTGCATAAATTTGCAGCGGCTGCTCCCACCAAAACTGAAAACCTCTCAAGAAACCTGTAGTTTTACAAGTGTGGCTGAAAATATAGCCCCAAAGGTTGATATTTAATGTCTGAGAAGTACAAACAACACTCTTCTTGATGTTCTTGGACGTGTGTGAAGAGAACTATGTGCGAAAGTACTCCAAAATGGCTCCAAAAGACACCCCAAAAATGCTTCAGAAGTAGGCTTTGAAAGCAATGAATGAAGCTTTGAGGGACCAAAACTTGTTCAAGGTAATGTCAACCTTAGTCTTTCCCCTTCTTCAGACACCACAAGAGTGTAGCTTAGTGGCAAGAGATTGCCATGGTTAAGTGAGCTCTGGGGGGAACAGTACTGGGATGGGTGACCTCCGGGGAAGTACCGGGAACCTCTATATTCCTTGATCGTTGAGGTCCTCCCTCGCGTGCAGCCAACGACACTAACGGTGACTTCGGTGACTTGGATGACAAGGTATGCCAAGGTCTATGCCTTGGTCGCCGCCTTAGTCGTAAGCCTTGGGGGGGGGGGGGGTGCTCGCTTCGCTCGCACAAAAGAAACAATGCTTTTTCCTCGAACTGCTCTGATACCAGTGAATTATTTTGATGGCGATGCACCACAGTGTGCTCTCCTTCTCGAGAGCTCCACGATGATACGCTCGGAGTAGAAAACCAAGCTCCTAAGGCCGCATGCAGTACTCTGCACAGAGGCTGCAGAATACGCAGAAAACACAATACACAGGGAGCACGAAAACAGACTTCTTAGGTCTTACAAATGCGGTCGAACTTACAGTCTGTGACTGACCAGGCCACTATATGTTTTATTAAAGAACATATACAAAGAAGTGTCCGGTGGCCATTTGGCCTTTCACATGGACACTAACGGTAACAGTATCTACTAATCTTCAATGTGTAGATATGCTAACTAAGCCATTGGCTGGTATCAAGCTAAGCATATTCAAAGGCATGATTGGGTTGCTAGAAATCAAGGAGGAAATAAGACTCAAGAATTCTAGGCTTGAGGGGGAGCTGTTGATGTTTTTCATCCAAGCCTAGTGCTTGATCCCTCAATGTAAAGCATCATTTGTGTACGTTCACAATGAAAGAATTCATAATAACATTCTCTTGTAATTCTTTAAAATAACTACCTTGAAAAGTAAATATCCTTTGAGAAAGTCGTGGCCTTGATAGGCACAAATATGTAAGGAGATGGTTGGATACACTCCAAAGATGAAGCAGTGCTGCACCGCTTCTGAATGATGCATTTGGATCCATAATGTACCTTGGAGCATCACCTTCAAATAGTTATGTCAAAATAGATAACTTTCAAGATTGAATACTTCCCAAAAGTTGCTATTTTGGGACTTGGTCCTGATGAGTAAATCATTGAGTGCTCACTCATTGATTGCAATTGACCCAAGAGCTTTTAGAAGTAACTAATTGAAGTCCTAATCTTGCTATGGGAAGTTATTTCACTGATTTAGAATGAGTATATGATGAGAAATCATATTAATAAGTTTAGGGGTGTAATCTCGAATTTTTAGGAAGATGACACTAAGCAGACATAGGTGACTTGCAGAGAGCTTATCTTACAATGTACTGAAATAAATGTTATGAAAATTGATAGCTGTAAACTAAAAGGTCTAAGCTATATATCACAAGTTGCATCACAGCAATTTGATAATTATTCGCAGAGAACCCCTCAAAACAAATTCACCAAAATGAACATTTAGCATTAGACAATAGTAGATACCAAATGACTTGCATAAAGTGAATCAAATGTATAATATTATGAATGTATGATACAAGGGAGATGATGTACACTTACTTATACATGTGTGTGCTTAGTGTACCCACAAGTTTGAAGCTCAATGTGTCCCTCTTCATGCTCTGTTACCTGCGACTAAAAGTTAGGCTCTTTTATAGATGTGTCTTCAGTTTGAATTTGGATCTGCCACCTAAAAGGTGATCTTGCCTTTTAGGATTCTAATCGATTTGATTCTAACTACTTGTGTTGGTATGAAGCACAACTCTTAAAATCACGAGATTATCTCTATTACTCCCTTTTACAATTCTCTTGAGTTAAACTCATGGATTTTACAAGAGGTGTTCATATTGGACTTATGGATAGTCACATCCAAGCTATGAAGTAAACCTTTGATATTTGGTCAAGCTGGCTTCTTCTTTTCCCTAGTTGATCTCCTTATTGTTCCTTGAGAGGATTCTACAATATCCCTCAAATCTTGCATCTTCTCTTTACCTTTGTTGTTCCATACTTTGAAATTCCTTCTTGGTGTCTTTTGATCATCATCAGAGTCACTTGAATCTTCATGTCGTTGATCATTTGCCTTTTGAAGTGTTGGAAAGTCCTCCTCTAGGTCATAAGGTAGCTTGACTTTTCTGCAATCATCTTCAAACCACGAGTTTTTTTCATAAAAAAGCATCTCTACTAAGAATAAGGCCTCTAGTACTTGGATTATACAACTTGTACGCTTTTCGATTTAGATCATATCCTATAAACACATAGTTCCTCTGCCTTAGGATCCAATTTACCTCTGATTTGTGATGGAACATGTGCATAAACTATGCACCCAAATATTCTGCAATGATCTAGGCTAGGTCTCCTTCCAATCCAAGCTTCATATGGTGTCATCCCATCTAATGCTTTAGATGGGAGTTGATTAGATAAGTGGTTGTAGACACAACCTTTGCCCATAGATAGTTGGGTATTTTTTTTCTCACTCATCATGGACCTTGCTGCCTCCACAATGGTCCTATTCCTCCTTTCTACTACTCCATTTTGTTTTGGAGTATACCTAGTGGTGATCTCTCTCTTGATGCCTCTATCTTGGAGATATGCATCAAACTCATGGGAGAAGTATTCTCCCCCTCCATCTGACCTTAGCCTTTTCAAAGTTTTCCCTGTTTGGTTTTCAACAAGAGCAAGATATTTCTTGAAACAATTGAACACTTCATCCTTATGCTTCATAAAATATAGTATAGTCCATCTGCTACAATCATCAATGAATGTTACATAGTACCTAGATCCTAAAATTGAAGGGTCTTTGCTAGGTCCCCAAACATCTATGTGGACTACCTCCAATAGATCACCATGAATGTAACCTTTCTTCATAAAGGGTTGTCTATGAGACTTACCAAATTGACATGCACTGCACTTATATATCATGTGTTGCTTGGATATGTTTGGCAAACCAAGCACACTCTAATCCCTGCATATTTGCTTCAAACACCTTTCACCTATATGAGCTAATCTTTTGTGCCACATTTCTAATTCTGATAAAGTTTGTCCTCCATAACTAAAGAGTGCTATATTTCTAGTATCTTGTAACTCAAATGTAAAGAGTCTACTTGACTTTTCTCCTTTTGCAATCCTCTTGAAACCTTGTTGAGGATCTTCAAAAAATGCTCCATTTCTTGCGAGCCTCACTTGCAATCCTTTTTCTACAATTTGTCCAACACTTATCAAGTTCTTGGTTATGGTAGGTACATACAATACCTTGCTGAGTAGATTCATATTTCCATTTGGAGTCTTCACATTTCCAATCTTTTCAATTGAGTTCCTTGTGTCATCTCTTGTTTGTACCTCATGCTTGTTCCTTGGATCCTCCAAGTCAGATAATAATGGCACATTTCTTGATACATGATTTGAAAAACTAGAATTTATATAGAACACATGCTCATCTGCTTTACCTTGCCTCATGGTCATGTTTATCAACAAAAGTGAGTCCTCTTGTGTCTTCTCTTCAGTGTAATTGTTGTAGTCTCTTCTTCCTCTATAGCCTTCTTGGTTATTGTAGTTGTTGTAGTTGTTGAAATTATTTGATCTTCCTCTTCCATAGCTTCTTCTATTGAAGTCTCTTCCTTTTTGATTTCTAGGGTTCCTGAAACAATTCACAGTTGTATGGTTAGTCAATTCACATATGGCACATGCAGAGGAGTTTTGGAATCTCCCCCTACGTTGTCTACCTCCTTTGCCTCTTCCTCTTGTACCTCTACCTCTTCCTGCAAAGTTAGCTTGGGAGGTACTAGCTTCATCATTAGATTTCTTGCCTTTACCTTTACTACCCTTACCCTTGTTCTTATTAGTGTATAGGGTAGAGGATTCATTACCTTTTGAGTTGTCATTGTTCTTCACAAGCTTGGCTTCATGGTTGAATAGTTTTCCCATTAGAGTATTGAAGTCAGGTACCTGTATATCCATATATAGATCCATTAGTGTGGTGAAGGCTTCCCATTTATCATCTGCCTTGATTACATTGATCACTTGTCTTACAATTTGCTCCTCTTCAATGACTTCTCCAATGCTTCCAAGTTGATCAGCTAGGTCCTTAAATTTAGTGACATAATCATTCACATTTTTCTTGGGCATCTTTTTGAGTGTTGTGAACTTCATCTATAATTGCTTGTTTCTTTCTCTAGTGCTTGAAGAAAAGAGTGCTTCAAGTGCATTCCAGATCTCTTGTGATTTCTTACAGTTTCTAATGTATGGAAGCAAGAAATCAGAGACTGACTTGAGAAGATATGACTTGGCCAAAGCATCCTTTGAGCATCATCTTGATAGCCTTTCCTATTCTTCTTGAGTTGGTTGCCCTTTGCTTCTAAGTATTGGCATTAACTCATCTCTAGATATGTAACCATAGAGATTTCTACCTTGTAGATATGCTTCCATTCTAATAGACCAAGCAAAGTAATAACCTTGATCCAATTTATAAATTGATGATGGGGGAATCCATCTCCCATGTTGAGTTGATGATAGCTATGATACCATTGTGAGGAGATGGTTGGATACACTCCAAAGATGAGGTGGTATTGCACAAATCCTTCTCTACACCTACCAATGTAGTTTCATAATACCTTAGTAGACACATTTAGCTTCCCAAATATGCATTTGGATCCATAATGTACCTTGGATCATTACCTTCAAATAGTTATGTCGAAATAGATAACTTTAAGATTGAATACTTCCAAAAACTTGCTATTTTGGGACTTTGTCTTGCTCAATAAATCACTCAGTGCTCACTCACTGATTGCAATTGACCCAACAGCTTTTAGAAATAACTAATTGAATTCCTAAGCTTTCTATAGAAAGTTATTTCACTAATTGTAATTTACAATGAGTATATGATGAGAAATCATATTAAGAAGTTAGGGGTGTAATCCCGACTTTTTAGGAAGATGACACTGAGCAGACATAGGTGACTTGCAGAGAGCTTATCTCACAATGTACTAACTAAAATGGTATAAAAATTGATAGCTGAGAACTAGAAGGTCTAAGATACATATCACAAGTTGAATCACATCAATTTAATAAGTATTCTTAGAGAACGCTAAAAACCAAATTCACTAAAATGAACACTTAGCAGTAGACAAGAGTAGATACCAAATGACTTGCATAAACTGAATCAAATGTATAATATTATGAATGTATGATACAAGGGAGATGATGTAGGCTTAGTTATACATGTGTGGGCTTAGTTTACCCACAAGCCTAAAGCTCAATGTGTCCCTCTTCGTGCTCTATTACTCACTAAAATTCAGCCTCTTTTAGAGATGTGTCTTCAATTTGAATTTGAATCTACCGCCTAAAAGGTGATCCTAGCTTTTAGGACTCTAATTGATTTGATTCTAAGTACTTGGTTGGTATGTAGTATAGCGCATAAAATCATGAGATTCTCTCTATTACTCCCTTTTACAATTATCTTGAGTTAAACTCATGGATTTTACAAGAGGTGTTCATATGTGACTTATGGATAGTCACATCCAAGATATGAAGTAAACCTTTGATATTTGGCCAAGTATCAAGCCTTGCCAAATGTACCAAAAGAATCATGAGCCAAATTTAGGAGAGATTGATAACCAAGAGATTCCCAAAAATTGAGGCAACTTTTAGGTACAATCCCTCCAAGTTTTGAATTCAAAAACTCCTATATATACACATATGTGTAGTCCTGGATTAGAGTAGACTCTAGAGCTATATCCTAAGGAGGTTCTGACGAAGCACCAAGCTATTTGTGAAGTGCACATTGTGCTTCTCCTTCCCAAGCTTCATGGCCATTCACATCATGTATCATATGTGTAATACAGATTGATTTCCAAGCTACATCTTGAAGTTCTTTTCTTCTATTGTTACAGGTTTAGAGTCATAATTTCAATCAACTTCAGTTATTGATTTCTCTGTGTATACTTTATCTTTTGCTAAGACTTAAATTGGCATAGGTTTTGTGATAATTTCTTTTGTATCACATCAATTTCCATCATCATTGATTCATTATTTTGTGAGATACATTTATTTGAAGTCAACTAGGTAATTTGGCAGGCAGTCCCTAAAATGTCAAGATGACACCTCTATATTGCTAAACGTATTCCTATCAATATGGCTTATCAAAATTCATCAAATTTGTTGATTTAGATTCATCATATATCTAATTGGAGATGTGCAAGATATCTTTGATCAATTTCGAGCAGGTTATGAGCTCCGAGTAAATTTCTAGAGTGCATCTCATCCAAAAATAGCAAGTTTCTCTTCATCTATTTTGTATCAAGAAGTTTGTTTTGATGAATCAATTGGATATTGATGTTCCAAAGCACTAGGGTGTTTTATGTACATCCTAAAAAAGCATAAGGTGTCTACTTATCATCCTTGAAGCTATCTTGGCAAGTGCAGGTTTTTATAGCACCATGCACATCCTTAGAGTGTGTCTACCATCTCTTCTCACATACAGAGCTCATTGTCATGAGGGGAGTCATGGCAAGATAGCCTCTCAAGGTACTCTTTGACACTGGGTTGAAACATAATGTCATTAGTTCCTGCCTAGTGAAGAGGTTACATCTAGAGATTGTTCAGTTAGAGTATGCCTACACAGTAGAGTTAGTTGATGGGAAGGGAATAGAGACATGGGATCAATGAGTTGATTTGCCCATTCAGATCCAATCCTATGAGAACAGATTGGATTTTGAGATGGCGAGACTAGCATGTTTTGATGTAGTCCTTAGAAAGAAGTGGCATGTGAGGAAGATACCAATCATTGACTTTGCTTCACATATTTATCAGTTTGAGCATGAGGGGAGGCGACTATTGATTCGTGGAGAGCTAGATCTCCAAGAGACATGCTTGGTAAATTCTACCAAGTTGCTTAAGATTGATTGTAAGTACATTTATTTTCTTTATTTTATGCATTTGACATGTATTATGATGGATTCATACAATTATGGAGACTCTAGTTGGAATGCTCCACCACTTTCAATGAAAGTGAGTAGAATTCCAATAGTTATTCTTGAAAGAATTACCTTCAGGTTTGCCTCCTTGCAAGAACATAGAGCATAGAATTGAATTGGTATTTGGAGTGAGTTTGACTACTTGTCCACCATTTTGAATGAGTTTGCAAGAGGAAAATAAAATCCGCAAGGTCGTGGACGAGTACCTATGGAAAGGGCTGATTAGACCCAGCTATTGACCCTTTGTAGCACCAGTTCTTCTAGTGAAGAAGAAAGATGGATCTTATAGGATGTGCATCGACTATTGAGCACTCAATAAGATTACTATCAGACACAGATATCTCACGCCGAGGATAGATGATCTTTTAGATGCCCTAGGTGGAGCCCTTTTATTTAGTAAAATAGACTTAAAAAGTGGTTGCCATCAGATTAGAGTAAGAGATCATGATGTATATAAGATAACATTCAGGACCCGTTTTGGTCATTATGAGTATTTGGTCATGCCATTTGGTTTGACTAATGCACCAACTACATTTATGATGTTAATGAATGATATTTTGGGACCATTTATTGGAAAGTGTGTTGTTGATTTTGTTGATGATTTGTTAGTGTATAGTAGGACTGTTCATGAGCATGAGAATCATTTCCAATTAGTATTGAATGTTTTAAGATAAAATTAGTTATATGTAACTATGGAGAAGACTTAATTGTTTCTTCGGAGGATTGAGTATCTAGGGCATGTGGCTGTATTCGATGGGCTTCAAATGGATCCCCAAAAGGTCTCAGTTATTTTATTTGGTCTACTCCTTAGGATGAGGGGCAATTACAGTCATTTCTAGGATTTTCCGATTTTTATCAAAAATTCATCTCTTCGTATTTGTCAATAGTAGAACCTATGACAAACTTGCTTCAAGGCAAAGTTCCATTTGCATGGAAGCAAGAGTAGCAAGATAGTTTTGATACTCTGAAGTAGGCTGTTTCAGAGGCTCCTACACTCAAAGTGGTAGATCCAAAGAAACCCTTTGAGTTAGAGACAAATGCTAGTGGCATAGCAATAGGGGTAGTTTTGAGCCAAGATGGTAGGCCAATAGCTTTTCAAAGCAAGAAATGGATTATTGCATAGTGAAATTGGCCAGTACATGAACAAGAGTTGTATGCAATGGTGCATGCACTCAAAGTCTGGAGGCACTATCTTTATGGTGCAGACTTTAAGGTATACACAGATCACCATACACTTAAGTAATTTTGTAGTCAGCTAGATCTTCGAGGCAGACACGCTTGTTGGGCTAAGCCCATGCAAGAGCTTCACATGGAAATCTTGTATAGAAGAGGAAAAGAGAATATAGTAGCTGATGCATTATTAGGTATCATGTATCAAATGAGCTTTATAGTTCTAGAAAGCTCATTTCTTCAAGAGATAAAGGAATCACAGTTGGAAGATCCACATTTCTTACAAATTTTTAGAGCCATCGGTGATGACTCAATCATAGGAGATGGAGCACTTCCCATTATTTCTTCACCTAGGAGAGCAAATAAGTCCATTTCGTATTCCAATTTCTCACAGGAGAATGGAATAGTCAAACGCAAAGGAAAGTTTTTCATACTAGATTTCCAGGATTTGAGAAGAAAAGTCATGCATGATAACCATGATGTGCCTTGCACAGACATCTTGGTGTTTTCAAGACAATACAGTTCATTAGAAGAACATTTTGGTGGCCTAGATTAGCCAAAGATGTCCACACTTATGTTCAACAATGCTTTATAGGTCAAGTCAACAAAGCAAAAAGGGTAAAGACATCAGGTCTTTTACATCCTTTATAGATTCCAAATCATAACAGGGACAGTGTCTCCATGGACTTCATAGTTGGGTTACCACGGACCCGAAGGAAGCGGGATACTAACCTAGTTGTGGTAAATAGATTGAGCAAGATGGCTCATTTCATACCCACATAGGCGTTGATAGAAGCTCCATAGGTAGCAGAGTTGTTTATCCTTATTGCTATTATCAAAGCAATAACGATCATTGTCTCTACCCAAATAGGTGCTCAGATGGAAACTTGATATGCTTGATACTTTATGTCGATGATATGTTGACTACTTGGAAGTCCTCTTATGACTTGTCAATTCTCAAAAAGAAGTTGAGTGAGACATTTGATATGAAGGATTTGGGGGATGCCAAACATATTCTTGGCATGCGCATTACTCCTACTAGGAGTAAAAGATCCATATTTTTTCTCAAGGTCAGTACGTATCCAAAGTACTTCAGAGGTTCAATATGTAGGGTGGAAAGGCAGTTAGTACACCTTTACCCACATATGTGAGATTGAGCAAGGATGATTGCCTAAATCAGATGAGGAAAAGGCATTCATGACCAAAATTCCTTATCATTATGCTATTGTTAGTCTCATGTATACTATGCTAGCTACGAGACCATACATTGCATTTGTAGTGGGAGTTGTGAGTAGATATATGTCCAATCCTAACAAGCAACATTGGGAAGCGATCAAGATAATTTTGAGATATCTCAGTCGCACTAAGGACAAGTGTCTGTGCTTAGGTAGGGGGGAAAGCATCCATTATTGGTTACACAAATTCACACTATGCTGGTTGCATATAAAATTGTAAGTCTACATCATAGTACATTTTTCATTTTGTTGGAGGTACGATCTCTTGGAGATCTCCTCTTCAAGAATGTACAGTTGTTTCCACCACAGAAGCAGAGTGTGGATTGTCCCGAATTCCAAAGAGGCTGTCCAAAATTGTTTGGTCATGGTCATCTGTAATTTTTGTAATTTTCATAAGAGGTATTTCTCAAATGTGGTGGTACGTAGTGGGTGTATGTATGTCCTTATTCCTGTATTATGGCATTTACGATTGGTCTGGTCTATAGTTTTGCATTATATGGGCAAGATTCAGTAGAATGACCAATCGTAAATGCCATAAGCTAAAGTAGTATGCCTTGGGTTCTTACATTTGGTGCAATATACTTATTTCAATGGATCATTGTTCGTACTCTTGGAGGCTTTCAACAAATCCAGATCTTCGGTAAAACCACCAACCTTATGTTCTAATTGTAATTCCATAGCAATGACTGCATCCAAGGTCATACAACCCACACATCGAATAATCATTACTTGTTTGAGTTGGGGGTTTAGTCCATTAATAAACCATTGGGTAATCACGTAATCTGGTAGATTAGCATGCACTAGAGGAAACTGTCATAGATGAGTGTGGAATAACTTTTCATACTCCTGCACACTCTGGTGTGGTTTTTGTCTATTGTTTTGTAAGTAATCAAAAATTTTAGCTGCATTTTTCTTTAATAAAAAACGTTGTAAAAGGTGTTCTTAACATCATCATATGGCATTATAGGGACAAAATTATGTAGAGTGAATGGCTGTGTCAAAATTGGCACAATAGGTTTGATTAGCTGCGGAGTTGGTTGCCACATGGCCGGGATTTTTGCATTCAGTATATTATATCTACTTCAATGGATCATCCTTCTTGTTTTTATCAAAATTCAAACATTCTAAATCTTCTTTAAATCCTCCAACTTTATGTTATGACTGTAATGCCATGGCAAGAATAGCATCCAAGGTCATGCCACACTACAACGAATAATCATGACCTATCTTAATTGTGGCTTAAGGCCATTAATAAACCATTGAGTGACGATGTCATTAGGGAGATTTGTGTTTGCTTGTAGGAACTTCCATAGATGTGTGTAGTAAAGGATGGCATAATCTTGCACACTCTGATTAATTTTTTACCTATTAGTCTGCAAGAAATCTGATCTTTTTGTTGCATTCTTCTTTGACCTGAAACACTACACAAATGCATTCTTCACATCCTCATACCATCGGAAACGATTAAGGTCGAAATCACTGAGCCATCTTGCTACTTCATTGATTAAGGTAGACTAGAATACAATGGATTTATATTCTGGATCCTCTGGATTATTCACCACTATGTAATTGATTTCCAAGGTGTGCACATGTGGGTATGAAATGAGCCATCTTGCTTAATTTGTCTACCGCAATTAGGATAATATCGCGCTTCCTTGGGGTCCATGATAACCCAACTACGAAGTCCATGGATACACTATCCCTGTTATGATCTAGAATCTATAAAGGAAGTAAAATACCTAGTGTCTTCACCCTTTCTTCTTTGTTGACTTGACACATAAAGCATTTTTGAACATAAGTCTGGACATCTTTGGCTAATCCACATTACCAAAATGTTTTTCTAACGAGTTGTATTCTCTTGTCAACACCATGATGTTCTATGCAAGGCACATCATGGTTATCATGCATGACTTCTTCTCAAATCCCAAGAATCCAGTACGCAAACCTTTCCTTTCCATTTGAATATTCCATTCTACTGTCAGAGATTGGAATACAAAATGGACTTGTTCACTCTCCTAGGTGAAGAAATAGCTAGAAGTGCCTCGTCTCCTATGATGGAGTTATCACCGATGGCTCTAATAATCTATAACAAAAATGGATCTTCCACTTGTGCTTCCTTTATCTCTTGAAGCAATGAGCTTTCTAGAGCTGTAAAGCTCATTTGATACATTATCCCTAATAATGCATCAACTACTATATTCTCTTTGCCTCTTCTATACAGGATTTCCGTGTGAAACTCCTGCATAAGCTGAGCCTAACGAGCATGTCTGCCTCGAAGACCTAGTTGACTATAAAAGTACTTAAGTGTATCGTGATCTATGTATACCTTAAAGTTTGCACCATAAAGATCGTGTCTTGAGACTTTAAGTGCATGCCCACTGCATACAAATCTTATTCATGCACTAGCCAATTGCACTTTTCACTAATCAATTTCTTGCTTTGAAAATATATTGCCCTACCATCTTGGCTCAAAAGTATTTGAACAAGGACATGACAATTCTAAGTATTGGCTTGAGTCTCCCATATCATAAAAAACTTATGCTATATTTGAAGGAAGTGTTGAACACATGAAGAGTTCACCTATGAACTCACCCTTGTAACTCTTGAATATTTACCCCATGTAAAAGTTGGAGAATCAAAAGTGGTTGAATCCACTTGATGAGTAGGAAGAGAACTCCATGAATTCTTGACTTAGTTAGTTGGAGAATCAATCACTAAACGATAGGGAAAGTGATTCAGGTGAGCTAGATTTCAAATTCAAATCTTGGCTCCAACATTCACTATATATACATGTGTTTTATTCATGAGATTAGTCTTCACCTTAGTAGAGCTTCTTGCCATATCAGAGTATGATCTCAGGGCACACGCATGTACCACTAAGTGAATTTCCATTCAATATACATTTGATTTTATTAACATTTGTGAACATATCTTCATGCATATGTGAGTGAATTTTTCATTGTCATAAATCTCAGTTTGTTAGTCAGATTGCAGAGATGATCATAGAAGAATCAAATCAAGAAGACTCATTGCTAATCATGAATATGGCAATGCCTCAAGTCAAATTTGATGAGCATATTTTCTACATAGATTCAGGCTGCTCAAATCATGTGGCAGGAAATGTGGCCCTCCTATCAGATTTAGAAGATCCAAGGAACAAGCATGAAGTGCAAATATGTGATGATACAAGGCACCTTGTGGAGAAGATAGGAAATGTGAAAGCACCTGATTGAAATGTCAACCTATTTAGCAAGGTACTCTATGTCCCTACCATCACAAAGAATTTGATAAGTGTAGGGAAGATTGTGGAGAAAGTCTTACAAGTCAAGTTCGCAAAAGGAGGAGCATTTGTTGAGGATCCAAGTCAAGGATTCAGGAGGATTGCAAAGGTTGAAAAGGCATGTAGATTATTTAGATTTAAATTACAAGACACAAAGAACATTGCTCTCTTTAATTATGGTAGTCAGACACTCACAAAATTGGAATTATGGCACAAGAGGTTAGCACATATTGGTGAAAGATCATTAAAGCAAATTTGTAGGGACCAAAGTGTACTTGGACTCCCTAATCTATCAAAGCAACACATGATTTATAAATGACGTGCATGTCAATTTGGAAAGTCTCACAGGTTACCATTCATGAAGAAAGGATATACACATGGAGATCTCTTGGACTTGGTTCATACAGATGTATTGGGACCTAGCAAGGATGCTTCAATATCTAGATCAAGGTATTATGTTTCCTTCATTGATGATTGCAGTAGATGGGCTATCCTATACTTTATGAAGCACAAGGATGAAGTCTTTTCATGCTTCAAAATGTATTTAGCTCTTGTGGAGAACCAAACAAGTAAAACACTAAAAAGGTTAAGGTCAAATGGAGGGGGAGAATACTTCTCCCATTAATTTGATTCTTTCCTTCAAGAAAGAGGAATCAAAAGAGAAGTCACTACAAGGTACACTCCAGAGCAAAATGGAGTGGCAGAGAGAAGAAATAAGACAATCGTTGAAGCTGTAAGGTCTATGTTAAATGAAAAACATTTACCTAATTATTTCTTTAATTAATAGGTTTCCTTCAAAGTCACTTGATGGCATGACACCATATGAGGCTTGGAATGGAAGAAGACCAAGCTTGGATCATTGTAAGATTTTTGCATGTATTGCTTATGCTCATGTTCCTATACATGTTAGAGGAAAGATGGATCTAGAAGCAGAAAGATGTATATTCATTGGATATGACAACAACCAAAAAGGCTACATATTATACAACCCAACCAACAAAGGTTTCTGGGTGAGTAGAGATGTATTGTTTGATGAGAATAGTTGTTGGTATGAAGATTCATGCCGGAAGATCAAGTTACCTTATGATCTTGAAGATGATTTCCCAAAACATGTCAAGGAAAACCCTACTAAAGTTGGAGAGCAGGATACCTCATAAGCTGATGAAGCATCTCAGATTGAAAGACTCAAAGTATGGAAGTCTTAAGGTAAAGCTAAAGTGCAAGAACTTGGACAAGAGGCAAAATCATCACATCATGATCTAAGAAGTTCCTTGAGGGAGAAAAGAAAACTAGAGATGTATGGTTTTGATACTTCTCTAGTTACTAAGCATTCAATCTATCTAGCACAAGACATAAATAAAGAGGAACCCTCAACATTCGAGGAAGCCAAGGAGAAATCAGATTGGAAACATGCAATGGAAGAGGGGATTGAAGCACTTGAGGAAAACAATACTTCAGAATTGGTTCCCAAGACTTCATCAATAAAAGTAATAGGTTCAAGATGAATTTACAAATTAAAGAAGAAGTCTGATGGTTCCATTAATAGGTCTAAGGCAAGGCTTGTGGCAAAGGGCTTTGCACAAACTCACGGAATTGATTATGAAGAAACTTTCTCTCCTGTGGCAAAGATGCCTACCATCAGTGTTATACTTAGTATTGCTTCTTCCAAGAATTGGAAGATACTCCAATTGGATGTAAAAAATGCATTTCTTAATGGTTGGATAACAGAAGAAGTGTATATTTGACCACCTGGGTTTGAGAATCAAGTACATCCTAATTGTGTGTGTAAACTTAATAAAGTTTTGTATGGACTCAAACAAGCTCCAAGAGCTTGGAATCATAGGATTGTTTCATTTTTGCAGGATTTCAATCTAGCAAGGCAAATCCATCACTCTTCATCAAAAAGAGTAATTATGAAGTCATCTATTTATGTGTGTATGTGGATGATATTATACCTATAAGAAATAATGCATATGAAATAAAGAAGATCAAGGATCAGATGAAAGAAGAGTTCAAGGTAAGTGACTTGGGTTCACTTACATACTTTTTAGGGTTGGAAGTAGTTTACAAAGATCATGGTCTATTCCTTACTCAAAGGAAGTATATTAAAGTCATGTTGACAAAACTCAAGATGTAAGATTGTAAGATTGTGCCTTGATAAAACTCAAGATGTAAGATTGTAAGATTGCAGACACTCCAATGGAAGTCAATCATAAATTAAACTCACATGAAGGTGAACTCATAGAAGATATCACAGGTTATCAAAGCCTTGTGGGTAGTTTGAGCTATGCCACATTGACAAGAGTAGATATATGTTATAGTGTGAGTGTGCTAAGTAAATTTATGCACACACCCAGGAAATCTCACAAGGAAGCTACCAAGAGGATACTCAGATATCTCAAAGGAACTATAAGTGACCCTTATGTATCTGATCTATGTTTACAATTGTTCTCTGATGTAGATAAGGATGGCTCCAAGGAAGACAGAAGGAGTACCTCAGGATACCTAACTTTTGCAGGGTCAAAACTTGTTTCATGCTCATCTAAGAAGCAACCTACAATTGCTCTCTCTTCTACAGAAGCTAAATAGAGAGGTCTTACCATAGCTACTCAGGAAGCAATGTGGATGAAGACTCTATTCACAGATCTTGGGTTGGAGTTTGGAACTCCACATATATTTGGAGATAATATGAGCTCCATACACTTGGTTGCTAACCCAGTATTTCATGTTAGGACTAAGAATATTGAAGTACACTACCATTATGTAAGGGAGAAGATTTTGAGCAAAGAAATTCAGCTATCCTATGTATCCATTCATCAACAATGTGCAAACATGTTGACAAAGGCCTTGGATGGTACCTAGAACAAGTACATGAAAATTCTAAGTATTGGCTTGAGTCTCTCATATCATAGAAAACTTATGTTATAATTGAAGTGTTGAAAACATGAAGAGTTCACTTATGAACTCATCCTTGTAACTCTTGAGCATTTATGCTATGTAAAAGTTGGAGAATCGAAAGTGGTTGAGTCCACTTGATGAGTAGGAGAAGAACTCCACGAATTCATGACTCAGTTAGTTGGAGAATCAATCACTAAAAGATAGAGAAAGTGATTAAAGTGAGCTATATTTCAAATTCAAATCTTGGCTCCAACATTCACTATATATATATGTGTTTTAGTCGCGTGATTAGTCTCCACCTTAAAAGAGCTTCTTTCCATATTAGAGTGTGATCGCAAGGCACACACATGTACCAGTAAGTCCATTGTAATTTCCATTCAATATACATTTGATTTTATTATCATTTGTGACCATATCTTCATGCTTATGTGAGTTCACTGTTCACTATCATAAATCTCAATTTTTTTGTCACATTGTAGAGATGATTTCTCTGATCATGGTGCATAATTTTTGGTTTTTTAGCTTGGTTATGTTAGCTTTGTAAGTCTACTATAAGATCCCAAAGCTTGGTTGTATTTGGAATTCTCAGTTGTAAGAAACAATCATTAGAATTCATCTATGTATCTGCATCTTGAGCTTCCTGAAAAGTCAGGATTGCATATGTGATTTGCTAAATTGATTTATCCTATTATGATCAATCATTTTAGTAAAAATAATTCCCAGTATGTTTCTTTGCTTCCTAATTAGATTCCTCTAAAAGCTTTCTAGTCAATTTGATCAAAGAAAGAGCACTGATTAAATTTGATCAATTTTCTCTCTAGTCAATTTGATTAAAATATTGAAGCATATATGGCCAAAATAGAAAGTTCCTTCAAGTTGACCATTTATCAAACTTGTCTGTTTTGATTCATCTTTTTGTAAGTGATCTTTTAAGGTACATAGGGTGTCTAATAGATCCATTGACAAGCTAAAAGGGCTCACCACACATCTCTTGAGTTCATTTGGCTGATGTAGTGCAAATATTTTGTAGCACTAGTTCATCTTCATCAAGTACCAATCCATCTCTTCACAAAAACTACCCCTATGGCTATGCCACCTACATTTTTCTATAACTCAAAGGGTTTCTTTGGATCTACCACTTTGAGTATATGAGCCTCTAAAACAATGTATTTCAGAGTATCAAAACTATCTTGCTGCTCCTTCTTCCATGCAAATGGAACTTTGCCTTGAAGCAAGTTCGTCAGAAGTGCTACTATCAATGAATAAGAAGACATGAATTTTTGATAAAAATCGGAAAGTCCTACAAAATGACTATAACTACCCCTCATCCTAAGGAGTAGGCCAAAATAAAATAACTTAGACCTTTTGGGGATCCGTCTAAACCCGATCGGTCGCGACAACATGCCCTAGATACTTGATCCTCAAAAAAAAGCAACTCAGTCTTCTTCGTATTTACATGGCTGATTTTATCTTAAAACATTTGATACTAATTGATTCTCATGCTCATGCACAGTCCTACTATACACTTAGAAATTGTCAAAAAAATCAACACACTTTACAATAAATGATCACAAAATATCATTCATTAACATAATAAATGTGGTTGGTGCATGTGTACCTAAGTCACGAAGTCTTAGGGACTTGTGCCAAAGATACTAAATCTCATTTGCCACACAAGTGCATATAGTGGGGGATTGACACACGCTTAATTATCAATCCGAAGAACCGACCTAACCAAGTGTATGAGGACATGTGCGCTCACGATGGAAAGTGAAGTGGTTCAGCTTAAATGCCTGAGAAAAGACTAATCTACCTCTACAATTCACTTAACCTCTGAAAGTGTCTACCGCGATACCACTTACACTAGGTTTTACAAATTCGAATATTTCTCCCAGCTCCGAACTCCGAGTATGTCCAATAGCGGGTTCCTTTTGAAGCTCTCGACGAGATGCATTTATTGGTGGTAAAAATCACTCAAATCTGACAACCACTCTTCAAGTAATGACCAAAACAGTGAATGGCGAGAAACACACACACTCACTCCACAACTCACACTTGCTCACACACACACACTACAGTAGCTCAAAAGTGATGGGAAGGGGTAGACAACAGTCCTACACACACATTCCAAGCTTCACACACACACACAAAAGATCATAGAGAAGATGAAAATCTGCAGGAAAAAAGCAAATTCAAAATTCAGGAGCTCTCCTTCTTCTGAATGGCAAAAAGTCTTTACAAAGAGTCACCAAGTGACTTATATACATGTGCCCTAAAAATGGTCGTTTCACACAAGTGACCGACACTTTATTGACTAATCTTTATTCTCCTACTATTTTAGAAGAAATATATTACAATGATTTGGGATTATGCATCTAGAGGACTCCTCTAGTGCATTTAGATGGCTTGGGGGAATTTCCTAAGACTTTGAAGAAGAAAAATATGCCCATTAATTTGAAAATTTTGGGGCTCCCCTTTTGTGCCTCTTTGCTCTACAACACTCTCCCCTTCTTTGTCTCTGTCGTCCCTTGACAGGCTTTTTCTTCTCGTTTGTAGCTTGTCTAAGGATTCTGAATACATGCACCCAGTGGTCGAAGAAGCGATAAGGACTGTCAGACAATTTGTTACTTTATCCGAGGTATGTCCTTTACTTCTCTTTGCCCCTTGGTATTCCTTATATCACAAATATGGGTTGCTCTATTAAGTTGGGCTACCACGCATGCCATCAGTGGCTAAGAATGTGATGTTCTTAGTCACTCTCTTCAACTTTTCTACCTCTGCCTCTTTCTATCTTTTGGTCTTCTGATTTGTCTTTATATCACACATCTGACCTATTGTATTGCTTTGAGCCTGTGTACGTTCTGCCACCGCACGCCTTAATTTGCTAAAAAACACGATTCCCTCCACAGAATCGTAAAAAACATGATTCTCTTCACAGAATCGTAAAAAAAACGATTCTCTCCACAGAATTGTGAAATTAATTGAATGATCCTTAGGTATGGTAATAAAGTAAACACACATTCTAAACAAGAGCTAGGAAGGAAAGAGGTAGAATCAGTAATAGGAGAATTGCAAGAAAAAGATTTAGGGCAAGAAATTAATATGGAAAATTTAAATGAAACCAATGAATCCTCTGAAGTTGGTGATTATAGAAACATTCTCAAATATATGTATACAAATAGGTTTGGAACTTATGTATATCAAGATGGAATGCACAAGTTTCTCATTAGATTGAGAAACTTAGAGGTTCCCCTGAATATAACACCAGTAGCATAATTTAAGGATGGTAGATATGAGGATAGGCAGGGATGTGTATACATCTTCTCACAAGACCCAGAAAATTCTAATGACTTAAGGCAATGTGCAGACAAGAGACCTTGGGAACAGAACCTAGGGCAATCAGACTTGCCAAGACCACATGAAATTCACAATAACGGTGAACAACAACAAGGTAGGAGAACACATACTTCTCCAAATCCTTTTGAAAAAGAAAAAGAAGGATTTAGTGATTTTTCATTGAGAAGAAGACCTAATTGGAAAAATCAGGACAGAATGCTTAGACCCTATCAAGTAGCCAAATGCAGGAAAAATCAATATGAAGGATATTCTGATCCTCATGCCCATGCTGCAGAATTTAGACAATTAATTAGATCAGAAGAAGTAGAGGATTACAAAGTCCAATTTGAGGCATTTGGTCTAACCCTAACAGGACCTGCATTATCTTGGTTCATTCCCTCGAGAGAGGAAATGTATCTAGATATTGAATCTTTCCTAGAAGCCTTCATTGGGGAATTCTCAAAAACTGGAATAAAAACATAGTACAGCTACATTGATACATAGCTTTAAACAGCAAAAAGATGAAAATGTCAGAGAGGCAGCTAGGAGATTCAAGGAGTACATTGATAGATGCCCCAGAGAAGAAGTACCTTCCATGGCAAGACAAGTATCCCTATTCATAGAAGGATTAAGAAGTGCCCAATTAAGAACCCTGGTGTATTATAGGAGATGCACTGACCTAGGAGCATGTGTGAAAGAGGCAATAGATTTGGAAGACAACAGGGGACAAGACCTGTTAGCATTTGATCAACCTAGAATAAATGAAGATAAAATTCCACCAGCAGAAGAATTGACACAAGCCATTGCTAAAGCCCTAGAAGTTAGCATCAAAACCAATTTGATAAACACCAAGATAACAACAAATAAAAAATGCTATAATTGTGGAGAAAATCATTTGGTACAACAATGTCCATATCAAAAACCACAACATTTGCAAGAGACCAAATCCTACAGAGCATGTAATGGCTTATCCTATGCCAGAAATAGAACATGAAAGGATGCAAAAATGCAAACAAATCATACAAGAAGCACAAATCAAACTGGGGGAATTAGACAGTTCTCAAACAACAGTTGGGGAATCAAAGGCAACAAGAACAAAGGAAATTATGGATCAAGAAGATAATTCACAAATTACATTCCAAGTAAATATAGACAAACAATGTACAATCTTATACCACACCACAATGGAGGAATTGGTAAAACAGAATCCTCACTTACAATACAAAATGAAAAAATGGGAAGCAATACCAGAGAATCTTGATCTACAGCCATAGGAATTGGAGGAATCGTGGTACATTCCTATTGATAAGATAGGAGGATATTGTGAAGGAGAAGAGGGAAACTCAACCCTAAAAATACAATTTGGTAAAAATTATGCCAAAGCTATATTGGATAGTGGATCAGGTGTAGCTATCATGACTAAACAAACTTGGGAAAAATGGGGAAAAAATGAATTAGTACCCACTAAAATGAGATTGCAACTTGCAGATGGACACATAAAAAAACCCCTAGGAATATGGGAAAAGGTGATTGTGGACATATGAGGAATAGAAATAGAGCATACTTTTGCCATAGTTGAATTTCCACAATCCACATCATATGAAATTATCCTAGGAAGACCATTTATGAGACAAATGCAAATTGTGCAAGATTGGGGTAATGATTGCCTATACCTTCAGAGCAAAGGAAGGATAACCAGAGTGAATCTAAGAAATGGTCATTATTGTGACATGTCCCCTCAAGAATGGTTCAAAATACATCAAAATCAAGAATTAAGTGAAGAATCACAGTTGGAAGATCAGAATGAAACTGAATCATCAATATGGAAGTGCAATGTGATAAGAAACCTTGCAAATGGAAAAAGAAGATTAAGAAGAGAAGATTGTGTAGAAGGGAGAAAATTACAAGATGAGAGCTATATACCCCAAAAATTCAAAGATGAAGAATTTGAGCCTTATGGTTGGAACCAGATTTTGGCTACCATGGATCTAGCCAAAGATGAGTATGTGGGAGCAAGATTTCAAAATGAAGAAGGATATGATGTTTTTCACATAGGAATACAAATGATAAAGGTATCAAAAACACAAGAGGACCAGAAAAAAGAAATGATATTGAAAAATGGGAAAACACAATATTTGGAAGAAGTAAAAACTGAAGATGCAATAAAAGATAAAATCTCAGGCAAATATAAGAAAAACAAACACAAGGAATGAGAAATACCAAGAGGATGAAAAAAATGAGAAAATGACAAACAAAGATCAACAGTTTGATGTACCAGCAAATTTCAAGACTTATGAAGTAGAAGATAGATTACTTCTAAAAATGAAACTAAAGAGAGAAAAGAGAAAAGGGGAGGCATATGACAATGAAGAACAAACTAAGAAGGTTATGATCACTCAGGAAGACGGGGAAGAAAGACATATTGTAATAGCTGATGACATGACAAATCAAGAAGAGGAGGCATTAAGAAATTTGGCTAGAAATTATAGGGATGTGTTTGCTTATAGCTACAAGGATTTGAAAGGTATTGATCCTAAAATCTGTGAACATAAGATTCCTATTACACCTGATGCAAAACCTAGCAAACAGAGACACTACACATTCAATGATAAATACTCTACTAAAACAAAGGAAGAAATTGACAAGCTGGTGGCTGCCAATTTCATCTATGAGATTGAGTATACAGAATGGATATCTCCTATAGTTGTGGTACCAAAAAAGAATGGGAAACTTAGGTTATGCATTAATTTGAAAAAAGTGAATGCTACAACTATAAGGGATAGCTACCCATTGCCTATAATAGACCATCTTCTAGAAAGAGTTGCAGGGAAGGAGGTGTATAGTTTTTTGGATGGCTTTTCAAGATACAATCAGGTACCCATAGCTTTAGAAGACCAACATAAAACTACCTTTTCCATAGAATGGGGAATTTATGCTTTCAGGGTTATGCCCTTTGGGTTAACAAATGCCCCAACAACTTTTCAAAGATTGATGTGTCATATCTTCAAAGAATTCCTGAGGAGTGTAATGGAAATTTATGTAGATGATCTTTGTACTTTTTCATTAAAAAGACAAGATCATTTGGAAGATTTAGAAAACATATTCAAGAAATGTAGAACATACAGAGTATGTTTAAATCCACAGAAATGTGTGTTCTTTGTAAGACAAGGGAGAATGTTAGGTCACATAGTCTCCAAAAATGGAATTTCAACTGATGAAAGGAAAATTAAGGCCATAGTAGAACTTCCAAAACCAACAAATGTAAAGGAACTTCAAACCTTCATGGGACCTTGTGGATATTATAGAAAATTTGTACACAAGTTTGCTAACATTGCAAAACCTTTGTATGCCTTAATCACAAAATTTGAGTGGACCAAAGAGTGTGACCAAGCTTTTGAGACTCTAAAAACTTGTTTGGTAACAACACCAATTTTAAAAACCCCACAGTGGGATAAAATTTTTCATGTCCATGTGGATGCTTCAAATTATGCTTTGGGATGTGTGTTAGCACAACCAATAGAAGGGAGCAAATTAGATTTTCCAGTTGCTTATGCTAGTAGGCAACTGAATTTAGCAGAAAAAAATTACACAACCACTGAGAGGGAAGGGTTGGGAATGATATTTGCTGTGAAAAAATATAGACATTACCTTTTGGCCAACAAGTTTAATTTTTTGTGGATCACCAAGCTTTACTCTATTTAGTAAACAAACCTTGTCACACTGGTAGAATAGTCAGATGGTTTCTTTTACTGATGGAGTTTGAGTTTGAGGTGGTGGTCAGACAGGGAAAAACACATTTGAGAGCAGATCATTTGTCTAAAATCCAGGCTAAAGAACCAAGTTCACCTTTAGATGATGACCTGCCAGATACATATCTATTCAAAATAGAAAGTGTTCCTGAGTGGGCCATGACTTTAGTACCTTTGCTAACCATGGGACCTTGCAGAACAGTTGGAAACAACACACATTTAGTATTACAAAGCAGGAACTTTGTGCTGCTAGCTGGGCACTTGTATCACCTCAACCATACAGGCATACTGGAATATTGTACTCCAGAAGAGGAGCAACAGGAATATTTGAGAAGAGCGCATTGTTGGAACCCTTGTACACATGCTTCCATAATAGTCACCCTAAGTAATCTCAATAGGATGGGAGTACATTGGCCTAATAAGATTCAAGATGTAACAAAATATGTTGCTAACTACTGGAAATGCCAATCCTTGCAAAGTTCAGAACTTATAACTCTATATTGGTTTCAGAAAAATCCAGAATGGAGTGAGAACATCATTGAAGGATTGAAAAGGAAGAAGAAAGGAAAACAAGTAAGAGCTAGTGTCGACTCAAATAATCTACAAATGATCTCTGAAGAATATCAATTGATAGGAGATCAATTGTATAAGAGAGGGATGGATGGATATTTAAGAATTTGTGTTCCTGAAGATAGATATCTGGAAATGTTGGAAATGGCACATTCTGGAGTGGCAGGAGGACATTTCTCAAGTGACAGAATTGCTAAACTCATATTATATTCTGGCTTTTGGTGGCCAACCCTATTTCCTGATGCAAGAACATATGTGAAAAGATGTGACATTTGCCAGAGAGTGAGTCAACCAAATAAAAGAGATAATATGCCATTAATACCTTTAATTTCAGCAAGAGCCTTTAGTAAATGGGGGTTGGATTTCATTGGACCCATACATCCTCCAGCAAGACAATCCCATGCTGAATACATAATAGTGGCCACAGATTACCTGACAAAATGGGCAGAGGCCAAAGCTACAAAAAGAAATGATGCTCAGACTACTGCAAGATTTCTCTATGAGTATATCATCACTAGATTTGGACTACCAATTGAATTGGTAAGTGATAGAGGGACTCATTTTTTGAACCAAATCATAGAAAACATAACTGAATATTTCATAATTAGTCATAGGAAGTCAGCCCCATATCACCCACAAGCCAATGGGTTAGCAGAGAGTACTAATAAAGTACTTTGTACTGTATTGTCAAAATTGGTAAACACAAACAGGAATGATTGGGATTTACAACTTAATCATGTCCTATGGGCCTATGGAGTGGCATACAAAATTGCATTAGGAACCACACCATTTAATTTGTTATATGGAAAAAATGCAGTTCTACCTTTGGAATTCCTCATTCCAACACTAAAAGTGGGTAGTCAATGCAATTGGACTCGACATGAATTATCTGAGAGAGTAATGGAATTGGAACAACTGGGAGCTTGTAGACTCCAAGCAATTATGAGTATATATGCAGACAAGAAAAGGCAAAAAGCTTATCATGATGTTCACATAAAAGAAAAAGATCTACAGGAAGGAGATTTAGTCTTGGCATACACAGTAAAGGAACATCAAAAGAAATTTCAGAAGAAAGGACATGGACCATATATTATCAATCAGATCAGTAATAGTGGAGCTATTCAGTTAGCTAATATAGATGGAGAAATCATGCCAAACTTCATAAGTGGATGTAGAGTTAAAAGGTATGATCTTCCATTAACTGCTTCATAATGGAGAAGATTACATCAAGCACAAAACAGGAAGAAAGAAGAGGAAAACATAAGGAGGGAGGCTCAACAGGAGGCAAAAGAAAGGATAAGAAAAATAAAAAATATTAGAGAAGTCCTTTTTTGTGACACCTCTCTAAAAGAAAAAGAACATTTGCCTATTATAACAATGCATTTTTAGGATGAGAAAATTAAGGTCTTGATAGACTCAGGTGCACAAGTAAACTTGATCAGTTCAGATTTGTTGAAAAAGTTTAACCTAAAAAGGACTAAAAGTAAAATCTTTATCAAAACTTTGGAAGGACAAATAATACAAAGCATGTCTTCACCTTTTATTGAAGTTAAGTTCAATGAAGAATATATGAAAATAGATTGTGAAGAATGGTGAGGTCATTTGATGACTGAGAAATTGATTTTGGGACAACCATGGCTAAAGCAAGGTAAAGTAATTTTGGATTTTGAAAAAATGAAGCTTAAGTTGATAATAAATGACAAAAGACTTTTAATGTTTTTATTGAGTAATGTCGAACAGGAAGATCAACAGGATGTTCATGACCCAGACCTGGAAGGATTTACTTTTTCATTAGAAGAAACACAGACATTACCAATACAAATACTAAATGATCAAGCTTCATTCAATCAAAACCAGCAAAAAATTGAAGGAGCCAAAGAGGGTGAAGAGACAGAAGCAAGGTGGCAACTATGGCATAGTCAGAAACATCAAGACATCTGAACAAGAAGGATGTGGAAACAAAGTATACACAAGCCCTGTTCATCAAAACAAAATTCCAGGACAAAATGGATATGGAAGCCAAAAAATTCTAAAACCAGATTATCAGAAGGAGATGGATTATTCCCTAAGACAAGGGCAGCAAGGGTTAAATATTATTGGGTAAAAAAATCAGATTTGATTCAATGGAAAAAGACCATCTATATTTGATCTGTATTTAGAATTTTCTAAGAAGAAAATCAGAATGTTACAAAAAAGAAATCATGACATAT